>LPNX010500615.1:148347-291400 GCA_001517045.1 Pseudotsuga menziesii | reverse complement strand
AGCATACCTGTAAACACGCAAATGGCTTCATTGAAATAGGTCGAACAAACAACCTTCACGGTGACCACTCAACCAAATTAAAACATGCAAATGCAATACAACCCTTCAAGCCATGATTTGGCGTAAGGCCAAGCCCAAGGCTTATGCAATAGTTGAACAACCGAGTACACAAAAAACATAGACCTAATGTAGCATCAAACTCCAAGAAATGCCAACACCTTTACTTTGCCATGAATTTAAAACATGCATCCATATTTCTCTGTGGCATGGACATGACAAGTCTATCTAGCATTTCCAAATAAAAAAAAGGAGTAAGCTAAACTCTAGACCATTTGCACCCAAAAATCCCACGAGTTGTTCAAATGGTAGTTTTTGTGATTGGAATTGCATAATTAGGGTGTCCTAAGGTAATTGAGGGTCCTAAATCCATTTCTAAAATAAAAAATTAAAATTGCAATTTTAACACTGAAAATCTTATTTTCAATGATGAATAGTGTTGTCGGATTCCGGCCAAACCCAAGGCTTATGCAATAGTTGAACAACCGAGTACACAAAAAAACACCACAAAAAACATAGACCTAATGTAGCATCAAACTCCAAGAAATGCCAACACCTTTAAAGTTGCCATGAATTTAAAACATGCATCCATATTTCTTTGTGGCATGGACATGACAAGTCTATCTAGCATTTCCAAATAAAAAACAAAGTAGGCATAGCATTCCATATAAAAAAAAGAAGCTAAACTCTAGACCATTTGCACCCAAAAATCCCACGAGTTTTCTAGCCAAAATCCAGTGAAAATTGTTCAAATGGTAGTTTTTGAAAAAACAAAGTAGGCATAGCATTCCATATAAAAAAAAGAAGCTAAACTCTAGACCATTTGCACCCAAAAATCCCACGAGTTTTCTAGCCAAAATCCAATGAAAATTGTTCAAATGTTAGTTTTTGTGATTGGAATTGCATAATTAGGGTGTCCCAAGGTAATCAAGGGTCCTAAATCCATTTCTAAAATAAAAAATTAAAATTGCAATTTAAACACTGAAAATCTTATTTTCAATGATGAATAGTGTTGTCGGATTCCGGCGAAACTTGTCGAGAAAGGTGCAAATGGTGGTCTAGAGTTTAATAGCCATAGCCAACTCTCGAAAGTAGGCATTGTGAAGACCAGAAGACAATGCGTGGGATGCAAAGAAACGTAAAATGATGAGGTGAACACATCACATCCACCACATTCCTCACTTTTACCATGCTTCTATGTGTCGTTGATAATGACCACGTTGATAGCGATGGATAACCCAACGTTTTAACAAAACTCTTAATTAAATTTATAACTCGTTAATTGGAATGATATAGTTAATGTTACATGTTACAGTGATGGATAATGATTTAGTTGAACAATATCCCAAAATACAAACACTTGTGAATGGCGATAATGCCTATGTACTGGAAGCAGGGATCAAATTTGAAGGGCAGGGTCCCATTTCACTTTGAAGGGCTGTGAGATATTGAACCCTTCATAGTTGACATGTAAAAATAAATCCTTCTTTTCATTTGAAAATGTAAAAGTACATCAAAATTTCAGTGCCTTCAAACACCAGACAGAGTTCAAAGAGTTCTCTGACTTCAAACACTAGACAAAGTTCAAAGAGTTCTCTGACTTGAAGCACTGTGGTAACACCAAGTGGGGTATCCTCTTATCAAGGCCTGGTCTATGCAAGTAGTTTCAAAAAGGTACATAACATTACAAGAAGAAAGGTACATACGATTTTATGCAGTGGACCTATCTTAAATTTGCGAAAACCTAACTTCCACGTTGGAAGTTATTGAATGAAATGTTTGGGGTGTTGTTGCTGAGCCAGCAGTGAACTGCTACATGCTTAAGCCGGCATTGAATTGGTGGCTCGTTGATATTCATGAACTGCTTTCATGCAAGTTGCAACATACAACATCTTGACCGCTTTCATCTTATAATACCTCAAATCAGAAAATCAGAATTGGAATGAACAAATTGAACAATAGCAAGGACAACACGTCTTCTGCTATTAAGATGCCCTGAATTAAAAAACCCTCACATAACCCAAAACTTTGAAAAAATCTTAAACTAACATCTTATAATACCTAAAATCAGAAAATCAGAATTGGAATAAAGGAAAACCCTCACATAACCCAAAACTTTGAAAAAACCTTTAACTAACATCTCATAATAACTCAAATCAGAATTGAAATAAACGAATTAAACAATAGCGAAGACAACACCTCTGAGTCTTCTGCCATTAAGATGCCCTGAATTAAAAAAACCCTCACATAACCCAAAACCATACCGCTAATGGTTTTTTGACTTCACAAAATTCCAGCGAAAACAAAGCTTTGGAGGTCCCTTTTGGTAAACCAGATACTATGCCTGACCTGCTGAAGGGCTCAAGTTTGAAACTCGGTCTCCCATATGCTTTTATGTTCAAACTTACTATCATTATAATAAGTGCACAATCCTCCCACGGTGACAAGGGATCACTGCTGCAGACTAAAAAATTTGGCTAGGGCTGCAGACTAAGGCTAGGGCTCCAAAGAAAATCACTACAGACTTTATAGTAATTGCAGGAGAAAAACTACTGACATTGTACCAGAGAAAATCACTCGTCTCTTACAATGGCTGAAGAAGAGAGCAATTTATCTCTTAGAAAATCTTTAAGCCATTTAGTATCAGCTGCTTATTTTATATCAGAAGAAGACCAATGCATCGTGTACATTCATGAGCTATATTGTTAATCGGCATCAGTGACAACTAGTACAAATCTACTAAATCTGAAGCTCGAGACGAGTTTCTTGGACAATAATTATGAGTTTCTTGGACAATAATTATTACATGAGATGATGAGAATACGAGGAAAACTTCAAGGTTGCCATAATGGAAGCCGTGCATGGGCAGGCCCCAGAATTCGAGACAAGTTCAAAGAACAGTAATTAAGTCAGCGATCGCCTGCATAAAATAATACAGAGAAATTAGGGCGGCCTGCCATCACATTAAAGTTAATTAAAGTCAAGCTATCGCCTACATAAATAATTGACAGAAAGTTGTCTGGCCTTGACATTAATCAAGAACATTGAATGAATTCATGAATGCGCTTCACGTTTGGCGTGTGAGACTGGAAAGACGAGGGAGTGAGCTAGCTGTGGAGCAAAACTCCCTCCATCGGACGGAGGAGGAGCAAAGTCAACGCTAACTTTGCTTCTCCTCCGTCCAATGAAGGAGGATTGCTCCACAGCTAGGTTACTCCGAAAGACAAAGCTACCAAGTAACTGCAAAACCGTTTCTACATCATTGGTCTGCGAAATAATCACATTCCCCACGCATAGGAAACTTACAGAGAGATGCCACTGAGGGAGGATTGCTCCACAGCTAGCTTACTCCGAAAGACGAAGCTACCAAGTAACTGCAGAACCGTTTCTACATCATTGGTCTGCGAAATAATCACATTCCCCACGCATAGGAAACTTACAGAGAGATGCCACTGAACTAACAGTGACTGAACGTCAATTTTATGTACAGATTTTTCAATGTACTTTCATTTTCAACAAACCATCTAGTCTGGATGGCTGATCAGATTCAACATTGAGGGTGATAAGACTCCCAAAGGAGCTCTCTGGTTTTTCTAATCTTGTCTACATTTGATGATGAAATCTTTTACTTTTGACAATGTTGAATTGAAAAATGGTAACTTTGCAGTTTAAGATAGATGGTTTTTTTTTAATTGGAGTAACTGAATAGTAAAATTGCAACCATCACATTAATAACAGAGATGGATCAAAAAAGAGACCTGAGATCCTTTTTAAAGTATCATAATCACTATTCATTTATATGAATTTGACTTACTTCTTCATTTAGTATATGAATTTGACTTAATTCTTCATTTATACTCATTCTATAATTCATGGAGTCTGGAAGGCCATGACTAACAATTTGAACATTAAGGAATAGATTAGGGTTTAGTTAGTCTTAAACGTAGTTAAGGTTAGCACAATCGCTAATTATCCGAGTGAAGCGAAAGACAACACGTGAGCGGGGAACCAGTCGCCTATCCGGCCAAGCGTGTGATGTGCCGGATTGAGCATGCCAGCAGGACTAGAGGTACAGGTGGAATAAATTAATGTACACAATTTCCAAAATTATGTGGCATAATTAAAAACTTAATTATTCTACAATAAAAATTACAAGAATTTGTGAGTTAAATTCACCAAATTCTGGTAGAAAATTAACTGGAAAGTCAAAATCGGCAAAATCTGCCAAGAAAGTCAAAAGTCAAAATCATAAAATAATTAGAAAGCTCCTTTCTTAATTAGAAACTTCATAACTTTTTTTTGGAAATTCTTTATTTTTCAAATTTTTTTTTCTGCCAAATATGTTGCAAACAATGGTGGAGAGGAGAGGAGCGGAGCCTGGGAATCATTGCATTCAAAATTTGAAGGATTTCCCATTAAAGACTACACAACCCATTCGGAAAGAAAGCGGGAAATGCAAAAAAAGATATTTTCTCTTATAAAATTTATTTATTGAAATAATGGCTCTAAAGAACTGAATATTGATTCTGTGCTCTAAAGAAAACAGCTTAATAAATCCAGTGTTTAACGCGGATTAAATATGGATCTGTGCTTCAGGGCTTACAAGGAACGCATCTTAATAAATTTAGGGAGTCTGTGGTTAAAATGAAGGCTGAGATATATTAAATATTTAAATAGGAATATGTGTCCTGGGGCTTAGAAGGAAGGCATCTTATGTTGGGGCTTGCCAAGAAGGCACATACATGATACAACCACTCCACTCTAACTAGTTCATGGTTACATCATCGGACATATTTATTTCCAGCTGATAAGTACTGTAAAATATATATTCTACATACCAAAAGAGCTACAATAAAATATATATTCTACATACCAAAAGAGCTACAACTGATAACCGAAATAATTTTTTTTTTAAATAAGAAAACAACATGGGCATCCAAGCACCGAATTGAAGAAGTTGATGCTACAAACTCTGAGAACCCTCCACATCAATATCACAATACATGGAGAGGAAAATGGATAAAAGTGCTCTATTTCTCAGAACCCTTGGGTCCTCTACGAGCCTTGTCGATTGTGCTATTTAAAATCATGGGAAAGCATGCATGAATGGATGCAAAAGAAAATTGTCAGATACAATGCAATAAAGCCAGCTCCTAGCTTGCACAACAATTGTAGTGGAAATATTAAACAAACCCTAACCCTGAGCAGATTTTATGAGAGATACATTAGAGGAACCCTAACAACCACAGAGAAAAATACCATCGAACAAATATAATTGACTCATTAGAATTAGCCAGGCATTAGAGACCTCCCAGTCATAAACCAGAGGAAAATCATGTGGACAAACTAAATGATAAACTGCAAAAGAAAGAGAGGAAAATTCAAAAACTAAACTCGTAGAATTATCACCTCGCATAAAATACTCGAACGAGAATGGACTTACTTCCTATGATGGATCGACCAACTCATCCCTGACGAAATCTGCAAGAATTGAGGGGTTATGTTGAGTAGAATTTTGAAAAATCAGTTTTCTTAATGGGTTTCAAAATAGTTTATATTTGAAATTATTTGGGAGTACGACATCTGTCATTCTCGGACAGTTTAGGTGTTGCAATATATTTAACCAATAATTAACCGCGGATTTCGTTTTCCCAAGCATAAACTTCTTTGAAGGAATATGACCACTTCGAGAACCATGGAGTAAAATGATCACTTAATGAACTCTCTCGTTATGAATGGTACCACCTAGCCCTCGTTAACCCTATCAAGGGCATCGATCAACCCAACTCACAAAGATCCTTCTAGAAGGGTAGGCCCTAGTTTAGCTTGCAAACAAGGTACTGATCAACACTTTTAAGGTCTTCTATAAGTCAACCCCTTTTAAGGTATCGTCTTAAAAGCTTTTGTGGGTTCAAATGGTGATAAGAAATAAGAAAGGGTTGAGAGATTGACTACATTCATAATTTCTTGATCGAATTGATTTAAGGTTTATTAAGAGTTTGATTATGTGGATTTTGTTGATCGAATTGATTTAAGGTTTATTAAGAGTTTGATTATGTGGATTTGGTTGTTGTCTTTGATATTTATATGAGCATATAGATGCAAATTATAGTGGTCAATATTCAACACAAACTAAACTTGAAAAATAACATTGTGTTATGATACGCTAATATTTTTTGTCACACTTTAATATTGTTGTGACAAAATAACATTGTGTTATGATACGCTAATATTTTTTGTCACACTTAAATATTGTTGTGACAATAGTCACATAGGCATAAATTTCAATCATGTGAGATGCATACACATAACATAGTGTTTGATCTTGATCACTTTATTTGTTTAAGGTTTGATCACTTTATTTTTTAGTGTGTTAATGATTTTCCTCCAAAATCATCTCTAGTCTCTAGTCTATAGGTTTGTTATTTGACTATTTATAAGGTCATTTTTTAGTGTGTTAATGATTTTCCTCTAAAATCATCTCTAGTCTCTAGTCTATAGGTTTGTTATTTGACTATTTATAGGGTCATTTTGGATATGTAAATAAATAAAGATTAACTTTTACATCCAAATTTCATTTAACTTCATTTTTTTTTTAAATGTTTTTTAAAAAAATTCATTTCCCATATATAAATAAATAAAAAATGTTTTTTAAAAACTTCATTTCCCATATATAAATAAATATTGGAATATATAAATAAATGAAGATTAACTTCTTCTTTTTTTTTAAAATTTTTAAAAACTTCATTTCCTATTGACTTTTACATCCAAACTTCATTTTGGTTATATAAATAAATAAAGATTAACATTTAAATCCAAACTTCATTTCGGATATACAAATGAATTCCAACGCTATCGGATATACAAATGAATTCCAAAGCTATTGACTTTTACATCCAAACTTCATTTTGGTTATATAAATAAATAAAGATTAACATTTAAATCCAAACTTCATTTGGGATATACAAATGAATTCCAACGCTGAAGGAGGCCAATTCCAAAAACCAGGGTTGGAATTTCAAATGATGAACACCCGTCAAAATTGCCGGTAACAATCAAAATCTACAACGTTTTCTGTATTCTAAGCCAGATTTTGACGGTTTCGGTAAAATCTTAGCTGTATTTGACGGGTGAATTGACCCATGATGGGCATTTACCCGTCAAATTCCATCCCTGCCAAAAACGACGTCATCTTCTCTTTATGGGAACCAAATTTGAAAGAAAATATCAATATAAACACAACTTCATTTATCAATTAAAACATGTATGCATAAAAGAAATAAAAGAATGTTATCTTCTGTAATATGTAATTAAAAATATGAACAATTACAATTATTTTTTAAATAGAAATACTTTTATAAATATTTTATTAAATAATTTTAGTTATTTTTATTATTATATATTTATAGTTTACATATACTTAATAAAAAATGAAACTATGCTGAACGAAACATAATCTAATACAAATTAAAAAGTGTATACCTGAAAAACCGTTTAACGTTTTCTAAACAAAAATATTACAAAAGTAATATTTCTCACGGACCTCGGGCATGTAGTCAGCAAAATTATGCCACGAGTCGACTTGGAGCTAGACCGGGTTGACACGACCATAAATTGGCGACAGAATTTGCATAGACACGTGTATATTTGTCATTAACCGTAATCTACGTTTTAATTTCACAAATTATTGGGTGACATCTTTGGAGGTTTAGGGTTTAACAAACAATTAACGGCTTCCCATGTAGATTTGCAGATTTACAGCCAAGTTGCATTTGTACGAGACTTTACTGTCAAATTGTCAAATTTCCAAAAATTACTTGCCATGTTTAATAACTTTAGTACTTTATTACTTAATTAAAACTATTTAACTTTTTTTGAATTTTTTTTTCTCAATTAATTTTTTTTTCGGGCAAATATGTTGCAAACAAGTACTTACCGACAAATCCCGGGTAAAATGTCAATTCACAAGTTCGCGCCAGTGAAAGACTGTGGGCAAACCCCGCGTGGGATAAGCGTTCACCAAATCGCCCCGTTTTTCCGGCCGATTTTTGATTAAAATCAGTCAAATGTTTGCTGTGAAATTGTTTATTTCGTTATTTTGGAATTCTACTAATCTTAATAGCCTTTCCTAAACTAAATCGGGCATTTTAAAACTACCCAGATGATTAAAATTACGATTTAAATCCTGGAAAGTATGATTTTCACCAAAATTTATCTGCCGGATTCCGGCGAGTCGGGGGCGATTTGGTGAACGCTTATCCTGCTCCGGCAAACCCGACTGAAGCATACCGAAGGCGCAGCGACGGAGGAGAGGAGCTGGGGAATCATTACATTCCCAATTTGAAGGCTTTCCCGTTAAAGACTACTCAACCAGTCCGAAAATATTGCGGGCAATGCAAAAAACGATATTATTGATATACTGGCTGAACAACGTGTAAGCCTAGTTAAAATCCAGCCTTAAGATGAACTGAATATTGATTCTGTGCTCTAAAGAAAACAGCTTAATAAATCCAGTGTTTAACACAGATTAAATATGGATCTCTGCTTTAGGGCTTACAAGGAACGCAGCTTAATAAAATGAAGGCTCATAGATTAAATATTTAAATATGAATCTGTGTTCCGGGGCTTAGAAGGAAGGCATCTTATGCTGGGGCTTGCCAAGAAGGCACATACAGCCACTCCACTCCACTCTAACTGGTTCATGTTACATCATCGGAAATATTTATTTCCAGCTGATAAGTACTGTGTATATATATATATATATTCTACATACCAAAAGAGATACAACTGATAACCGTAATAAATTTCTTTTTTTTAAATAAGAAGACAGCATGGGTATCCAAGCACCGAATTGAAGAAGTTGATGCTACAAACTCTGAGAACCCTCAGCATCAATATCACAATACATGAAGAGGAAAATGGATAAAACAACCTCTGGGTGCTCTATTTCTCAGAACCCTTAGGTGCTCTAGTAAGAGCCTTGCCGACTGTGCTATTTAAAAGCATGGGAAAGCATGCATGAATGGATGCAAAAGAAATTGTCAAATACAATGCAATACAGCTAGCTCCTAGCTTGTACGACAATTGTAGTGGAAATATTAAACAAACCCTAACCCTGAGCAGATTTTATGAGAGACGCATAAGAGGAACCCTAAGCCTCGAACTTGAACAACCACAGACGAAAATGCAAAGAACAAATATAATTGACTCATTAGAATTAGCCAGGCATTAGAGACCTCCCAGCTATAAACCAGTGGAAATTCATGTGAACAAACTAAATGCTAATCTACAAAAGAAAGAAAGAGAAAGATTCAAAACCTGGACTGGTAGAATTGTCTTCTCGCACAAAACTAAACTGCAAAAGAAAGAGAGAGGAAGACTCAAATGCTGAATTGTCGCCTCGCACAAAACCCTCCAACGAGAATGGACTTACTTCCGATGATGGATCGACCAACTCATCTGCAGTGATTGACAGGTTTATGTCGAGTAGAATTCTGAAAACTCGGTTTCTTTATGGGTTTCAAAGTATGTTTAGAATTATTTGGGAGGATGACATCTGTCACTCTCGGACAGTTTAGGTGTTGCAATATATTTAACCGCAGATTTCGTTTTCCCAAGCATAAACTTCTTTGATGGAAAATGACCACTTCGAGAACTATGGGGGTAAAATGATCACTTAATGAAATCTCTCGTTAAGAATGGTACCATCCAGCCCTCGTTAACCCTATCAAGGGCATTGATCAACCCAACTCACAAAGATCCTTTCGAAGTCAACCCTTTTTAAGGTATCGTCTTAAAACCTTTTGTGGGTTCCAATGGTCATAAGAAAGCGTCGAGTCAAATTGATTAAGGTTTATTAAGAGTTTGTTTATGTGGATTTGGTTCTCATATAAAAGGTTTAATGCTAGATGCAAATTATACTTCAACACAAACTAAATTTGAAAAATAACATTGTATTATGATACATTTATATTTTTTTGTCACACTCTAGTATTGTTGTGGCATTAGTTACATAGGTATAAATTTCAATTATGTGATATGCATAACATAGTGTATTGATTCTTGTTGTAGACATACAACCAAACAACACAACATATTTAGGGCTCAACTATTACCACATGAAATACCAATAGTTAAAACTAATCATCTTTTTTGTCTGTCTCTTCTCTTTGGGATTTGTTGTACTTTGTTTAATATAGACAACATAATAGGCCATCATATGTGGTATCAGAGCAAGACAAAGATTCTGCATAGTAGCTTAGTTGATCAGTTGAGTCTGTGAAGAAAGATGGCGCCAATAAGGGGATGCATACATGGAGTTCTTGTAGGACGTGGTCAAGAAAGACAACCTGCAGAAATAGAAATGGAAAGAAACATGAGAATACTAGAAGAAAGGTTAGAAGCCATGGAAAGAAAGAACCATTCAAACAATTCAGACGACAGTGATGAATGAGCCAAATCTGAATCCTCTGAGGAAGAAAAAGAAGATCCCGATGAAGTTAAAATCTTGAAGAAGTTGATGAAAACTAGTGGTAGACCAAGAATAGAAGTACCTATGTATTCAGGTAACTTAAATGTTGAAGAACTCATGAATTGGATTAATGCTCTGAGTAAATACTTTGATTTTGAAGAGATAGAAGACAAGAAAAATGTAAGATATGCAGCTACCAGATTGAAGGGACATGCAACTATCTGGTGGGATGAGCTCCCGATCCATCGAGAAAGAAGAGGTAAGAAAAAATTAACTCTCGCGATAAGATTTTGTATAATGTTACAAGTCAATTTATGCCTAAGGACAATCAGTTAAATATTCTTAGACAATTTCAGAACCTTGGACAAAAGGCTATGACAGTAAAGGAATATATGGAAAAGTTTTTTAGACTGAATATTAGATCTGGACACACAGAGGGAGGTCTAGAAAGAGTAGCTAGATATATCAATGGGTTGAGATATGATATACAGGATGAACTCAGTCTATTAAATTTGAATACTATAGAAGATGCATATCAGGTATCTTTAAAGGTAGAAGAGAAATTTCTAAGAAAGCAAAACCAAAGGAACAGAGAAAAGAACATGGTAAAAGGTAGAGGTGTTCCAAACAAAGGAGGTAGAACTTCTAAAGATGAAGCTGAAAGTTATAGCAGTAGCATTCAATCATTCTAAAGAGGAGGATTCAAAGGAGGTAGATGAAGAGGTAGAAATAGAGAAGTAAGATGTTATACTTGTGGAGATATTGGACATATGTCTTGGGATTTTCCAAGAAATAAATCTACAGGTTAGAGAAATGTGAATGTTACAAAGGATCAGGAAGAATCAAAAGAAGAAACAGAGGTGAATAATCCTCCAAAGGATGGAGAGGCTTTTATGTTGAAGAGAATCTTGGTGAAGACAGAGAAACGGGTACATGAACCAGTTCAAAGGAAAAGTTTGTTCAGAACAAGGTGTAAGTCACAAGGTAAGTGTTGTAAAATGGTTATTAATAGTGGTAGTATTGATAATTTGGTTTCCACATAGATGGTAGAGAAGGTGGGATTGAATAGGATGAAGCATCCTACTCCTTACAAAGTGTCCTGGTTGCAGAAAGGACATGACCTCTTAGTGAATGAGCAGTGTAATGTGGAGTTCCAAATCAGTGCTTACAAGGATAAAATATTGTGTGACATAATGCCTATGGATGTGTGCCATATACTCTTAGGGAGGCCATGGCAACATGACAAGAAAGCTGTTCATGATGGGAGGAAGAATACTTATTCTATGGAGAAAGATGGGAAGAGACATACCTTGTCACCCTTGGAAGATGAATCAGTTCAAGGAAGTTCAAGATCAAGCATTCTGCTGATGTCTGGAAAAGAAATGTTACAGAAAGTTCATAAAGAAAAGGATCTACATTTTTCTCTTATTGGTAAGCCAAAAGTAATTTTAACTTCTATAGATTTAGATGATTTGCCAGATGAAGTTAAAACTTTGCTTGATGAGTATGCTGGCATTATTGTGGATGAATTTCCAAATGAATTACGTCCTGTAAGAAGTATTAGTCATCACATTGACTTAATACCTGGTTCTAGTTTACCTAACAAAGAAGCATACAAATTAACCCCTCTAGAAATTGAAGAAATCAAACAGCAAGTACAAGAGCTGTTGGAGAAGGGATTGGTGAAAAAGAGCTTGAGTCCTTGTGCCGTACCCACTGTGCTAAGTCCAAAGAAAGATGGTGGGTGGAGAATGTGTACTAACTCCAGGGCAATCAACAAGATCACTATCAGAGAAGAGCATTTAAGGCACCTTAAGTTGGTGTTGAGGACTTTGCAGAAGGAGAAGCTGTTGATAAATTTGAAAAAGTGTAGCTTCCTGAAAAAAGAATTGGTCTACTTGGGGTTCATGGTTTCAGAAGAAGGACTGAAAATGGATTCTGATAAAGTGCAACCAAATTTTAAATTGCCCAGTTCCAAGGAATGCTTACGAGGTAAGAATTTTTCATGGACTTGCTAGTTTCTATAGGAAGTTCATTAAGAAATTCAATCATATTTATGCACCTTTAATAGATACTTTCAGAGGAAGTAAACAACCTTTGCAATGGACCAAAGCAGTTGATAGAAATTTTAAATTGTTGAAGAAGAAAATACCTGAGAAGACTATTTTGGCTTTGCCCAATTTTGATAAAGTGTTTCAAGTGGAGACATATGCCAATGGAGAAGCAGTGAGAACAATTTTAAGTCAAGAACAGAGGCCAGTGGCATATTTCAGTGAAAATTTGAATGAAGCTAAACAAAAGTACTCTTTGTATGATAAAGAATTATATGTTGTTGCGCAAGATCTTAAAAAGTGGAGACATTATTTAATGCCTAGGGAATTTGTTTTGTATTATGACAATCATGCCTTACAATTCATCAACAGCCAACTTAAATTAAATCAGAGGCATGCTAAATGGGTAGAATTTTTGCAGAACTTTACCTTCGTTATCAAACATACAAGTGGTAAGTCTAATAAAGTTGTTGATGCTTTGAGCAGGATAAGTTTGGTAATGCAGGAAGTTAAGGTCAGTACTTTGGGTTTTGAAAATTTGATTGCTATGTATAAAGAGGATGTAGATTTCAGAGATATTTATGCTTCCTGTGAAAATCCAATTACCCATAACAGAATCCAGTGGTTAGATTACACAGTGATGCAGGAAGGATTGTTGTTCAAAGACAGTAAGTTGTGTACTCCAAGATGTTCAATGAGGGAAAATTTAATTCAAGAAAAGCATAGTGGGGATCTCTCATGACATTTTGGGCAAGACCAGACTTTTGCTCTGGTGAGTAATTTTTATTTTTGGCCAAAGATGCAGTATGACGTGAAGAAATTTGTTGAAAGATGTAGAGTCTGTCAACATGCAAAAGGGAGAAGTCAAAACACAGGATTGTATCAACCATTACCTATTCCAGCTAGGCCTTGGGATTCAATAAGCATGGATTTTTTTTAGGTTTACCTAGAAGTCAGAGAGGTCATGATTAAATTTATGTTGTAGTATACAGATTCTCCAAAATGGCTCATTTCATTGCATGCAAAAAGACTAATGATGCAACAAACATTGCTAATCTATTCTTTTCAAAAATTGTAAAGTTGCATGGTTTTCCTTTGAGTATTGTGTCTGACAGAGATACAAAATTTGTTGGTCATTTTTGGAGAACTCTATGGAAGAAATTAGGAACTAATCTCAGTTTTAATTCTACTTATCACCCTCAGACTGATGGACAGACTGAAGTGGTAAATAGGAGCTTGGAAAATATACTGAGAATTCCAGTGTTTGAACATCCAAAAGAATGGGACTTAGATTTATCTCAAGCTGAGTTCGCATATAATGATTCACCCAATAGAAGTACATGTATGAATCCTTTTCACATTATCTATGGGATGTATCCAAGAGGTGTATATGAACTTAGAGATTTGGGAAAATAGGAAAAGAGAAGTGCAAAGGGTGAAGACTTTGTAGTTAGTATGCACGAGCTACAAGAAAACATCAAGAACAGATTCCAAGAAAGTGCGGAGAAGTATAAACAGAGAGCGGACCTAAAGAGGAGAGAAGTGAATTTTCAGATTTGAGATTTAGTGATGGCCTATCTTAAAAAGGAAAGGTTCCCTAAATGAACTTATAATAAGTTGAAGCTTAAAAAGATTGGACCTTGTAAAGTTTTAAGGAAGTTTTCTGCAAATGCTTATGAAATTGAACTTCCTTCTGACCTTCAGATTTCTCCAATTTTAATGTTTCAGATTTGTATCATTTTAGAGATGCAGGTATCCAACCAGATGGTGTAACTTCAGATAGAGATGATCTAGCTATAGATTGGCAAGGACAAATTCCATAAAAATAACAACCTCAGATTGAAGCCATCCTTGACAAAAGAATCTTAAGGAAGATCAGGAACAAAGCCTTCTTTCAATACCTGGTCAAATGGAGAAATTAACCTACTGAAGATGCAGCTTGGATGACAGAGCAAGAATTTTCCAAGTACAATGTACTGCCTGAAGACTTAATGAAAAATTATTTGCTTCCCCAAGAGTATGCTGCATGAGAATCTCGAAGTTCATTGACTGGTGAATCAGCGTAGCATCCAGCTCAAAGTTCATTTACTGATGAGTCAGCTTGCCTTGTAATCAAGTTCTAGATGGATAGGGTTCGGTGACAAGTAGATAGAATTAGTTTTAAATTTGTAATAATTGGAAAATTTTCCTTTGTTCTCCTTGATCCTTGTGTGGATTTATCAAGGATTAATCTTTTTCGATAAGGTTTTCTTTTATTACGTCCCCAGGTCCAACTTTGTCAGATCTAACAGATTTTTCTTAGTGTTATAAATTAATTTGAGTGTAATAGTTCAAAGAGGAGAGGGGGGCAGACGGAAAAGAAAAAAGGAGTGAAAGATGAGAGAATAAAGAGTATGCACAGAAGAAGTGAATAAGTTAAATTATCTGTGTTTGAAATTCCAATCAAGTTGAATAAAGAACATAGGATTACATTCTGTGTGTGTTTTGATGGATTCCTGTATTTATATAAATCTGTAGAAATATGAATTCATCCTGCGTTCACTCCATATAATTATGTGTACAAATTCTTTAGTTTCAGAATTGCAGAGAAATTGATCATTTCAGTGATCAATTTGGCGAGCTACGAAGAAAGATCCCAGGGAAGAACGAACGATGAAGAAAGATCGCAACGAAAATCCATGGTTAAAATCTATTCCGCATCTGGAGATAGATTAATGACCGAGAACTAATCCGCAAGAATCGACGGTGCAAAAGACTTCGAAATTGCGGAAATCGAAAAACATGGAAATTGCGGGAACTCATTTTTCGATAAGTCAAGTTCCACAACCCGCATGCGGGATATACCATTGCGGCTGCAATTAATTGTAGAAGTTCAATTAAAAAAATAAGTGTTGTAAAGCTGCATCCCGCAATCCATAGTGTTGCGGAAAAGGGGTGTTGCAGGAAACGTCTTGCGGAATGACGTTTGCGGAAATGCTGAGTTGCTGAAAGGTGGAGATTGCAGAAGAACAATCTTGCGAAAGGGAAAGATACATGAGTTAAAGTTTGCGGAAAGAATATTTCAATCAAGAATTCGGCCTGTTAGTAGAAGTCTTGAATCTAGTTGGTCTTTGAGGCCATCATTGTTCTGAGAACCTCATCATATACATTCAGGACATCTAAAACATGGGATTGACATATAGGATATAATTTTTATGCCAACAGAGGCTTTATGTAGGGCTTCATTCAAGTCCAAAATGAAGAAATTAAGGGACACATTCAAAAATTGTTGGATAGATGGCACATACACCCAACCTCATCATAGCCTTATGGTCCTGACATTGTATTAGTTCCAAATAAGGATGGCATGTGGAGGATGTGTAGATTATTGACTTGAATGGTATCACCATTAAAAACTAGTAAGCATTTTTAAATGTCAACACCCTGTTACATTTAATCTCTAGAAGTCAAATTCTTCAGTAAGATTGAACTCAAGTTTGGTTAAAGCCACTAGATGTCAAAAGCTAGAGAATAAGTTCAAGACATGACAAGGACCATTTGAATTGTTGACAATGTCATTTGGCCATACTAATGCCTCTACAACATTCACAAGGATGATAAATGAAGTGCCAAGATTGTTGTGTATCATTCATGATATTGTATTTAGGAAACAAACATGTTTTACCTTGGAGGATCATTTACACCATTTAAACCAAGTATTTGTAGTGTTGCATGGAGAGAATTTGATGGTCAACGCACCATCTAAACAAGTATTTGTAGTGTTGCATGGAGAGAAATTGTTGGTCAACATTAATAAGTTTATATTCAAGCAACACAAACTTATTTATATTATATTATGTCAAAATCAAAATGAATTGATCATTAAATTGAGGAAGATTTCAACCATTGTTGATTGGCTACCATTGAACAATATCCATAACTTGTGAGATTTCATGAGAATGCTGAATTACTGAGAGTTTACTATGCATCTTTCCCATGTAGCACATCCACTTAACAAGTTAACTCACAACTATGTTTCAGTGGGGGGTCATCTAACACGAGTGCTCAAAGAGATTAAGCATTGGGTAGTGGTCTCTCTTTTCCTTGTATTTATTAGCATTATTCAAGCCTTTGATTTCAAAGTAAATACCTCTAACTGGACATAATTTATATGCAACACGGATACTAGACCCACCACATAACACTTTGGGAAATTTTTAGATGATGTTTCGAATTACTTATGGAATGATCATGAAATGTATATATTGGTGATATTATCACTCAATAAGAGGCAACCATGAAAAATGACCATAAGTCTCCCTAGTTCCTCTAGACACAAAAAGTTTGAGAATGCCCATGTCAATTGATGCAAATCATTATTTACAATAGTTTTAACATTGTGATTAGTTAACGAAAATGAATAACAAATAAAATTGTAGAACTTTTTATTGCAACCACTAGCAATTCAATTGAAAGTGTTTGTATAGCTCCAACAATTTGTTTCAATGCTTTCAAATAAGTTTGCACACAATGTCCAAACTTTATACATGCAATCACGTACAACTCCATGCCAATCCCATTGGATAACTTTTACAACTATAATATTTTAGCTCCTTGAGGAGATCACAGACTTAAATTATTGCACAATGCACATGTTATGGCCCTTAGTATAATATACATGTAAAAAATATACTATGGCTCTCATGTTGGGTGTTATGGATTTATGTATAAAGGATATTTTATTCATTTAAGTAAATGTAATCAATATGAGTAAATGTAATCAACGATTAAGGTTATTTTATGTGATCAACTTTGTCAATTCAATTATCCATATTATCATGTTTATTATGGTCAATTGCTTCAATCGTAATCTCTAGACTTATATTGTATTTCTATTATAAGAAAACGCCTTTTATCACAAATTTCAATTATTAGACAATTATTTCTCAAGTATATTTCATGGATTTTCAAGAGTAATCACATATCTATTTTGGTTGGTAAATTGTCCCTATTTAGTTTCTAAGGTTAGTACATGTTAGTATGAGACCCATCACTTTAGAAGCAATGTGGCCTCCTTATATTTTATGTGTTTCACTAAAGGTTATTTGTTTGATATGTTTATGTATAAATGTTAATTTATTCATGTAAGTAAATGTAATCAATCTAAGTAAATGTAATCAATGGTTAAGGTCATTTTATGTGATTAACTAAGTTGTTAGTTTCCATATTATCAAGTTTATTATGTTTGGTTGCTTCAATCATGATCTCAAACCTTAAAATGCCTTTCTATTATAAGTACATGTATTTTATCATCTAGTTTAATTATTAGACAATCATTTCATGGATTTTCAAGAGTAATCAAATATCTATTTTGGTTGGTAGATTGTCCCTATTTAGTTTCTAAGGTTAATATGTGACCCATCACTTTAGAATCAATATGTCCCCCTTATGTTCTTATGTTTTATATGTTTCACTTGTGTTATTTTATGGATTTTGGGTATATTGTGATGTAATGTCTTGGGGTTTATACAACTTAGATTTTAACAAGTTATAACCCAACACATCAAAGGCAACCTATTTTCCCTAAACTTTATAAATATCACTAGTGTCTTTTATGGATTTCTGGTATACTATGATGAAATATAGGATTTTATATAACTTATATATAACAAGTTCTGACTTAGCACTTTGGATTACACTTTTATGTTATTTTATATTTTTTTGGTATATTGTAATGTAATATAAGGTCTATGCAATTTTGATCATAAAATTTGGGACCTGCCAACGCTTGTTATTATGGAGAATCAAGGTATGGATAGAATTACATAATCCACACAATTATTACACAGTCAATACATAGGGGCTCAACAAGAGCATCATGTCACTTAAAAGAACACTTATCCAAATAACACTTAGCAGGCGGCATTTTAACTCATCCTCGCTGTTCATTTGTCTTATTGGCTACCCTTCCATTTGTGATTAAAAATGTTGGGATTGATTTTCATGTTTACGCTTGTCCTCGTGCGTAGAATTCATGTTTACACGTGTCCTTCAATGTTGAAGGTTCACGCATGTAGACGTGCTTGCACTAGTTTATAATCACAAGTTTTTTGTCTAATCATTAGTATTTGTTGATTCAAATTCTTAAAAACAAGAGGGAGGATGAAAACAATTCATTTCCTCAAGGGCTCTATCATATTCTATGGATTTGTTTGATTTGTCACGAGAGTGAAGGTCATGAAAAAATAATTCCAACCCTACCCCAATGACATTTTTTTGGCTTCACTAAAGATGGGAATGAAATGAGGTTAAAGTGATCCTTCGCAACATCACATACATATGCCTTGAACTACCTAATCCACTTCCTCTTGATGAAAAGAGCCCCATTATCGATATTCTCCAAATTCCCTTAAATGTGCATGCTACACACTCATTTTCAATATTATCTTAGCTCATTTCCATGCTCATGTTGCACACTCATTTTCTCTTTCATGGATTGCTCGCCCTCGTTTAGTCCTACTCCTCCAATTGTAATATTGTTTACATTGTACTCATAACCCTAGAGATACATCCTATGATAAACTTTGCCAAGATGGGTGCCCAATGTCAATGTAAATGGTGTTGTTTGATGTATTTAGCTCAAGGTCTCTGATCCATTACAACCCTTTTGTTGAACACAATCTTGGTTGTTGGTGTAAAAGAAAGAGCAATCGAAGGAAGATCATATTCGTCATTTATGAGGATTTGTAGTTCTATTTTTCTCAAAGCACAAGAGAAATTCAATATGACAATATGTTGGATTTATCGCAGAGAACCATGGAGTGTGAGCATATATTATATATTTATCTTTTCCTTCTATATTTTCTATTTTAGATTGGTTTATTTCCTTGGTTCACAAGGTAACTAAGCAAGTTGAATAGAGGCCATAATATCATAATAAATAACAAAAGCAATGGCAAGAGGAGCGGAGTGAATTTGCAAGAGGCGTTAGCAATATAACTTGCAATGTTGTTATGGTGCGAAGGTATTTTAGTACTCAATAGAAAATTGCATATGGTATGAAAGCGATAATATTGCAACTGAGAGATTGGATTTGTACCTTGCAATGTCTTTATGCACATCTATGCAAGAGGTATACAAATTTTGATTTTACAACATTGATTTGGTCATTTTTGGATTTGCAAATATTTTATTGTAAATAGAGAACATAGATTGAGAATTGGATAGGATTTCTTGCTTGGTAGTATTGAAGAGTTTGATTTTATAATTGTTCTTTGTTTGGTTTTTGTATGTTGAATACATGTTAAAGCTAATCATATGGTGAGAAGGAAGCGACCAAGAAATAAATGGAATACATGAAGAATATCTTATACGGAGATATTCCAATGCTAGTTCAAATGCAGTTGTAATTAACTTTGCATGTTAGCACTACTTGATAGAATTTAAAGGGTATCATATTCAAGGTTTCAAGTAAAGGTATACAAATTTTGCTTTGGCAACATTGATATTTCCCATGTTTGGATTTGCAGATATTTGGTTGTAGATGGAGAACATAACTTCACAGTGGGATAATATTTGTTGCTTGGAAGTATTTGAATATTTTGATTTTATAATTTTTATAGCTTGGTTTATGCATGGTTAATACATGTTAAATATAATTATATGCAAAGCATTAAGTTGTTAACAAGGAAATGGAATATATGGATAATATATTGCGTGAAGACATTCTAGTACTGCTGATGCCAATGCAATGTTGGTTAACTTTGCATTTCAATTAGACTTGATAGAATTTGAAGGTTATAATATTCAAGGTTTGAACAAAGACATAAATGCTAATGATAATGCAATTGTAATTAACTTTGCATGTCAGCAATGCTTGATAGAATTTAAAGGTTATCATATTCAAGGTTTTAGGTAAGACATAGCTATTCAGTTGAAAATTGCTAGGCAAGATTTGTAAATTGCAATGTCTCTATGCACATCTATGTGAAGGTGTAGGATTTTTTGCTTGGTAGTATTTGAAGAGTTTGATTTTATAATTATTCTTTTTTTTAACAGAAACAAGGTAAAATCACATTAAGGAAAAAAAAGGTTATGCACAACCATTTATTACAAAAGTGGAGAAATCCTGAGTTCCATAGAGGTATAGAAAGAGAGAATAAAAACTATTAAAAAAGAAACCTGACTTCTAAAATGCCTTACATAGTTCTTACTGTTCGTCATTACATGAGAAGAGTATATTCTAACGAAATGTTAGTTAAAAAATATACAAAAAAACATTAAAGATAACTGGGAGGGCTACATCTTCTTGCCAATCTGACCTACAGGTTCGGTTACTGAAACTTCCACCATGGGTTGGGCCTTGTCGCCTGGAGATTCCTGGAAGTGGTTGCACTAGGTCATCCTGGAAAGCTTCATCACCTCTTCTTTGATAATATCCACAGTCCCCATCGATTATTTTAGATCCCTGTCATGGTCCTTGATCCGTGAATCATGACAACCAATTTGATTTGTGATGTATCTAATATTAGAATCCATTTCACGATTGTCAATTACGCTCATTGTAATGAAATCCAAAACTCTGCGCATGTGTCGTTTAATATCGTCTTGACCAGAATTGAGACTAGCAAGCCCTTCTTCTATATTCGTCTTCGCCATTGAAATCGTGGGTGTTGGACCAGACCAAAACGGAAAACCTATTAACAAACCTTAAAGTTGCTCTGTGTCTTCTCCTTCGCTTGGTCCTGCAAAAAATTAATGGACGAGAAAAATTCCTGCATACTTAACCTCGTTCTCTATGTCGCTTGTGCGAAATGCCTCTTATGAACCCATAGGTACAGGGGAACAGAGGAGGGTAATTTAATTCTCAATGATGGTGGAGGTCACTAGGTTGGCAGATAGCCTCGATTCCCAAGGACAGAAAGGCACACATTGTTTTTTATCGACAAGGAAGGAGATCTGCCCACCACAAGATGAGAGTTAGGAAACATGAGTGTGAGGCCTTGTTTATCCGTTGTAAACAATCACGCCTTGGGGAATTCTTGCACCAAGGTTAGCTAGTTTATCAACTAAACCATTATTCTCCCTAATAATGTAGTAGAATAAAACTTGAGGAAGAGGTTTTAATAGAAGAATTCTATCACAAATTATTTTACATCGAGAGGAGCCTTTATAATAGCCAGATCTCATCTTCTGGATGACTTGTCTGGAGTCGTCGAAGACCATTAGTTTTGGAATTATTTTCCCGTAAATTAGTTCCAGGCCATGATAGAGCACTTGCCATTCAGCTTCATTATTCGTTTTTTGTTCCAAGACCCCAGGCAAAGGATTTAACTATATTTCCTCCAGGATTAAAAATGATCCCTCCCGCACCTGTCTCCCTTGTGATTTTATAATTGTTCTTAGTAATATGCTAATTTATACTTAACTTTGCATGTCAGTAATATTTCTATTTTTAGTTATTAGTATTTGAAGAGTTTGATTTTATAATTGTTCTTATATTGGTTTGTGTTACTAATGCAATTCTAGTTAACTTTGCATCTCATTTAGAATATACTAAATACATGCCTAGTTCTTGGGTTGTCATTTTTCTAGTGATATTACAAAATAGCATTGTATTGCATGTTGATGAGATAGGTATTGAATAAAATGGCACATGGCATATTATTAGTGTAATTTCAATCCATATGCTAAGTTCTAGTTAACTTTGCATATTGGTAAGATTTGTATTTGTAGTTATTAGTATTTCAACAGTTTGATTATAATCGATCTTAGATTGGTTTGTATTGCCAATGCAATTATAGTTCAGTTTGCATGGCATTTAGAATATGCTAGACACATGCCTAGGTTGTCATTTTTATAGTGATATTACAAAATTGAATCGCATTGCATGTTGGCAATATTACTAGTGTAATTGCAATGCAAGGAAATGCATACACAATTTCTAGAATTTCATTAAATCGCATTTTGGTAGAATAATGATTCAATAAAAATGTTGACATTATTTCCAGAAGAAGGATATCTGATACCATGAAGCAATGGTTGCAAAATCCCTTCTCAAATTTCAAGGGATCTCATCCATGGTCAGAACATAGCACATGCATTTGATAGATTAAATGGTTGGAGCAAATCTATAAAAATAAACTAGAATTTTAGAGAGAATAGAGTAGCTTTCCATTTTCAAAGACAAATATAAAGAACATGGTTAGCAAAAACCATTGCAAATGGACATAAATAAAACTCAGCATAGATATGATATTTTCAATCATGTAGACAGACAACTTTTTTGTGATATTTTTTGGATAAACTAATGCAAGATCAAGTAAATTTGCTTAAATCACAATTTGCTAGAATAACTATTCAATAAGAAAAAGTATATACTGATCATAGAACCAAAACATCTTATATCATGAGGAAATGATTGCAAAATCCCCCTTTCACATTTTTGCTAGCACGTGTATTTGAAAAATTAAATGGTTGGAGCACATATATAAAAAGAAACTAAAGTACTCAAGAGAATAAAGTACCATTGCATTTTCAAAGAGAAAGGAAAATAACATGGTTAGCATAAACCATTGCAAATGAACATAAATAAAACTCAGCATAGACAAGGTATTTTCAATCATGTTGACAATCACATAGAAAACTTTCTTCTAATTTCTTTTGGATAAACTAATGTGGCATTAATTGCAATTTCTGAAAATAAGCATTCAATAAAAAAAATTGATACTAGTGATATAACCGATATATCTTATATCATGAGGCAATGATTGCAAAATCCCCCTTTTAGATTTCATGGCAAAAATAGCACATGCATTCAATAAATTAAATGATTTAAGCATATGTGTAAATAGAAACTCAAATTTTAAAGAAAATGGGCCACTCTACTATTTCCAAACATACATGGTATTTTTGTTATCATGGACATGGTAGACAAGATATTTTTTATCATGTTCATTGCTGCAAAGGTAATTGGTTTTTCTATTTTCATGATAGTTAAATTAATTCCATTTTGTTATGCAAAATTCAACAGCTGAATGTGCAAGTTTTGCATTGTGCAAAATGTGATAAATGACATAAACATTTGCAAAAATGGCAATGTCGAAGCCTGCTAGTATTTGTAGAATGAGCTTTGGAAATATAAACTAGTCAAAGGAGATTTTCGCAATAGACATTATGAAAATGGTTGCAGTGAACGAGTGCCGCATTTAGAGCATTGTCATGAGCATGATAAAATAACAGATAAAAAATCCAATTTTTTTTACTTGGAAATTAGATGCAAATCTAGATTAATCAATGATATGATAGTACTAATACTTGTATGATTTAATGTCATAATTATACACGTTATTTTTTTAATTATGCAAACAAAATGGGTAGCTAAATTGCAAACGTAGATTTATCAATGATGTGAGAGTGCTAATATGTGTCTGATTTAATGCCATAATTAAAGACAATATGTCCTGCACTATCCAAACAAAATGGGAAGGATACAATTACATGAAAAGATCTAGGAAAGTATGGGAAAATACTTTTCCATTCTTAAGTCAAAAAGGAGGAAAAATACAACCTAAAAATCTAGGACGATGTGCTATATTGAGGGAAAGGTGCAATCTAAAGTGCAAAAACAACATATATATACTTTTACAAGGGATGTGAACGTTGAGAGCTGAAGTTGGAATTGTCTTTGAACAGTATTCAAGAAACATTTGTGAGTTGGTATGTAACAAATTGCACGTGCAAAAGGGCTAGGCAGTGTATGACACAAGAAGCATACTATCTTGCAATAAAAAGATGATCCCAAAGCAATGTTATTGGATTGTGTTTAAATGAATATACCAATGCTTATTGAAGTAGAAAACAAGCTTCAATGAGTTGATTAAGAGTAGTCATAGAGCATAAAAGCTTTGATGGCTAGGGAATCATTAATATTTCAACAAGAAATTTATGTGCAATCACTATGAATCCATAGTTTAAGTAGCATGCGAAAAGAAAAAAACATGCATAAGTTCTGGGGAAATTTGACGATCTACTACAACAATTGGAAAGGTGAAATTCAGAGTGCAAAGTACCATAGAGATATCTTTACAAGATATTCCAATGTTAGGAGATAAGTTGAAACTATCCTTTAACAAGCATACTATTCTGCAAGAAAAAAAAAAGAGTAGCCATATAGCATACATGATTTTTGATGTTAAGGAAATCATAAATATATGAGCAAGAAATTTAGTGCACCTAGTATGAATTGTGGAGAAACAAAAACAAAGTCATAATTTGTTGACAATGGAAAAATCTATTTTCTTTAGAGATTTTTAAGTAGCATCGGAAAAAGACAAAACACTATGCATAAGTGTTAAGCAAGTTTGTCAATCTACTACAACAATAGGAAAGATGAAATTCATAGTGCAGAGTAGCATAAAGATACCTTTACAAGACATATCAATGCTTGGAGCTCAAGTTTAGACTATGCTTCAACAATGTTTAAGAAACATGGTGAAGCAATGTATAAAATAACAAGCATAATACCTCGCAATCAACATATAGTTATAGTAAAGGCCTTTACAAGTCTTGAAATAAGTTGTAAAAGAACAGGGAAAAATCAAAGAGCACAGATAGATTGTGCCATGTTGCAAAAAAGGGAAACACCATAACAACGATTTGCAAAAGTTTTACAAAATGCAAATTGTAATGATATATCTGATCATGCTCTTTTTCCTGTTGTTTGCATTCACTTGTTGAGAGGTCTAGTATCTATAAGACTTGCAAATTGGAAACCAACTTGAATCTTTCAGTAACTTGAATGTCAAAAATGACATTGGTGGATAGAAGCATGAATATAGCATGTATTGAAACACTGCGCAGCTAGAATACTGTAGCTGAGATGTTATTTGTTAAGCTCTCAGAAGAGATCGCTGCAATTGTTGAGAAAAGTTGTTGCAACAATGGCATATTCAAGGTCCAGTCAATTGTTCCATTTTCCATTTCCAAAATACATTCAAGAAAACAATTTTATTTGATTGTGGTGTTATGCCTACAGGTTGGACAATCGGTTGAGGTGCGTGGCATTGGGCGGTTGTATATATTGCACTTTATCCGAAAAGGAATCGTAAAGATATTTTTTACCTTCAAGGTTCTTTGCACATGTGCCATGAATATGGATATTAGATAGCTACAACTATTTTTTGTTGTTTCTTAGTGTAAGAATGTAGCTATGCCAATTGGCATTTATGATGGTAGTATAAATGTATTGAAACTGGCAAATGACACATAGAATATGCATAGATGGCAGATTAAACATTTTTTTGAAGCCAAGAAACAATGACTGAAAGAAAATATATTTTGTGGCTAAGAAACAATGACTAAAATCTTTGAGACAGTTGGGAAAAGTGTACTTGCTCTAAGCATAGAGCCATGTTTAAACTTGAGTATATCCAGGTGGAAGTCTTGGAACAAAGAGACAAACATATGATGGATGAAAACCAAACTTCTAAATGATATGAATTTGTAGAATTCATTGTGACATCAAAAATGCTAATGAAAATGAAATGAAATCCTATTGCATATGCGAGATAGGAAAAATGTGACATGAGCTCATCTAATAAAACATTAGATCATCGAAACAATTGCTATGAGAAGTAGATAAAGCTTGTAAAAAGATCTAGACAATGCAATTTTCAAGTTTGTCATGTCCAGAACATTGTTGGAGACAATATACCCATGAAAAAGGATTCTAAGCCTATAGCCAATTAGCCAAAGTGTTATATACTTTGCTTTTCCATATATAGAATATGTTTACAATTTTCATTCTATATTTTTTCCCCCGTGCTTTATCTTAGAAAATTGTGAAATTTTATTATCAAATCCTTTTATCAAGACAAAATTACAACTACTGGAAAGTTGAGACAAAATGCTATAACAAAGGGGGGGAAATATGTTGGTTTGAATGTAGGACAAAAAGAAAGAACATGAAATGAAGAGTGATTTCTTGCTAGATCAGAGAGCAAGTGTGCTTTCCTAAATCATTGTTTTACACATCAGCGAATTCCCCAAGAGAGAAGCGCAACAATTGAGAACCTCTTGGCTCAGCTCTGACAACATTCTTGAACAAATAGTGAGCACTTTATCTCAAAACAGGTCTTCCTCTACTTTGTAGAAAATATTAATGCAACTTTCATTGAATTGTAGCTGCAACAAAATTAGAATTTGTTTACAATTACCAACAAAATGGAATATAAATCACATGCAAATGATATTTGTAAATTACAAGTTGTAAGAGAGCATTTTATTGACACTGAGAAAATAAATACAGTCGTAGTATCGCTTATTGCTCTTCCATCTTTAAGAAACAACTCGTAGTTTGTATTATTCTATGGCAGAAAATGACGACTACTGCAACAAACCCCACATAGTATGGTTGTGCCTGGAGCTAATTTTCATATGATGAGATTCTAGGCTTGTCATATTTGAGCTATCAAGATCGAAAAAATCAGAGCCTCCGGGATCTGTCATATTTGTGTTTCTAGGCTCTATAAAGTTAAAGCTTCCACGCTTTGATAGCTTTCAGGATATTTGTAGTAACCCTTCTTACACATTTTGTTGGCACTTAAAGAGGAAATATCAACATATGAATTCTGAGTTTTGGGAAAGGGGGTGGATACTTATAGGCCTTTTGGATTTGATATCCTAATTCCGGGTGGAGCGGGGATGTTGAACACCCAACACCATTAATTATTTACAAATGAGTCTTGTTCTTTATCTTATGATGATAGTTTTCTAAACTAATTTTTAATTATTTTAAGTGCATTTTATAGTTGTTATGACAACATTTGTTACAAAAGGAAAGATGTTTAATATGTATATAAACTATGGATGATTTCTTCCTAATTATTCCGTCAAAAAGAAAGTTATCAATCCTAGAGTCCATGAATAGAGGGTTTACCAAGATTTGCTTTAAGTATATTGTGCATGTAAGATATGTTTTAAGCCTGAATTCGAGTAAAAGACAAAACAAAGTAATATCGGTGTTGTTAGTTCTTAAAAGAATACCGAGAACACTTCGGGAAAGATTTATATTCTACTCCTCAAACTCAGGAACAATGGTTAAGTGATGTTTTTAAACCAAAGGTTGAACCCGAGGGAGTTACATAGATTATGTGCATAACGAACTATTATAAACAAGCATAAAATATGTTATCAACATGGATATCATTGTTGGAAATATTCCTTGTAAATTAAACAGTCATGATATAACTAAATAAATAATAACAATCAAACCCTACAGGAAAACGAAGTAAAGTATTCCATGTCATCAATACTATAAGTAAACTAATTAGTTATAAACACTATCGAATTGGTTAACCAATATAACAAACAAATACAACTCAATACATAGTATTCAAAAGAACTACAATTATAGGGTTTCCTACCTTACAGTTACCATAGATTATACCTATATAATCTAGTCAAAATCTCTTTAAAACGTATGAATGTCAAATTTAAAGTCCAAGCGGCTCAAGAACCTCATTACCAATTAAAAACCAAGAGTCAAAAACCAGTCAGAGCAGGCATAAGTTACAAATAGTTTTGGAATAATAATTCGTTTACTAATTTCAAAACCTGAGTAATCAAAATCCTTTATAATTCCAAATAGTCAATAGACTAAAATTGTTTTAGGTAAACAGAGTAAAGGAACGACTAGGTAAATTGTATCTCGGCAAACCATTCAATAGTAAATTAAACCTTCTAATACATATCAATTTGGGCATAAAAACCCTTAAAAGGCCCAAGTCATTAAACTACGGGTAAAATCCTGTAATGAAAAACTTTTTTTTTAAAGCCCTCAAATGATTTAGAGGAACTATCAATGAATCTCACCATGAAAATGTGAAAGGGTAGCACAATCAAGTAATAAATCCTCTTCACCTAATGTCGAGAGCTAACACATCCAATTCATGAAGAATTAAAGCGGAGATAGAGAAACATTGCTTACCGGGAGGAGCCTAGCTAGAAACTATCATTGAAACTCTATCTCTATTGTTAGAGTACACCTACATTATCATAGAACTAGAGTTAGATGACATTACACTCTAGTATTAAGAAAGCATTGGGTGAATAATGTAACAAAATATTCACAGTGATAAAGGCTTACCCTCGATA
Source organism: Pseudotsuga menziesii (assembly GCA_001517045.1). Classification (NCBI taxonomy): domain Eukaryota; kingdom Viridiplantae; phylum Streptophyta; class Pinopsida; order Pinales; family Pinaceae; genus Pseudotsuga; species Pseudotsuga menziesii. The sequence goes on along the minus strand of LPNX010500615.1, from coordinate 262,687 downwards.
TGCTAACGATGATTTTGTGTCAATATTGACTGAAGATTGAGCCCAACATCAAGGTGAGTTGAAACACATTTAAGAAACCAATGATTTGTTGTTGCGACAAGTAATATACATGAAATGAACCAAGAAACCCTCTAGTGATTATTTCGGAAGGACTTGGATAGGAAAGATCCCTCTGAATGCTAAGAGGAACCACTATTGAGCTAAGAATCCTCGAAACCCTCCAAAGTCTAGAAGAGTGACACCAATACAAAATAGTAATAGCTCTGACAAAAAGTAAAACATGGAATCTAATGCTTATACATATTTTAAATATATTTAACTGTGTTGAGATCAATATGTTTGCACCTTCAATCTTATAATATGTGGTTATCCATCACACTCTATACCTAGCCTGAAAGATTGGGATAGAGGATATAAGTCTGCTAGGATTTGGATTTTATTTACCCAAGTTTGGAATTAATGATATTCACTCTATTTCTAAAAGAAATCCTTTGATTTCTAGGGGTAGCTTGACATGCAACAACCATTGTAATCATTGAGTTATGGAGAAACTAATACAAGACAACACTCATTAGGGATTTGTAACAACAAATGATGACAAGATTAATAATAGAAATATGAATATCTAAACCTTTGTAAAGCTTATATGCATAAGAATTTCTCACCTTTGAGTGATTAAGTCTGGTAGCCTGATAGATCAAGTATTGATGGAATGTGTATGTATATTGCATGCATAAACAAATAGTAGGGTTGTTAGATCATAATCTAAGTAAACATGTTTCCTATGCTTGAATTGAAGTCTTCCTTAATTAATGAGTTGATTTCTAGCAAACAAAAAGAAAATTTTATGGATAATGTTATGATGTGCAGATGGTAAATTTGATTCTTAGAGGTATTTTCTATGATTATTGTTACATTATTGGTAAATATGTTTTATGATGGAACAAGGATCTCAATCCTTGTTATTGTTAATCTCATATTTAAAAGAAAAAATTACAAAAAATGGGGACATTACAATTGCACAGGTCCATACAAGCCCACTACATCTCCCTCAAAGAGATTTGTATATGTTCTTGAGCACAACTATAGGATATAAGATGGTAGCTTTGGCATTTGCTTTGTTTTCGAAGAATTGACAAAGAAAAGTTGTGAGTATCAATACGTAATATAATTGTGAAATGTAATATGCATTTGAATTTGTTTTGAAAGGCACATGCTTGTGAGGTAACCTTTTTGGTTGTCTATGGTGAACTGCCTCTAGCATTTTTCCTCGAGATTTATCAGTGGAACTCCCACTTGAATCCATTTGGCCAATTTTCTTACAATTGTAGAAATATGTCTACTAGAAACACTACATGTTATGCATGTATTTGTCATCAATCTATTCATGAGAATTTAAGCCATTGGAAAATAAAATTATTATGCCAATAGAAAGAGCAAAAGTTGTAATGCATGCTCACCTTTTTCTTGTGTTGCCTTCTTTTTTTTAATTTTTTGTCCATTAGCAAGTTTTTTTTGCAGTAATTGGTTCAAGGATGCCACTAGATTATAAGCATATTTCACTAGACTTATTCATGTTCGGAACAAAGCATTTGAAATTAATGTTAGCATGCATACAAATGAAGAAAATTGCAGTAGATATTTGATTTTATTTAAATTCTTTGATTTTTTTTGTTTGGATTTTCACATTTAAAGAATAATTTCATTTGCTTCTTCAGGTTGAGAATATAGGAAAAAGTTCAATGTAGATGCAATGGAGCAAACTGATAAAAATGCAAGGCAAAAGGAAAAAACAAGTGCATATGAATATTGCAAATGACTATGTCAGCAGCATGACTATGTTTCATGTAGTAGAAGTATGAACTTTGTTATTGGTAAGGATTTGTAAATATTGTCAAAGGGATTGACAAACAGATGGCATGGTGGCCTATCCAATATATGATTCATAGATTTGGAATTTGGCATTGTCAAGTGGCAATGTTGTCTAGAAGTGATCAAGTAAAGAGCCAAATATAGTTGTTGCTTCTGTCATATGCAATTTAAAATTATCATTCTCCGTGAAGGAGTGAACTTTTCCTTACTCATTGCAAGTTTGCAACATGCCAATGTTAAAGTAACCGGCAAGAACAATATATTCATTTTTGCAAGTGTTTTTAATGATGTCAAGAATGAAGCGAAACAATTCTTTAATTGGCGGATTTGGCGTGACAGACATTTTCCACTTTCACAATAATATTGTTCAGTTGGAATTACAAAACATTTGCTTTGACAAAGTTTCTTGTATACATACTATGTTTTTCCTATAGCATGTATTTTGAACGTAGAATCAAAGAAATATTTGTTTCCAAGGTAGTTATTATTTGGCAAATAGTCTGTGTGTATTTCTTGTAGGTATAGAATGTCACTTCTCATTAGTTCATGATAATTGGCAATATTGTTAAGATGCAACACTAGACTTCACGCATTTAGTGAGCATAGGAGCATGCTCTCTTTGTTTACTATAGGCAAAAATCCATATTGAAATTTCAAGTGAGCTTCACTTTGAAGCCTTTCTATTTCCTTTGAAACTTTATATGATATGCATAAATTCTTCTGCTCTAATTTGTTTAAAAGGTATAAATTGTTTATGTCTCTAACACGAGATAATGCAATATATATTAGTGCATGTTGTTTGATTCCCTTTGGATTAAATGCCAAGCCATCCATTGTGAGACCTTGCGATCTATGTATTCTTCGTGTACACTCTAAACGAATGGGAAATTATTGTCGAAAAAGATGTCTTTTGTTTTTTTATGCCATTTTCCTGGATATTCTTGTGATGGGTGTCCACGTACATTGAAATATTTGTACAAAATGCTCATGATTTTTTTCCCATTGTAGTGAACCAGTCGATGGCAATGTGAATTCAATACACACAATGTCAAGTTTATAGTTTGTGCATTTCCAGTAAATTCCCTCTACATTATTTACTAGCCCATCGTCAATAGTGAAGTTTCCTCCAATTAGCTCAACAATCATGCCTTGTTTTGGCACAATTGCAAATGGAAAACCCATTTTTTCACCATGGTGAAATTCTAGTTCTATCATATCAAGCTTATGGTCATTTGATTCTAGTGTCTGACTTTGCTTGTACGAATTCCAACATTCTTTTGTTGTGCTTATTAGCACCAAAATCTACCCCATCAATTTTTTTTTGAACTGTTGCAAACATTGTGCAAAATTTGCTTATCTTCGTCTCACCCCAATATCAATCTAGTGTTTGTTGTGAAAGATCTTCATGATTTGGTAGAAAACTGTGCAAGCCTTGTGAAAGGTGTGCTACCAGGAGTGGCCTAGTTTGATAGCAAAATCCTTCCTTTGTTTTTCAAGTGCACTTCCAAACGGTTTTGTAAAATGTAATTGTCATTCATTGTCCAAGCTAAGCTCTAGATTGTGGTCTTTTCTCTTTATGTATAAATACTAAGAGGCCTTGTTTTATATATTTAAAGGCTTTATGATTAAAATAGTTTTTATAATTATATATTTAATGGTTTTCTGATTAAAAAGTATTGGGGTTCATTCAAATCCTAAACCACTTTACAAGTCAAACCTAATCTCTCTGTATCCTAGCCATGACATATACCCAATCTCCTTATATCCTAACTATGCCATATAGTTACCGAAAAGCTTAATATTAAAAAGTTATTTTTTAAATAAAAATCATTTGGCATCTTTATATGTTTTCCTTTTTCCATTTTTGTAAATTCTGGAAAAATAAGAGAGTATAATCCTCACTTAAAGTCACAATCAAGCCCTCTGACTTAAATACGAGAGAGCCGACGATAGCACCAAGAGGGAAGCCCATGGGTTATTGTTTCTGCACAACGCAACGATTAGGAATGGAGACAATTGATATATTGAAACTCGAAATCTACTTTTTCCATGTGGAATTAAAGGAATATGTACACAAGTCAAGATTCAACGATTTGGATTAAAGGAGTATGTACACAAATAAATGCTACCTTAGATTTTGGGAAATTTATCCAGCGATGTGGTTGCTAAGAATCTTCTCTTATGTGGATTCCATGAGTGTTTTTGAAAACCAAAATTTAGAGTGAGGCTACGTATCTGAAAGCTTGACAACGGTTTCAAAGACTTGCTTGAATATCTGTGCACACTTGCAGGTAGTACATCGCAATTTGATGAGAACTAAATAGCCAGGGCATGATGGAACCTAGATCAATTAATCTACAAGATATATCCCAAGTATTGGCATTAGGTTTAAATTTGAAGTTGATGAGATAGTGTGCTATATCATCCCTAACTTTTAAATATTTGTCTTTCACAAAATACCTTCTTTGAGAGCCAGTACATTTGAATATCATCTTTAGCTTTCCTGGCTTGCGTTCACCTCTGTGGTGTTTACTCAAGGTTTTCCATATGTTGAACATTGTCGAACCTATGCAAATATGAGAGAAAAGTGTAATGCTTCATTGATCCAAATTGCAGATGCTTCAGGTTACTCATTGTTTATGTCTTGGTGTGTAGATATATCATACTTTTTTACTATGGCCATGTGCCTAAATTGAATCCTTCGGGTCGGGCCAGTCTTTATATACATATGATCACAGGTAGCAGAGTATTTCGCAGAGCATTTAGAAGCACAAGGTCACTATTTCAAAGTTTCGAGGAAGAAGTCGGATACCCAAGAGAATTGAAGGAAACATATGAGAAATCAATCCCAATATTTTAAGCAACATATCAAGCAAAATATCAACAATCATCTCTAGGTTGAAAGAAAAAGGATGGGCATGTCTAAGATTATTTCCAGATTTTCAGGCATTGATAAGTAGCCATGGATATTTGGAAGAGCAGTTTACATTTTCAACTACAGCTCCATATTTAGTGGAGGAAGAAACACAATCAAAGAAACTTTTGGGATTTACGAGATTTATTTTATCTCCTAAAGTAGGCATCGAAGAGTTCTATTAAAATGGGAACAGATATTTTGGGCATTCAATTATTTTCAGTTCTTGAGTCATTGCAACAAATATAAGATTGTTTTTATTTTTCAATTTATTGTTAGACTGTGTTCCTATAATCTAGTAACAACTAGTGGAATTGTAATGGCTATAGAGTCTATCATTTTCAATGTAATGGGGGTCCTTCCTTTAGGAAGGAAGCAGGGGTTCAAGTGTTTCAAGCACAAAGTGTCAATAAAGGATGGGAGTTATGTTGTTTAAGCTTTATTTCATGTAACATGGCATGATCAGAGATTTATCACATTCTTGGATAGGTTGTCCTTGCATTGTAATTCTCTTTCCCTTCTTCTTTGAATACAAAGATAGTTTTGCACTACATAAACTGTCATATACATTCGATTCTAATTTGCAGTAAGCTTTATTGTTAATTGCCAGAAGTTTGAGTTCTTTATTCAAATATTTCCATTCATAACCAAGACACTATTTTGGATGTAAATGTCTTCCAATGAATACATAAGCTGAATCATTTGATAACTTGTGCATCCATATTTGTGTTCCTTCTCTTCCATTTTAAATTAACAAGCACATTGTTTACCCTTCACGGTGCATGCCTCTTATCTATGAATGTTTCCCATTTAATTAAATACAACTTGTAATTCCATTCTACATTCTCAATATGCTTGACGGCCTACTTGACCCTACCTATCATTCTCAAATATTACCAACAACTGAGGTGCCCCAGATCTTGTGCCATGGCAGTATGGTGCATACTCTAGGGATAACAATGCTCATCGACATTTTTGTTTCTGTAAAACAAATAAGGAAGTGTTGGATCATTTGACGGTCGTTTATAACAATGCTTTTTCAAGAAGGCAATGTCACAACCTATTTGTGAACTTGTTCTAGTTCTGATCAAGACTGATACAAAGCTTTGTTCTTCTTGCCTAACAACTTCCGTGAGATGGAATATTTGACATTGTATTTCCAAAGGATATAGGGAATTGGACACGTTTGAATATGCACTTCTTCAGATATCCAAGAATATTTTACAGGTCGTGCTTGATATAAATCACCAAATAAAATAACATCAAGATTGCCAAAAGGTAGGTTCGAAGAGTGCATAATTTTCTACACTCTTTTGTCAATGTTCCACAGCATGAGGGAACCAATCAAGGAGGCGTCTACCAGCTAAATCCGAAGTTGTTCCAATTCTTTTCGAAGAAGATCAATTGAATTTGAACTCAGTGGAAGCATATTTTATAGTGCTAATGGTAGATGGAGTGCTAAATGCACAATAACATCGTCTGCATTGTGTACTGCTCTTCTAGTAAATGCAACTATGATGCCCTTTTTCTTTAAAGGATCACTATGGAGTTCCTCGTTGTAAAAGTGCAAAAGGCCATGGTAGATTGCTTTTGCAACAAATTTTCTCTATGTGCCTGCACTTCCAGTTACGAACAAGTGAATTGGGGTTGTTTGATCATTCCGCTTTCTCATTATAATTTCTTTTGTTATTGATTGTTGTTATTTGTTAAGTATTTTTCTAGTGTCATAGTAGACTTCTTTGCTAATGATGTGGGGTTGTTGGATAGTTTTGAACATATCATTAAAAATAGGACTAGGGTTTTTGTGATAGATTTTGTGCATAAGATCATCTCGGATGTCATAGCGAGGATATACATATATATATGGGTCATTTTCATATTGCTCAAAAATCCGGATGTTAAACAAATTCTCATTTTTAGATTCAATTGTTTTAGACGCCATGTCGATGTCACCCCACGATCTTCTCGCCTTAGCCATGAAATTTTGTTCGACTTGATCTATTGAAGGCTTATTTGCTAAGTATGTCTCTTCCCATGTATTATAACTTATTTTCAGCACATTCTCCCTTTCTCTAAAGGGTGCAAATAGCATCACTATTTTCTAGGTCCTTATGCTCGTTATAGCGAACATAACGAATGGAAACATTGTGCTTGCTTTTACTAAGGCATGAATTATAGCATGAGTAATAAGAAGCACATTCAACCAAATATATATGTTCAAGCTCAACGGGTCTTGTAATGTATTTGTCAATAAGCGATGGGCACATAATGTTCTTTGAATTATCTGCTTCTTGTTGGAATAGCTTAGCTTCTTTAGAACATATGTTCTTTTATCTACCAGGCTTGTGTTAATGATAATTGTTTTCCTCGAAGTTGAGTACAGTGGCAAGGAAAGGATTATATGAATAGCTTGTTGAATCAACATGTGTTGCATATTGAGGAGCGCATTTCCAAGCTTGCAAATTGTTTCTACTTTTCTGTCATTGTCAAGCAAACACTTTTTTTTTTCAATGCAAATGTCAAGAAAAAATATGTCTGGAAAAGGCATTGATCCATACATTGGAGGGGTCTCTTTTTAAAACTAAAGCAAGGCGCAATAACACTGAGCGGACCATGACAATGTATGCATCTCTTGTTACCTCAATATCTTTTTTTCTCTAGAATTGAGAATAGTTTCTTTTCCTTCTGAGTGGTGTTACTGTCAGCATTTTCCAAAGGATGCAATATAGCAGTTTTGTCCATTGGAGGAAATGGAGAATTAAATCTACAACTAGAGAACCAATATTTTCCGCAACTCTGTGTGATGGTGTGTTTGAATGTTAGCCAATTCAGGTGTGAGAAGCGACGGACAAGTATTTATCAACAAATCTTGTTATTTGATCATCATAAGATTATAGATATATATACTAGGGCATTTTTTTTCTATAGCAATGCATGGTCATGCTCAATTCCTCTGGTTCCGAATTCAGTGATAGATAATTAGTCTTCTGTATCTCCAAACAAATTGGAATTAGAATTGTTTAATATTAAATTTTGCATTGCCGCCATTCTATAAACGACTTCAAATTACAAGGTTTTGTCTTATCAATGATTCAATTCTTTGATCAATGTTTTCTTCTTCAAATTTGTGAGTACATTTGTCTGTAGTTTTTTTCAATGCATTGCAGAAAGGAAGCCATGTAGTTTTTTTCAATGCATTGCAGAAAGGAAGCCAAAGATGTTCAACACTCATAAAAGTAACGAAGAATGTGGGTGTCCCAACTGTAGAATCATTGGAAATACATACTTTTTAATTTGTTCAAAGTAGTCAAGAGATGTACGTAATCGATAGGAAATTGAAGATTTCAAGATTCTTTCAAGATTTGTTTTATTTCTTACGTCCTTTGCAAGAGGATTTTTTCTTTTGATCTCTCCCTTTTGTATTGAAATCTAGGCAATATTTGAGATATAATGAATGAGAACGTGCACTGCCTTGAAGAATGTATTCATATTGGGAGTTGCAAAGTCTTTTGAAGCATGGTGCAATTCCCATTATGATATTTGTTGATAGGGAAAATGGTTTATAATATCTTCGGGTTGAGCAGATCCAAAAAACAATGTAGGAAAGTTTAGCTCTTCAGAAAACTTGTCTTGGAAAATGCCCAATGGTTGGAAGCTTTCTAAAGGCTCTATTTGGAATAATTTTCTAGGTCGTCCACTTGGTGAGGTTTCACATAGCCATGCACCATTGTTTCGGTTGCAAGTTCTACGTCTATATCAATGCCACTAGAATCTGTTGAGGTTATATGCATTGAAGACTTTTTTTTATTCTTTAATGTGTTTGGCAACATTTGTTACCCCCATAACCATTTAGAGACGAACATGTAACTAGTTTAAACCATTCAACTATATAATGGTGAATGCTTCTCCCATAAGGAGGGTATCATGTACAAATTGAAAGTGATTGATTTTAACCCCACAAGCAAAAGTGATTCCTTGAAGAGACTATTTGAGACTCAAGTCTTCTGCTCATTGAATCTACCATTATGTTGTATAGAAGAGGAGAAAATGGGCATCCCTATGTAAATCCCCGGGTCTTCCATTTACTAGAGGGGCGATCCAATGAGATCCAATACAAGCTTTCAACAAAAGGAAAAAAACAATTCATCAAATCCAAAATTATGAAGAAATACAAAGAGAAATGAGTGTCTTAGAATCAAGTTCATTGATTATATGAATTAACTCGATATATGTAATAGTGAGATCCATAATCAAAGCAACTACAAGTTTCTATATTTTGTGCACATATTGAGGTAGTTATACATATCCAATATTACGTCAACTGTGTAACCACCTAGTGCTCATAGATTATAAGATAGTTAGATAGCTTATGTAACTAATTGTGAGATACCAGCTTGGTGAAGTAACAATGTTGATTAACCTATACCATGTTGGTGTCCAACTTATATCCGTAATAAAGATGATGTAAGCTATTAAGTTGGTGTCCAACTTATTTCCTTATCTACTTCAATTCCTATAAAGATATATGTCTCCTTTATTATAAAACAATTGACCTGGAAATTGAATAATAGTTCCTCTAGACGATCAAGCCTCATTTCAAATCGTAAAAAGGAAAGGGACACAATCAAGAAAGAAATCATTTCTTTTAATGGCTTGTCTTCAGTTAGTGGCTTCTTTGTGTTTTTTGTAAATGACTTTCCATTTGCTTTTATAGGAACGTACTGAAAAAACATGTAATGAAGTCTGGCCCATATTGGAAGGACTCTTCAGGAAGCAGGATGAGGATGTGTTCTGAAGACATCAGTTAGAGAATGAGCTCATCACTTTGATCCCAAGTAGCTTCAACACAATCTAGGATTTATTCACCAAATTCAAATAAATAATGCTTCAGCTCAAATTATGTGGCATATAAAAAAGGAAGATCAACTTATTCTCTCGATACTATCCAAACTTGGTCCTTAATACTCAGTTTTTTTTTCTACCTTCCATGCAACAAAATACTCGGAGCTGCTTGGAAGATGCCTTCTTTGGATGATTTTATTGTCTCGATAGATAGCACCCAAAGTGGATAATAGACTTCCTTTACAGTGGAAAGTTTGAAGTACTTCTAAGGATAACATGGCAGCAGGGGGCTGGGCTAAGTCGTTCACAATACTCTAATTGTGAACAACCCTCACATCTTACTTAAGGGAAGTATTACATAAAGGGACCTTTGGTACCTTAAGAGGAGGATCAACATTACGTAAATGATATGCAAGTGACTACTATTGGCGGGTCGAGGGTCGTTGGCTTTGTTTGGCATAAGTTATGGTGCATTCCATATTGTCGGTTACAAGTATGATGATTAACCTTTGCAGAGTTCTTGTTAATTTTAGATGGGGCTTTGAAGTAGATGCTTGGTTCGAAGATGGAGCTTCCAAAGTGTTCACAAAGCCCTGTGGTGGAAAAGGATTTTTAAACACTACTAGTTGGGAAGCAAGAGGATTATTAGGGTGGGGTGCTAGGTTGTCCTTGTGTGGAGTTAGCTCTAGCCTGATACGATGCTTCTTTGAAACGAAGGAGTTCGAGAAACAAAGGACAATGATGAGCAGAATGGCCACATACACTGCAAATAAAGGTTAGTTCTAAAGTTCTAAGCTTTTGTTGGAAACACATTTATTGAGACTAAGTTCATTCAAGGGTCATTATCTTACACCTCAGTCTTCATATTGTACAATTCCAGCAACACATTTACCAGATTGGGGCGAAATCAAAGGAGCATTCAAAAGCACAATGAATAGAGCATTTAACTCACGGAACAAACCGCTAGTAGCATCTCCAGCTCGAAATGTACAAAGCAGAGTCGTGGGTAAGCATCCAAGGCTCCCAGGCTGCTCTCTCTCTCCCGTATTGATGAACATCTATATGCTTTAAACCTTTCTGTCTCCTTATGGGCATGTTCACTATATAAGATATGCCGGCGACCTACTAATAGGGTTTGGAGAGCCAAGCAACCTATTGGATAACTGCATTCAAGAAGAAATGAATGCCTTAATTAAAAATATTCACTTACAATTGAAGATGAGCATTCATCCTTTTGGAAGTTCTTTTGTTAGGACAAATCATACGATATAAAAATGGCGCCTTGACCTTGATAGCTCCTTTGGATTGGATATGAAAGAAGATTCCAGGAAAAAGGCTCGTTTTATAGTTGCTACAGAAGAAGGAATGTCAATCCAAGATCTCATAATCTGGGATCTACTGCTACTCGTGCTTGTACTGGATCTGTTCAAGCTGCTGCTCCTATTTCTAAAACGACTAGTTCAGATGCTTTCACCTCTGTCTCTACCTTTGGCTTTATGTGTCTCTCTGCGGTTATCTCTGTTATCTGCTCTCTTGCTGGGCAGGTCCTCTTCCACAACAGCGAGGATCTTTTATTGGTGTCAGGGGAGGAGGGGGAACATAGTAACGTAACCTCAGGTATGGGAAGAAAACAAAATATAGTAAACTCCTTCATAGAGTAAGTAATTAGACTGAAATCACTACGATGACTGTACATAACCATACCATAGCTAGAATGCGAGAACCATAACTTTTATCCCGTGAATGAAATGGACAGATAGGAGCACAGAATGATCCGTAAAGTAACCCTTCATAGAAAGAGTAAATGAACTGAAATACAGGCCAATCATGTTGAAGAGTGTAATCTCACCCGTAGTTAATCTAGTGAGTTAGGTAACCCATGGTATTTACTTACCTATGGTATTCGCCCATAGTATTGTTGTTTTCCATTTCCTATTTAATCTGCTCTTAATAATGAGAAGGCAATCAACTGTCCATAGTGCTTCTGTTGCTTCATTCTATTCTTTCACATGGTATCAGAGCTTACGGCATGATCCTTCCATTGTTTGGGTAAGCCTTTTCACAGAGTGGAAAGCACTCTACCGAGCTATTGCCTACGGAGCTACAACATTCTATTTTTTTATTATTTTTCCAGATCTTATATTTGGGTTGTCTCTAACCCTAAAAAAAACCTGGAGCTCTACAGCAGCTATTGAATCCATTTTTAAAGCGATTGCCGGATTTTTTTTTTTAGTTCTGATCTAATCTGCATTGATTTAAAAAAAGAGAGATCTCCATTGTTTGCGAGAGATCTCCTTTTGAAGCTGTTGCGAGATTTTTTATTTTCTGATCTTCATTGATTTAAAAAGAAAAAAGAGATCTCCATTATTTGCCAGATATCTCCATTTAAAGCTATTGCTAGAGTCTGCCAGAGATCTCCAATGTTCCAGATAGAGTTACCCAAGCAACCTAGCTCGAGAATTCTTTTTTTTATTATGACAAGGTCGCGTGGCATTATTTTTAAAAAAAAAAGCGTCACCTCTCTTGGGCACCGCTCCTTTCACATAGGAGAAAAGCGGTGCCACGCACATATTGAAGAGGCAAGAAGCAGTACCACCGCTCTGCCTGTGTTTAGCAAAAGTGGTGAACTGCCCAGTCTTGCACCGATTCCGAGCACCGCGCCCCCCCACCGCTCATTGCCCGATCACTTGGAGCGGTGCTGTTTTTTTTATATATTTTTTTAATTAAAAAAAAACAAGGGTTTTGTTTTTCTATATTAAAAAAAAAGGGCTGAGCAAGGTATCTTTTTATTCAAAAAAAAACAACGCTAAGCAAAGTTTTTTTTTATTTAAAAAAAAACAAGGGCTAATATTTTTTTTTAGTCATATCTGATGGCTAATACAAGTTCTTTGAAGCTGATCTTCAGACCTGTTCTGACCGGATCTAACTATAAATTTTGGTCTATCAAAATGAAGACATTTATGCAATTCAACAAATGTTGGGATATGGTGGAAACCGAGTTCAAAGAACCTAAAGCGGTTGCTCTGGCCGCAATGAATAATTCCCAGAAGGCTCTCGAAGCTCATCGAGACTGAAATCTCACATCCACAAGGATGATTCAAAGTTGCATTGAAGAGTCCATTTTCCCACGGATCTCAGGTGCTACCAGTACACATCAGGCTTGGAATCTGCTTGCATCAACCTACAAGGAAACCGATCGCGTTAAAACGGTAAGACTGCAAACCCTACGCCTTCAATTTGAAGGTTTGAAGATGAAAGAATCAGAAATTGTGAATCAGTTCATGACTAGGGTTTCGAGTATCGTGACCCAATTCCAAACCTATGGTGGACCGCTAGAACAAAAGATCTTTTTTCAAAAGATTCTTCGGTGTCCCACCAAGAAGTTTGCTATGGTAGTGACTTCCATAGAAGAAGCAAAAGATCTGTCTAAGTTCACCCTAGAAGAATTGACTGGATCTCTTCTATCTCATGAAGCACGATTCACTCAAGAAGAAGAATCGTTGACTAATGCATTCAGCACTCAAGCTTTCCTCAACAGAGGCCGACGCAGAGGAGGACAAGGTAGAGACTCTCAAGGTCAGAGGAGAAGAGGCAAGAGATGGACCAATAAGTCCAATGTTCAGTGTAACTACTGCAAGAATTATGGGCACTATGAATGAGAATGCAGAAAGAAGCAAACGGACCAGAAAAATAACCAGAACAATAGCAGAGCCAATGTCTCCAAAGAAGAAGAAGGCTCGTCAGAGGTGATGTTTTTGTCATATCAAGCAACTGAAGAACAATGCAACTCAGATCTATGGCTACTAGATAGTGGTTGCAGCAATCACATGATAGGTAACAAGTCATTATTTTCTAGTATGGATTCCTCTGTTGTCATGAATATCAAGCTAGGAGATGACTCTCTGGTTCCAGTAAAAGGAAAAGGTATTATTCTTGTACTTACTAAGCAAAATGAAAAAATATCCATTCATGAGGTGTTTTATGTACCTCATTTGACTGTAAATTTGATCAGTATAGGTCAATTACTTCAGAATAAGTATGATGTTAGGTTTCACGATACATACTGTGCTATCTATGATAAACCTCCCAGTAAGAGACTCATAGCCAAAGTTGAAATGACCAAGAATAGAATCTTTCCTCTTAGTCTTAGGAGTGCCAACCTTCTACATCATGTAGCTCATACAATTTCCAGTCGAGGAATCCTGGTTATGGCACTATAGATTCGGTCGTCTTCCCCTTAGGAGTCTCAATATCCTGCACAAACACTCAATGGTCGAAGGATTACTGGTGATTCATAAACAATCCAACACCTGTGAGGATTGTATCACTAATAAACATCATAGGGACAGTTTTCCCACTTCCACATCTCAAGCCAAAGGGCAACTTGAGTTAGTTCATATAGACCTCTATGGACCCATGCAAACCCAATCCATAGGAGGCAGTTTTTATTTTCTGACCTTTATTGATGATTTTAGCAGAAAAAACATGGATTTATTTTCTCAGGCACAAATCAGAGACCTTCTCCAAGTTTAAAGAGTTCAAGGCTCTCACTGAGAAGCAGTCTAGAAATTCCATTAAAATGCTTAGGTCAGATGGTGGAGGTGAATATGATTCACATGAGTTCTCATACTTTTGTAAGCAGCATGGCATCTAGAGACAGTTCACCACCAGATGCACTCCACAACAGAATGGAGTGCTGAATGGAAGAACCGGACCATCATGAACATGGCCCGTAGCATGTTGTCACACAAGACGCTGTCAAATGAGTATTGGGCTGAAGCTGTTGGATGCTCAATCTACTTGCTCAACAGATCACCCACAGTAACTGTCCAAGACAAGATTCCTGAAGAAGCATGGAGTGGCACTAAGACTAGTGTCTCACATCTCAGAATCTTTGGTTCTGTTGCATTTGCACATATACCTGATGAACTTGGAAGAAAGTCAGACAAGAAAAGTGAGCGATGCATTTTCACTGGTTATAGTTAACATCACAAGGCATACAAGCTATATAATCCTGTCACCAAGAAGCTTGTGGTGAGCAGAGATCTAAAGTTCATTGAAGACAAACGCTGGAGTGATCCTTCAGACATACAACATGAAGATCACTCATATGAGCCAGATCTACCTATCAGACTTCCAAGATTGGAAGTACAGCAGCAAGAAGATGCAGCAGATGGTCCACCACAAAACCGGAAAACCAAAAGCTTGAGAGAGTTATATGAACAGACTCCAATTCCAGACGAGCAACTTCAGTTTGCTCTCTTCTCCTGTCAGCCCACATCTTTTAATGAAGCAATGAAGGATGCACAGTGGGTAAAAGCCATGAATGAAGAGATTGATGCAATAGAGAAAAATCAGACTTAGGATCTTGTTGACATCCCTGTAGACAAAACCAGTATTGGAGTCAAATGGTTCTATAAGACCAAATTGAATGAAAAAGGAGAACTTAAAAAGCACAAGGCAAGGTTGGTTTCGAAAGGTTATGCACAGAAGTATGGTATAGATTATGATGAAACCTTTGCTCCTATAGCAAGGATGGATACCATTACAGCTGTACTTGCCATTCCAGCACAAAATCAATGGCATGTGTATCAAATGGATGTGAAATCTGTCTTTCTTAATGGCATTCTTGAAGAAGAAGTTTATGTAGACTAGCCACCTGGTTATACTGTCAAGTATCATGAAGACAAAGTGTATAAGCTAAAAAAGGCCTTGTATGGTCTAAAACAAGCTCCACGAGCTTGGTACAGTAGGATTGACTCCTACCTCATCAACAATGGTGTTTCAACAAAAGCAGCAATGAGCCCACTCTATATGTCAAAACAAAGCAAGGTAAAATATTGATGGTATGTCTTTATGTTGACATGATTTACACCTGGTAATTTGATGATTGAAGATTTCAAGACAGTCATGAAAAAAGAATTTGAAATGACTAATCTAAAACTGATGAAGTACTTCCTTGGCCTGGAAGTTACTCAAACTGATAAAGGTATTTTTATCTGCCAGCATAAGTATGCTACTGATATTTTGCAGACATTCAAAATGGATAAATGTAAACCTGTAGAAACCCCTATAGCTCTTGGCACCAAATTAACCAAGAATGGTGATAAAGCAACGGTAAACAATACACTCTATAAACAAATGGTAGACAGTTTAATGTATTTGACTGCAACTAGACCTGATTTGATGTATGCTGTCAGTCTTATTTCCAGATTTATGGAGTCTCCCAAAGACTCTCACTGGAACGTTGGAAAAAGAATACTGAGATATGTTGTAGGCACACTTGGATATGGCCTCTGGTACACTCATACACCAGACAATACTCTTATAGAGTACACAGGCAGTGATTTTGCAAGTAGTCTTGATGATAGGAAAAGCACATCTGGTTATGCTTTCCATTTGGGTACAAATCTGATCTCTTGGGCATCTCAAAAACAACCCATTGTGAGCATGTTTTCTGCAGAAGCAGAATATGTAGCAGCCACCACAGCAGCTTGCCATGCAGTTTGGCTAAGAAGACTATTAAAGAATATGGGACACACTGCAAAAGATCCCACTTCTATTTTCTGTGATAATAACTCTGCAATACAATTGTCTAAATATAATGTATTTCATAGAAAAAGCAAACACATTGACACTCGCTCTCATTTCATTCGCGAGTTAGTCAATGATGGACAAATTTCTTTACTGTTTTGTGGCTCTAAGGAGCAATTCGCTGACATGTTCACCAAACCATTGGGAACATCCGCATTTGTATATCAGAGAGAGCACTTAGGCATAGACAGTGCTGATGATGTACTACCAGTTGAGATTAAGGGGGTGTGTTGAAGAGTGTAATTTCACCCGTAGTTAAGCTAATGAGTTAGGTAACCCACGGTATTTACTCACCTATGGTATTCACCCATAGTATTGTTGTTTTCCATTTCTTATTTAATCTGCTCTTAATAATGAGAAGACAATCAACTACCCGTAGTGCTTCTGTTGCTTCATTCTATTCTTTCACAAATCACTCGTGCTACAAATAATCTCTAACTTGTCCCCCGTCTGTTTCACCGTTGATCATAATGTAAATATAATTGAGTGTATTAGCCAAAAAGATGTGGGAAATAATGATATCCTTGGATCATGTGATATATTCTCTTCCATCAATTTTAAACTTGCATACATTTTATGATCCTATTGATGTTTAGATGAAGGAAGTTTACAAAAGTCAATCTCAACCTTGGCATGGGATTATCTCACAGTATTTATATATTTCTTTAATTTTCAATCAACAAGCTAGAATGTTGTTACTTTTCATTAATATTACCAGTGTTACACGGGCACTCGCCCGCCAGGGTTGCGGTCGTGCCGCCCTCGCTCCTTGCGCCCTAGGGACTTGGGGGCTCCGGGGCAAATGTTTCATGTCCCCAAAATTAGAAAACTCTCGGAAACTCATATAGGGGCGTGTCCCCTTGTTCTGCAGCGCGTTCCAGTGAAGGGGGCTCCCACACGCCCCCTTCTGACACTGGGGGTCTCCTAGACGTCCTCCACGATTTTCCCAATTTCAATTTAAAAATAAATAAATAATTTTAATTGTTGTTTAGTCTCTATTTTGGGATGAATTCTATCTTTTGGATGAATTCTCCCTAGTAAATCATGCAACTACTTAACCCTTCCTAGATTAGATTTTTACTTTCAGCATTTACTTTCCGCATTTATCTTTCAATATTTACATTTTATTATTTTATTTTCATCATTTTTTATTTTATATTATGCCACATGTACTTCTTGGTAGTGTCGTTTCCATGTGTGCAAGAACAAGTTTTGTTGAAGATGGGGCAATTGATCGAGAGTATGTTTGATGATGGATGAGTGTTGCTCAGGACCAAATATTTATGACGTTCTCATGCACTCTTCCTTAAAACACGTGTCCCAGTTGGAGCCAAATGTTGTTACATACATAGTAGCTGGGCTACCATTGTTCCTTAGCAGTCCTAAGCATTTCTTTGAGCCAGTCCTTTACCTTAAGATTAGAACATCATGAGCTTCCAATTGATGATCTCTCATTCAATGGGTCCAGAGCATTCAATTTGACCAGTTCCATGCCATTGCTGAGTCTCATGACCCCATATATGATGACTGAGTTAGCCATTTTGGTGACCCATAGCAGAGTCTTGACAGTGCCCATGATGTACAATAACAACAATGTTTCAGTGTCCTTTAGATTGTTCAGATCAATGCAAGTATATAACCCATGTGGTATATTGATTTGTACATATCGATCTTATTGTTGATCTGTTGTCTATTTTAGTAGTGAGACTTGGTTGATAGTGGTCGTATCTTGATGATATTTTATTGGTTTTACTGGAATCTAAAGGATAAATTATCTAGTTGTTATGTCCGAGAGATTCTTTTGTATACTCGTTGGTCATGCTCTACTATTAGTATGGATTTGGTCATTTCCCTTTAGGGACACAGTTTGTCAGTCTTGACATCATCTTCACTGTCTCCATCCATCCATTCCTTCCCTTATTTTTCGTTTAACCCTGATTTGTAACTTGACTACTGACTAAGATTTTCCCCACTTTCACCTCTGTGTCGAAATAGGTCTCCATGTTTAAATTGTGTCTCAATGTTGGTTTGTGTGATTCTTATCATAGGAATTGTCTTCCTGTAGGTCTTGAACACAACTGGTCTTTACCAAAAGTGTCTTTAGATGAGGTATTAGAACTTAAATGCTTATTCTAAATAGATGCTTAGCCAAGAAAACAATAGTTTTTTTAAAACACGGTTGCAAACGAAATATAAAGTCAGCAAGTTTCCAAGAGACGAGCACTCATCGTTTGTATGATGTGAGGTTGTTACCCTCAAACTTCAAAGGGAAACAGGGCAGTCACTCCAACACACCTATGGATGGTGGTGGACAATGCAGGTCATACTGAGTCATTATCTAAGGCCTGCAAGGCTATTCATGACACCTTATCTTGTAGGATGGCAAGTAAAATGAAATAAATGTTTTAAAAAGATGATGGCCATAAGATTAGCACTCCTTCATTGTATAATCTACGATTCATTTGCCTCTACAAGGCAACAGGGAGACTAAACTATCAAGGTTATGTCTTTTTCATTTTATGGAAGCCTGAAGGCTTTCCTGGGCACCTGCCTTCGGAGGTTAACTAGTGTCTTTTGTAGTGCAAATAAACTGCTTAAAATGTTGCTCGTCTAGAGTCTATTGGAACTTTCTCATTATTCCACTTATCTTTGAGACACCACCATTCCATATTGTTCACCTATTTCAAATTATGTGTTGTGTGGATCTCTTTTTCTTTCATCATTGATGCTAACAGTGTCGAGTGTCAAGGCATTCCCTTGGCCTTACCTTGTTGTATTCACCTTCACCCTTGACTAGCAAAATGGCCAAATCGATAAATGAGTATACACTAGAGTTTCTTGTTATACATATTGTGCTTCTAATCGTCAGCACAAGCTACTTGTACTTGATTCTTCCTGTTAACATAGATAATTGAGCATGCATATCCATTTTTGTACTTTACAGTATCAAAGTTTAGCATATGGGTGATTTTATCAATTTGGCCCCAAAAAATCAAAATAAAATGCTTTTCAGTTGATGGTGAGATCTCCTAGGGCACCAACAGGGTCGCATAGAGTGTAGTTAGACATTATTACCATATTGCTATGGCGTTGGTTCAATTTTGCAATCATTTCACGTCCAGTTGCAGTCATCAGTGAGATATTAGTAGTTTTATGTTCTCGAGGCAACATTTTAATGACAAAAAATGGCTAATAAACAAATCGATTTGAGCAATTGAGTCAAGGAAATGGCATGGAATTGGTTTGAGGCAATGTGTTGAGGTCACCTTCATCATCCGGCATCAATTTCACTCTTCATGGGGTCCACACATCCTAGCAATCTCCACTTTGGGGGTGTTTTTGATGTATTTTAAACGGGACATCTTGGTGCTTTTGATTACTCCATGTTATGATTTACGATTATCCCTTGTTATTGTGACATGGGACCATGCTAGATAAAGATGTGTATCACCTCCTAGCCCCCACCATGTGCTATGTCATGTTTTACACACTTTTCATGTGGTGTGCCCCTCCATGGGCATTTTTAGTGAGTGCACCCCCTTTATTACTGAGTGGATCCATGTATTAGCTATTTGGCTAATCTTAGCTATTGATTAAAGTGATCGTATCTTTTGATATTGACCCTTGATCATTTTGGATCTAGGTTTTGTGTATCGAAGAGATGTATATATTGAGATGCTCTCTCATTGTAAAGGGTCTTTTGGCTCAGGAAATATTGGAATACAAGAAAACGTTATGGAAAATCTCTTGAAACCTTTGTGAATGTTCTTGCATGTGATTGTTATGCCTCTTGCTTACACATTTCAATGGATATTGCATGTAAACGACATACGTTTGTGGAGGTCATACTGATCTTTACAGGGTTGCGACTTGTTTGGGGGGAGACTGTGGAGGCGACTTGCATCATCTCTTCTTGTGAATCGTTTCATCTTCAAGGAGTGATCAATTATTAATTTGTGCATTGTACTTTTCTCTTTAGATGATGTATTTTGCTCATCTTTTTCACCCGTGATTCAAATATCACTTTGGTACTTTGTTTTTTTCTAGGTGGAGAGGGGGCGCACTAGGTTCTTTGAGAAAAAAGCTTTAATTTTATGTCGTATCTTGCTCGAAATTGTAACTAGGTGGAAGTATCATCGACATACAAGGAGGCCGCAAGTATTTTCATGTACGATCTACAAGGTTAGTATCATTTTCCATATGTTTATCCAATTGTCACACAAAACCCTAGTTTTGTAAATTCAATAGATCGGGTGCTTATTTGATGACGCCCATCAAAACCCACTTAAGAATAATTAATTAAACCCTAGATCTAAAGTTTGACAATAATCCGACTCCTTTTACCCTTGGATCTAGCACTAATCTCCTCTAGGTGGGGTGCCCCCCTTGGGCTTGTGGTCAACCCTTCAGATCTATTAGTTGGGTATGCTTGAACCAACCTCAAATTCATAGATTTAATCTTCAAGCATCTAGATCTAGTCAACTCTTGTTGTGATCTAGTCTCTTGGGTCCACTTCATCCATAATGGCATAAACCCTTGGTGGACCTAACTTGGGTACCTTTCATTTTGACTAGATCTATCTAGATCTACATTATTAAACTCCTTGTGGTACCTTTCACTATATGTTGGGCAATTTTCCTTTTTCTTAAGCCTCCCAAAATTTGACTTAACTGTACTTACCACATTCATTCCCTAGATCTATATTTACTTACTCATTATTCACCTCTTGTACTCATTGCATACCCCTTAGAGTGTTTTGAGTAGGTTCGCTAGTCGTCATAAGGTAGTAGGGTTTGCCCCTTTATCATTCTTCGGATTGATCTAAAGTGACAAGAGCATGTCCAATGTGACAAATACCTTTCATCTATAGTGGACTATGCCCTTGCGGTGTCACTGGTTTGCTACCTTACCTCTACTGTCCCAGATAGGATACTTTCAATGGGTAGCTACACTTTGTGTGATAACACTTACCATTCACTAGCTTATTGCATCACATTGTGCTGCAAATCCTAGAGTTCTAGTTTAAACAGTAACACCAAGCACTACAAGGAAGACACCACTTTTGTTAAGGCTTTTAATGTTTTAAGATTTGACAAAAATTTCAAAAAAAACTCCCCTAAAACCTCTTCCATTGATAGGAAATGTTTCAACAAAGGTTACAACGGTCATACATTTACAACTAAAAAAATTGGGCAGTTGGAGATTATAGCATAGATATTTAAATGGTGTGCATATTGTATAAACACATAGGTGCATAATTAAAATAAGTGCACCAATGCATACAATTTAATGTTATGCACCAGTATGTTGGTTTAAACCAATAGCACTAGTGCACTTTAAACAATAAGGTGCACCATTATAACTAGTGCACTTTAAACAATAAGGTGCACCATTATACACCTATGGATGTAATAGAAAGCATCGGTGCTCCAAGAATATAGGAGCACCAATTCTCTAAGGCCATTTTGAGCACCAGTGCTTCAAGACCAAAGTGGAGCACTAGTGCACCCATTTTTTTAAAAAGACACACCAATGTGCTAATTCTAAAATAGAAGCATCGATACATATTTATCTTATATGAGCACCAATGTGCCCATTCCTAAATTTAGAGGAGAAAGCATCGGTAAGCACAATATCTTATAGGAGCACTAATGTGCCCATTTCTAAAATAAAAGTACATGTATGCCCATAAGTTTCCCAGACTTCAAAGTTTTACCATACATCTTTGAAAATCTATCATCGTTAAAGATATGTTTCCCTAACTTTGAGCAAGGAGGAATAGGAAGTTTCATAATATGTTGTTTGTATCTATTATCACCCCATAATTCTCCTATAGTTCTGGTAGGAAATCACTAGCGTAACTATTTCAAACCAACCTTTAGGTTGTATTCTAACCTATACAGCCAGAGAGGGCTCTCTTAGTGTCACAAGACCATTCGTATACACATATGTCTCATAGTAAGCATTCAGAAGACTAGATTTCATATGGGAATAGGTTGTTTGTATTTTGAAGAGTGTAAGATAGACAAATAGAAAATACCAATGGGTAGTGGAGACGAACCCTGAAACATTCAAGGGGCTTACAACAATAATTATAGGTGATTATCCTTCGCAATCTGAGGCAATGTGAGCATTAACATTTAGTTAAATAACTTTAAGAGATGGCGAGGGGTGATGAGATGAAGCCCAGTGAAACAAGAGGCACCAATCTGTGGATGAATCTCTTGAAACACCTTTAGCAGAAACAACAATCAAAGATGATAACTGAAATGGAGCACCTCACTGAGGATGAATTCCAGGCCATTTATCATAAACACATAACAAATACTATTTCTGATGAAATGAGCGCTTAACAAAGAATGAATTCCTTACATACAACAAGAAACGTATTAGCGGAACTTCACACATACATGGAAATGGAGCGTATAGGAAAACCCAAACTGAGCATTGAACACTGTGATGAATCTCAGACACTGAGAACATACTTCTGCACTAATTACTTCCAAGAAAAGTTTAGAGTTACAAAACCAAGCACAAAGGCTTCCAAAATGAATGCTAAACCTCTTTCTCCTCTATTTAGGTTATATTTATAGTCCAATTTTCTCTTGAGACGAATCTCGAAAGAGAGCACCAAAATCAGCTACCTCGTGAGAATCAAACCTTAAGCGTACAAAATCCTAACAAATTCTGAGGTGGCATATTTGCCATGATCACAAAACAATTCGCGAAAGCACGTTGGGATACGCGTGACTAATCAAAACGAAAAACCTTGACATCTGGGGCCTCGGGCTCACTTGATGAAAACGACTGCTCAGAGCATCTTTGACAGCCCTCTGCTACAGAGGTAAAGGACTAGTTCTGACATCGGTGAAAAGGCTCCTCCACCCCTTTCTTCTTTAACTATGTAACGGTTGGTTGGGAAACCATTGTCTGAACTAGTACGTTTGGATACGCATGACTGATCAAAACGAAAAACCTTGACATTCGAGGCCTCAGGCTCACTTGATGAAAACGACTGCTCAAAGCATCTTTGACGGCCCTCTACTGCAGAGGTAAAGGACTAGTTCTAACATCGGATAAAAGGCTCCTCCACCCCTTTCTTCTTTAACTATCTAACGGTTGGTTGGGAAACCATTGACTGCTTTGCAGCTTCTTCCACCTCCTACTGAGCCTAGAAGTCTTCATTCACCTATGCATCTTTAATCTGCGAAATCACCACCATCCGTCAATCTGCATCGGGCCTTCATCTGAGCTGTCAAATCAAGTGGCCTTGCAAGCTCCTTTCCACAAAATTGCGGATTGTGGGTTTCGGGTTCATCAACTTTCACAACCAAAATTTTGCCTTTTTCCTTCTGCTAGCTCCCTTCCGCAAAATTACGGGGTGCGGGTTTGCCAATTCTCATATCTGGACCTCCACCTTCCGCAGATTGCACGTTACAGGTTTCCAACTTTCTTGAAGTTCAACTTTTGTTTTTCCACTCCCGCATTTTCCTTTCTGCCCTTTCCTTTTCTCCTTTTCGTGGATTGCGAGGTACAGGTTTGTCAATTCTCACATCTGGACTTCCACCTTTTTGCTTCCGCCCTTTTCCAGAACGTTGATTTCTTTGCAGGTTCATCCCTAGCCGTCGATGTGAGGTCAATCTCGAAAATCATCCTTTTTTGTCAGATCCATTATTTTCCTTACACTTTTCTCTCATGGGATTCTTCTGGAGTGTTTGATCCTTTGCGACTCAAATCTCCATAGTTAAAAACCGCTAGCTCAACCCAACTCTATCGCTTTCTGGATCTTATTTTCTCGTGCATGCTTACCCTTGTGGGCTACCTTTTGGTCGTTGATCTCCTCCATGGCAGATCTGCTTTGTCTATTCTCGTCAAATCTCTCCACTGAAGCGGATTCTTCATCTAAGGCTTATTTCCAAGGTTGCGCCTAAGGATTTTTTTACCATTTTTGATATTTCGAGCTTAGGAATAATCCTTCTAAACAACTTCAAACCCCTTTCAGCACACCTCTAGGTCATAAGACATGGAATTTTATATCTCACCTTACATTTACTCTGATCTAAACCTCTTTCTCACCATTTAGCCCAGACAGGGTGCTAACAGTATCCTAGCTTGACTTCACATTCACTGCCATTAAAACCATAACCTTTACAATTTGAAACTCTATTGTCCACTGGAGCAGATCTCCTTAAATGAGAGAGGAGTGATACAAGAGGGATGCAATGAGTTACAGATGGAGGCACCCAACCCATCCATCAAATATTCTTTTACACAGCAACATGTTATGTAAGGTTTTAAATTCTTGATTATCCATCTTCTCTTTGAAACCCAAGAGCTCTTAACTTGCCCAATAGTTGGTTTTCCCATGATACCATAAGTCTATGTACTTATCAACCTATCACTCCTAGGAATCCAAGTTAGATTGGTTTGGAATTGAGGAATCACAAATTTTTATAGCTCCCATCTCAATGATACTCCCTTCCATTTTTTGTGGGGCAAATCCAAGAATCATTTCCACACCCTTGAAAATATTTCAAGTAAAACTTGTTTCCACTATTCAATTTTCTTATCATCCAACACTATACTACTTTAGCTCCCAATGCAATATTCACAAGGGTCCAAGACTGCCATTTTCCCTTTAATAACTAGCCACATTCTACTTGATTAGATGAAACTTATTTGTATTAGTCATCACCCCCCTTGCCATAGAAATTTGCAAATTTCTTTCACAATTTCCCCCTTCCATTTTTTGTGGGGCAATCCAAGAATCATTTCCACACCCTTCAAAATATTTCAAGTAAAACTTGTTTCCACTATTCAATTTTCTAATCATCCAACACCATACTACTTTAGCTCCCAATGCAATATTCACAAGGGTCCAAGACTACCATTTTCCCTATAAGCACTAACCACATTCCACTTGATTAGATGGATCTTATTTGTATTAGTCATCGCCCCCCCTTGCCATAGAAATTTCCAAATTTCTTTCACAATTTTCCACATAACTTCATTTTGTTCTCAGCGTAGCCAAGAACTGATATATAGGAAGCGTTGATAAGACTGGTTTATGATGACTATTCTAACTACAGAATTCAACCATTTAGATCCCCATTGTTGCAGATAATTTTATTTTATTTTTCCATTCATGCAAGGAAATTCAATTATTATGGCTATTAATTAAAGATTCTAGTCACCTGTATTCCAACCATACATAATGTGGATTTTACCATTGTTAACCCCCCCCAATAACCATTTAGAGACGAACAAATAACTAGTTTAAACCATTCAACTATATAATGGTGAATGCTTCTGCCATAAGGAGGGTATCATGTACAAATTGAAAGTGATTGATTCTTTTAACCCCACAAGCAAAAGTGATTCCTTGAAGAGACTATTTGAAACTCAAGTCTTCTGCTCATTGAATTTACCATTATGTTGTATAGAAGAGGAGAAAGTGGGCATCCCTATCTAAATCCTTGGGTATTCCATTTACTAGAGGGGCAATCCAATGAGATCCACTACAAGCTTTCAACCAAAGGAAGAAAAAAATTCATCAAATCCAAAAGCATGAGGAAATACAAAGAGAAATGAGTGTGTCTTAGAATCAAGTTCATTAATTAGATGAATTAACTCGGTATATGTAATAGTCGTATCCATAATCAAAGCAACTACAAGTTTCTATACTTTGTGGTATTGAGGTAGTTATACATATCCAATATTATGTCAAATGTGTAACCACCTAGTCCTCATAGATTATAATATAGTTAGATAGCTTATGTAACTAATTGTGAGATACCAACTTGGTGAAGTAACAATGTTGATTAACCTATACCTTGTTGGTGTCCAACTTATATCCGTAATAAAGGTGATGTAAGCTATTAACATTCATTTCAATTCAAGCTTCTAATAAGGTATACTAGTATTGATATGCCTTGAAAGTTGTTAGGCATTAGCGATATCAATTTTGATTATCATCCCCTTCTATTTATTTGTTATGCTAGAATGAATTGCCTCCAACACCCACCTTGGTTGCCGGAGATAAGTTACAAAAAAATCTTTTTCGTCTATTTGCCATTATTTTAGTCGATTTTTTTTATTAAGAATTATACAAACCTTGGTTGTCAGCGATAAGTTACAAAACAATCATTTTAGCCTATTTGCTACTATTTTAGTAAGAAAATTATGAAAAATTACACAACAACATAGGGCGAAATGCTTTGAAAGAAGTAGGGTTAACATATTTTGGGAAAAAAACTAAGGAAGAGTTGGTTCCTCCCCTAACTTATGTATTTTTCTAAAATTGTGATAACATGAAAAGCATTTCAAATCTTTCTTGATAATGGACTAGCATCATCATATACGTAAATGGAGATTCATTTACACCCATAGCTTTGTCGAGTGCAACCTTTGGATGACTTATATAATTCCAAATTCCTCTCTTTCTTTCTATAACTCTACATTGTCTTCCCTGGTGATCAATGTTGGTGGAATATTGCTTAAGCATTTCCATGAAAGAATCTGAATCAACCTCTTCTCCCTCTAAACACAAGGCCTCAAAATGCAATCATGCAACCTCTTTAACTACGAAGAATTCATTCAAGCTTAACCCAACTTCAAGGGTTATCTCTTTGACTATGTTTTTTCAAAGTTTGGCTTTGGTATACTTGTGGAAGAAATATGTGTTTTTATCTCCTTAATGCAACCAAATGATTCCAAAGCTTAAATGCCACATTTTCTCCTCCTCCATATTAAATTTAAGTATTCTAGTACATATCTTTTTATTCTATCATAATTTGGCTTGTACTTCTTCCATTTTTATTTGGAGTGATCCAAGTTGATTTTGTAGAGTTGTTCTTTCTTAGGCTAAAAAATATATATTAAGTTGTTTCCCACGCCTTCAAAGCTAACTTTACATCTCTTATCAAACAAGTACCTTTTTCTAATTTTATTAAATCTCTTAGAGATTCCTCCTTGGACCTGTTTCCCAGACTTCTACAATGTCACACGTTGTGACGAACCTCGACAATGAATGTATTGCTTGGTAAAAGAGTAATATATATAAAGGAAATCAAAACCGTTATCTACAGTTAGATAACGAGATTATTAACAAGAATTTACTAACTAATAATTGAAATATTATTTACAATGAAATCCCGAAAGATTATTCAACATTCCCCTCTTAATCCAAAGGAGCTTCTGACATGCCAAGTTACATTCTAAATTTTTCAAACTTTTCATGGCCCAATGCTTTAGTAAAGATATATGCAATTTTAACTAAAGTAGAACAATGTGTTAAATAAATGGTTTTGGCCTCCGCATGATGTCGAATCAAGTGATATTTGTTTTTGATATGTTTGGTTCGATCATGGAATTCTGGATTCTTGGCCAATTGAATTACAGAAGAGTCGTCAACAAAGAAAGGCATTGAAGTACTTTGTTTCTCCTGCAAGTCTTCAAGTATTTTATGAAGCCAAATGATTTTTTTTGTGGTTTGCACTGTTGCAACATATTCGAATAAAGTTGTAGAATCAACATGAACAGAATGCTTTCATGATCTCCAAGTGATAGATGTTGATCCAAGGTTTATCAAATATCCTGAAGTAGACACCCCATGCTCATTATCTCCAACAAAATCAAAATCTGAATAACCAATGAGATGGAAGTCTAAAACTTTAGAATATTTGATTCCATAACATTAAGTGCCTTTTAAATATTTGAGCACTCGTTTTGATGCATTCCAATGACCTTTACACGGATGATGCATAAACCTGGAAAGTATTCCTACAACAAATGTTATGCCAAGACGAGTAGTAGTAAGATAAATTTAAATTTCCAACAAGTTGTATGTACTTTGTTGGATCTCCAAATATGCTACCTTCATTTGAAGTAAGCTCTAGATTCTGCTCCATTGGTGTAGAAACATGATTACAATCCTGCATACCAAATTTGCTCAATAACACTCCAACGTATTTTTTCTGAGAAATAAAAACATGCTTTGATTTTTTATCTACTTCAATTCCTCAATAATAATGTAATAATCCCAAATATGTCATATCAAAAACCTTTTTCAACTCTCTTTTAATAGAGCTATATAATCATCACCATTTCCTGTGATAAGCAAATTTCCACATAGACAACTGGATATACAACCAATCCACCAACTTTCTTGACAAATAAAGTTGCATCATCTAGATTGAAATGCTTATAATTCAATTTGAGAATATGTTCAATTAACTTTTCATACCATGCTCGAGGTGCTTGCTTCAAACCATACAAAGATTTTACCAATTTGCATACCTTATGTTCTTGACCTTTGATAGCAAAACCTTCAGGCTGATCCATATAAACATCTTCTTTTAAGTCTCCATTCAAGAAGGTTGTTTTAACATCCATATGATGTATTCTCCATCCTTTTTGTGTTGCTAATGAAAACAGAGTTCAAATAGTGCCCCATTTTACTGTAGGTGCAAATGTTTCTGTGCAATCAACACCTTCTTTCTATGCATATCATTTTGCTATAAGTCTCACTTCGTGTTTGTCAATTGAGCCATATGCTTTATACTTGTTCTTATATATCCACTTGCATCCAATGGGTTTGGTTCCAATTGGAGGGTCCACCAACCTTCAAGTTCAATTTTTTATGAGAGCATCATACTCTTGACGAGAAAAACAATCCCCCCTTCAAGATTTGGAATTTCATTATCCATTTCATGATAGATTTTCTTAGAACGAAATCTATCACGCTGAGCAAGTTGCTTATCAATAGTGAGTGCATCTTTCTCAAATTCAAGAAATATAACATCACTAGAAACAATAAACTTATTGTTATCTTCATCATACAATCTATAAGCTTTGGAAGTATTAGAATATCCCCAAAAAATACACTTCCGACTTCTTTCTCGTAATTTATTTCTTTGTTGCTCAAGAATCAAAGCATAACACGCGGAACCAAAAATTCTAAAATGCTTGACAGGTGCAAGACGACCATGCCACATTTAATAAGGTGTTTTGTTTTGTAGTGCAGCAAAAGGACATCTATTCTTAATGTAGACAATGCAAAGAACTACTTCTCCCCAAAACAATAGCTTGTCATTCTTAAAAAACATCATTGATCTTACCATATTTAATAGTGTCATATTCATACATTCTACCACACTAATTTGTTGTGGATTATAAGGAACAATGGTTTGATGTTTAATACCATTCTCGTGCAAATATTTTTCAAATTCTTAAGATGTATATTCACCACCATTATCAGTTCTAAGGGTTCCAATATTGAGTTGAGTTTCTTTTTTAATCCACAAATGAAAATTTTTGAATGTATCAAAAGCTTGAGATTTTGCTTTTAATAAATTAAATCCAACACATCCTTGTAAAGCCATCAATAAAAGTCATTATATGTTTGTTACCATTTGCTGCTGGAATAAGCATGGGCCCACATAAATCTAATTGAATAAGACTAGGCTTTCTAGAAGCTCAAAACATAGAATCATGAAAAGGTTGTTTATTGTGCTTGAATAAAATACAAGCATCACATTGGGAAACTTGTCCTGGAATAGTAGGAAGCCCTTGAAATCCTTTATGTTTCATAATTCTGAGACTATCATAATTAATATGACCAAATCTAGCATGCTATAACACGATGGAAGATGAATATGTCGAGCCAAATTTGCAGAATTTTGTGAGTTGGATGAGGTACCATTCAATTTTACAAGCTTTTCATCTTCCACTCCAATCATTACAATCACATTATCATAATATCTTCTAATATCAATGATACCATCAAACATATGTATTGAGTGACCTTGTTGTTTAATTTGCACAAGAGAGATTAAGTTTCTCTTCAATTGTGGAACATAAAGAACATCAAAAAGTATGTAGTCAACAAGTCCTGATAATCCAAGTCTAACATATACATTCCCTAAAGGTTTTAACTGAGACTTATCTGCCAAATGTCCTACCCCATCAATTTGATTACTAAATCTCTCAAAGAAGTCTTTTATAAATGTCATATGGCATGTGGCTCTAGTACATAATAACCAAAAGTCATTCAAATAAAATGAAGTACTAAAATCTTCTTCAATTCCAAAATTACAATGTGCAACAACATAATGTGCAGAGTCGAGAGGGTTACCTTTATCGTTTCCTTTATCTTGTATTTGCTCTTTCTTGTTAACAATTTTCTCCCAAGATGTTCTACAATAACTGGCAGTATGACCAATTTTTCAACATCTATAACATTGTCTCTCCTTTATTAAATCTCCCCCCCCCCTCCCTTCCTCTGTACTGTCCTATTTTTCCTCTACCACGACCTCTGCTTCTATTTTCATCCCTTTGCAAATTCTTCTTTTGATTTGTGTCCTTTATGTGCAAGACACAAAGTTTCTTCATTAGGATTAGACTCCTTCCAAAATGCTTTCTCTTTCTGCAATTTTCTCAACAAAATCTTCAAACATCGTAAGTTTTCATATGGCCCCTAGCTTGAAGTGATTCTAAATAGTGAGTATAGGAATGGTAGAGAGCTTTAATAAATGCAGTTAGTTTAATGCCAACTTTTACACCAGTTGCATCAATATCATGGAAAATAGCTCTTATTTCAAAAGCAAGTTTCATTGGATCATTATCTTTTAATTCCAAGTTAAATAACCTCATTAACAATTGTATGAGTTCAAGCTTAGAATGTGAATCATACAAATCGTTTAGTTTCTTTAATGCTTCCCAAGCACTTTTGCTAGAAACTAAATGTCTACTTACTTCTTCACTTCCAGAGGCAATGATCAAGGCATAAGTTTTCTTGTCCTTGCTTTTCCATAATTTTCACAAATTCCATCCCCCGTGTCATTAAAACTAAGAGTATATTTAACTCTATGAAACCATTCATGATAATTTTCTTTACGAGACAAAATTACTCCAACAATTGAAATTAAAGAATTCATTGAAATTTATTATGTAGTAAATTTCTGTGTACAAATTACAGTCTGATATATTCTTTTTCTCTCAATTGATTTTCTTTAAGACCTTTTCATCTTCTAAAAAGATTTCCCCAAAAGATTAACAATTCTATTGAAAAGAAACCTTGCACCCAAATATAAATGGTGGATTATAATCTTTTATTTTCTGAAAAGAACTCCCCAAAGATTTGATAATTAACTTGCACACAAATATAAATGGTGGCTCTCTTACTTTTTTTGTTAAAAAATAAGAAAATATTTCTTCTAAACAATTTACGTGCAGTCTCTTTTTAATGTGCAGACTTTCTTCCACAATCTTTACTAAGCTAAGCAACTCTCCTTTCTTGGTGATAGCTCCTTCACAGGCTCCTTCTCTCTCGCCGTCTTTCTCACCAATGCTTCATTGCCTTGTTCCAACACCATTGACACTGGTCATGAAGAACATCGGCAATGAATGTATTACTTCGTAGAAGAGTATTACATATAAAGGGAAATCAAAAATGTTATCTATAGTTAGATAACAAGATTATTGACTTGAATTTACTAACTAATAACAGAAATATTATTTACAATGAAATCCTGAAGGATTATTCAACATACAATTCTAGTTTATAGTTAGGGCGTTTTGTGTTGCCACCTTCCTGGATTGCATGGCTATTTGGTGGCCCTTGTAATCCTATGATTTTGAGGAAATGGAGTTTTTCTCTTGTGCCTAAAGAAATTTCATTGTTGCTTTAAATATCCAAACTGTTTCTTTTATTTGTCATTTCTTCCCTTTTTTCCTTCATGGGTGCTTTAAATATCCAAACTATTTCTTTTGACTTTCTTAAGGAGGCACTCTTCATCCACCTCTTCCTCTTCCTCTTCCTCTTCCTCATCAAGTTGTTGGGATTTTTTCCATTTTAACACGCCAATGGGTTGCATGTGGATTTTACTTGTTACATGAACTGTTTCATCTTACATATCAAAGACCAACTCTTCTTCAAGAGTTAAGCGGGTATCCACTTGAGACTCGAAGAATATGGGTTTCTAAAAAGACCAACGGGTAATGAAAATAGTTGCTTTATGCAAGTAGAATATGAAACCATTGTACTTGCATCAAGATAAGATAATAAGTTCAAAACAATTTGTTAAAATGATCAACTTATTGGGTTCGTTAATGAGGCTAGATGAGGCCACGCACTTGGGCGCTGTCAGAGCTACCTATTGGACTAGTAGAGCTCCCTGAAAATTGCTTGATTGGCATGTTTTGGGGCATTATTAGGGCTTGTTGACTTGCTCTATATGGGTTGAAACAGTTTTTTCAACCATTTATCTATTCCTCATTATTTCTCATTATCCATTGCTACATGATAACTATTTGCACTTGATCGACATTTGTTCATACTCTATTTTTTGCATATGCTTGCAATTATCCGAAGTGAGAAGGATGGCTTACACAAAAGCACACAAATCCTTGCACAAGCAAACATCCCTACTTTTAGTTATGACTTTTAAATGTATTTCCCCAAAGTATTGCCCATAGTCTGTAAAGAGACTTCATTCTAATAATGAAAAGGTAGATGAGGCAAACAAACCTAGACGACAACTGCAAAGAGTATGTTAAGGTTCAGATCAAATTCGAGGCCCAACAACATAGGCACATCCCTCTACTATCAAAAATATAATGGCCATTATGAAAGATGAAATCTCGCGATCTTCTATGAATTGAAATTGGGAAAAAAAACCTCTTCCATAGTAGGCCAGTTTTCCTTTAATCAATGTTTTCTAATTTTTTTTGCATCAAAATATCTATTGATCTAGGCAAAGGCAAAATACAAAGGAACTTCCCAATGATCCCTCTTTTAGGAAAAAGCTAAAGCTAAAGCAATAGCCTTGAGGAAAGAGGGAGAAGATTCACTTCAAGTATCTAATCCATATTTTTAATGAATCGAGAAGATTAAGATTTCTAAATTGATTTTCCAAGAGAGTGAACGATAGTGTAGAATGTTGCCGCGCCGATATCTAGAGGGGAGGCGAACGCTCTCATTGAACAATATCCATAGTTGTTGAAGGTAGCCACATCAAGTAAAGTTGAATCACAAAAGAATTTGGTTGTTTAAAATCTAAATGCGTCACCCATAATTCCAAATATTTTCTTACTACAAGTAACTAAGATGTTTATTAAAAACATTAGATTTGAAATCATGCTACCCTATGGAACTAAAACAATAAAATTCTATCTTGATATTCTAAAGTTTTCTTGAACCATGATAATTATTGTGTCTTTTCAAGTTTTTCAATATCTCTAGCCACATAGAAATTATTTTTGTCAGAATATACTATCAAATGGTCATAATTTGAATTGTTCTTCCCTATCCCCCATTCAAGGACAATGTTGTTCTTTAATCAATCTAAATATTAATTAAAAAAAATACAAATTATAAAATGCAGGGAGGGATATATCCACCTTCATTCTCTTCTTCCAAACGAGGGAAACTTAGAACTCCAACCCATTTCTTTCAATCTCTTTATAATCTCTTATGTATGTTAAAATAGTTTTGAAGAGAAAAGGAGATTAATGTCCAAAGAACTATCCATGGAAACATAAGCCTAGTTCAAAAACCACTAAACTATAGTAAAAGAGTTTCGAAGGAAAGATATGAAGATATACTACATGATATCATATTAATTATCTAAGGTCTTGTACAGTGTACTAACATGTTCCTCTAGTCAACTAAAGAGATTGGGTGGTTTCCTCAAAAACTCCAAAGGCATCCCGTTTGCCTGTTTTATTTATAATCTCCTTCTTGTCAACATGGGTTTGGTCTATGATGTGTTTAGAAGCCCCTAGTCAAGGAAGTTTGGTATATGATAAGTTGCGTGCCACTCTCTCCCCACCAACCTAACCTGCCTCTCTTCTTCCTATCTCAATCTCATTTAAGAGGTGGCAATCCAATAGATAACACAGCCCCAACTATAAAGGATGGGGTCTAAACGGTTGTGGATACAAAATTCAAAGTAAAGATAGAATAAAAAGTGTAGATGTCAAAGCTTCCTCTTCCCCCTATTCAAAGTTATGGAAACACATTTGGAAAAATGATGGATTGATTAAAATCAATACATTCTACTGGAATATCTAGCTCATAATAGACTAATATTGTTAAGAACCTAGGGCCATCAAAGTTGTGCTCTTTGCAAATATGCAGAGAGTCACAGACATATCCTATGAATGCCCGTATAAAATACAGGTTTGACATATACTTTGAATATATGTATAAAATGCAGGTTTGCAAGTTTTCTTTTGAGGAAATTGAACAAAAAAATTATCCCTCTTTTTTCTTGGAAAAACATATTTACTAATTGGCACAAAAAATACAAAGGGCGATCATGAACAAGCTAGTTCTCAAAAGAGGTTGGCCAACTATGCCAAATTAGAATAGTTGGAAGGTGTGGCTAGCTAGATGTCACGTCCCCATACCCCATAATGCGGATTATTAATTTTTTTTGCTTAAACAACCTTCTTGCTCTTATGATAAACACCGAGTATGGATGTTAACCTATTTTCCAACCTTCATCTCAGGCCTGGAACCACTATACCAGTAGTTTCACCCTTCAATTATCCATTCTGCGTCTAGAATGACCATTTCTGAAATAACCTTGCCCTTTCTGCACCTCCGCTTCCGCACTGCCGACCTCGAAAATCGAAAAATGTAACTTCAACATTTTGACAGAGCGTTCCGCCAACCTTCCGCTTCCGCACTTCCTTTTTCTGCCCTCAGAAGTCGAAAAAAGAAAATCAAGAAACAACATTTAAATAGGGTTAGAAATACAACAAACAATCAAGCATAGACATTAGCACTCTTCCAAAGACTGAAAATTCTTGATCAAGGATAGATGAGTAATCTTATTGTCCTGAGTGACTTAATTATAATCAAGACTTGTGAACAATTAATCGTAATCAAAATCATCACCAAATGGTACCTTGACACACTGTATTTAATGAGCAAGCACGAAGTTTAATGCAGATGGGATTATGCATTGGTTCTTCGCTAGTTGTCTAGGGCAAGACTACAACACATTGGATGCTAGTTTGCAAGTGAATTCTCTTGTAGTGACATCTACGCTTCTAATTCCAATAATTTTTAGAACCTCTAGGTACAAATCAAATGACTTTCAAAACCTTTGAGGGCCCGTCGCTGGATTGGTACAACTGTTGGGTGCCTCACTAAGCTGGCCACACTTGTTTACTCATGGTCCAATAATACTCTACCTTAAATAATCGAAATCATCACCAAATGGTACCTTTAGACACTCTGGATTCACGGGGACTTCACTTAGTGAACCTGTCACATAGCACGTGCGATTATGGGATATTAAAGAATACCCTTAATTTCCAGAGATATTGACCCAAGCTCTTTTTATCGAAACCCCCTCCTAATACTTAAAACTTCCTCCCCACCCATTTTTATACCTCAATCCTTATAAACCACCCTACCCACACCCACCTTCAAACCCCTCATCCCCCCAATACCTGCAATATATTGGTTCA
Organism: Pseudotsuga menziesii; assembly: GCA_001517045.1. Classification (NCBI taxonomy): domain Eukaryota; kingdom Viridiplantae; phylum Streptophyta; class Pinopsida; order Pinales; family Pinaceae; genus Pseudotsuga; species Pseudotsuga menziesii. The sequence continues at coordinate 226,982 of LPNX010500615.1, read as the reverse complement.
ATTTTTGATAATTTTAAAACCCACAATATGAACTGACGTGATAGGATATTGGTCAACAAGTGACGCCCCCGTCTGGATTTAAGGAGCAATCTTCAAGTTTAATGCGAATGGGATTATGGACTGGTTTGTTGCTAGTTGAATAGGGAAGGACTACAACATGGATTTAATGAGCAAGCTTGAAATTTAATGCAAATGGGATTATGGATTGGTTTGTCGCTAGTTGTCTAGGGATGGACTACACCACCCTGGCTGCTAGTTTGCAAGTGAATTCTCTTGCAGTGACATCTAGGCTTCTAATTCCAATAATTTTCAGAACCTCTGAGTACAAATCCGATTGACTTTAAGTACCTCTGGGTGCCCCTCATTGGATTGGTACAAGTGTTAGGTGCCTCTCACTAGGTTGGTCACAATTGTTTGCTCATGGTCCAATAATACTCTACATTAAATACTCGAGCATCCTCTACCAACAACCAGGCAACACTAACATAAAGATTTAATCTCCTTGTTTTACTTCCACTTTGGATTAAGTGTTTTTGGGAAAGGACAAAATTATTGGAGTAGGTTTACAACCCTAGAACAACAAGCATTTTTATGGTTTTTTATGACTCAAGGAAAATTTTGGGGGCAAAAATTAGCCATTGGGCTATTTTTAGGAGTTTTTTTTTTTTTAATTGTTAATTTTCTGTTTTTTCCAAAATATGATTTAACCACATTCCATAACATTAAATTTTTTTCCAAATACTATATAAAACACTCAGCAATTTGAATATTTTTTTAAAAATATCCCCAAATATTTTAGAGTTGGAGACTTGATTATTAGTAACATTAGCCAAAGATTCTACATTTTAATAAAAGTATGGATCCTTGAAATTTTCTCTGCTATGAGTCCATATTAATACACCATATTGACACAAACACCTTATAAATAAACTAGGAAATCTCAAAATATAAAACTATATTAATCTCTTGGTACTCTTTAACACTTCGTCAATATACTTTGAAGTCTCCCAATTAATAACTTCTATAAGCCCAAAGCTATAGAAGTAGGTTCTCATGGTTTCTCTGTCATGCAATCCTTCCTATGTTCATAGTATAATAGTGTACTCAAACAGATGACTCCCAATTAATAACTTCTATAAGCCCAATTTAGCTATAGAAGTAGGTTCTCATGGTTTCTCTGTCATGCAATCCTTCCTATGTTCATGGTATAATAGTGTGTACTCAAACAGATGATTGTTGGTCGATCTGGAAAAAGTAAATAGACTCTAATAATTTCCGAAAAGACAATAATTGGATGATCCGCATTGTATTTCTCTAGTCAAATAGATAAGTACCATGACTACATATCCACAACTTCGGGAACCATGACTACATTTCCACAATTACCAGAATACAATTTATAGATATTACAAAGCATCAATGGTTTAAAAACAGTCCATATCGAAAAATTCTATATTTTGAAATACAAACCATCTTTACATATTTCCAACCATCAAGTATTTTCCCATCTTTCAAAACTCTCTGACGTTGCATGAGACACCCTCTGAAGTTGCGTGAGATAACAGACTCATCACAAAAGAAATGGTCTGATCAAGAGACTACGAATATACTAAAAACCACAACCGACGAAGCATATAAAAAACATATCCGGTGCATATATGTTGTAGAAGTCATATATCAAAGAAATTTAGATTGACAAAATGAAAATATTCTTAAAACAAAGGCAACGGAAAAATATATATCCAGTGTAGATATGCTGTACAAGTCATTTATCCAAGAAATATAGATTTGACAAGATGAAAATATGCTTAAAACAAGTATTTATAATGAAAAAAAAGGGGATATACAAACTACATATAAAAGCAAAACCAGGTTGTAAAAAGCAGCATAAAATCCTTAACAGAGCCTGTGAATATATGTTGTTGAAGTCATATATATGTTGTTGAAGTCATATATCAAAGAAATTTAGATCGACAAAAATGAAAATATTCTGAAAACAAAAATATTCTTAGAACAAAGACAATGGAAAAAAATATATCCAGTGTAGATATGCTGTACAAGTCATTTATCCAACAAAAATAGATTTGACAAGATGAAAATATTCTTAAAACAAGTATTTATAATGAAAAAAAAGGTGATATACAAACTACATATAAAAGCAAAACCAGGTTGTAAAAAGCAGCATAAAATCCTTAACAGGGCCTGTACAAATGTTATATATCACACTTATCACACTTGGAATAGATCCCGAGCACACCCTTCACCAAAATTTTAGATGGGAAGAACTTCCCCAAATAGGAACATCAAATAACTTTTGATCAAGGAGAGACTCCATCACCCGTGGAATTAATGCCAAGCCCTCTCCCCCGTAATTTTATTGCAGTGAAAGAAACAGAAAATCCGCAAGATCTCTGCAACAATAAGCTATCTTATTACAGAAAACGGACAACTGAGAGATGATACCTCAAATCTATTAATGCCAAAATAAGAAGATTGAAAGACAGCTAAAAACATCTATTTAAGATGTCATGTATGGAAACCAATTTAAGCAAAACTATTATCATCTAAAAAGATATCAAACAAAGAATATCAAGTCCTCAGCTCTCATAGTTTAGCATTCATCGGTGGCAACATAGTAAGTGCCTTCAATGGAAGCCCCAGCATTAATTTGATAGGTAAGCCCGGAATTGATTTATTTTAAATTTGATGTCCACAAATCATCAAATCCTCAGCCCTCATGGCTTAGACTTCATGGTGGGCATCGAAGTAAGTGCCTCAGTGTAAGCTGATGAGAATATCAGGTCTTCAGCCAAATTAATGGCTGCCATTGTGAATGAGTGCAGCAAGACAGACTACCCCAACATTTATTGGGGTAATCATTCCATTCTCACACACCAACACGCCACAATGGCGCCCTTCCAAAACAGAGACGCCTCCAGAGCTGGAGTTTGTAGGAATGCTAAATTTGTTTTCAGGTTTATGGTAATTCAGTGGTTATTTTGGGTAGGAAGTTGTGAGAAGGATATATATACAGTTATCTAGTGTAATGGCACCCAAGAATGTGCTCACCAATATTGTTGGGTGTCATTCAAGGTGGGATTTCATCGAAGACTCTATATAAAAGAGGTTTGTTGCATGGAAACTGATCTAAATGGAATTTAATCAAGATAATTTTTAGGGACAAAATTTGGTTAATTGGCTATTTTTTGGGTTTTTTCAAAAAATAAATTTGTTATTTGATTATATTTAGTGTTTAATATGGCCTATATTTACATAAAAATGTTTTTTTTATCATAATATTGGCCAAATTTTACACATTTCACTGTTAATTTTATGTTTCATATTTAATATTAGCCTGTCTATTTATAAACAAGTTTTTTTCAATCCAAAACAATTGCCTAGAATACTATACCTAAGTATAATATTAGAATCCTTAAAAAATAACCTGAACCTCACTCACTCTGCACTAAATTCACCTTTTCATTCTCTTTTCTCATTATTAACCATAGTAGCATAATTAAGATTTTCTTGTAAAAAAACTTGGAAGGAGTTCTAGAATTTTGCAGAATCTTCACCATAATACAAATAGAATTCAAATTTGCCTATAATTTTGGAACATTATAAAATAAGAATTATTTAAATTTTATTGTTAATTCCATAAACGCTATTATTTGAGATTTGGGGTGGACTACGCCCTATGCTTTTTCATCTAAAAACGAGGATTAGGCATTTCCAAAATGTCTTCCATTCCATAACTATCTCTCGACCATTCGATCCCTATAGACTTGATCCAACCACAATCTATGTGGTTGTGCTAGTTTTATTTTTAATTTTGCCCAGTTTAGTGCTCCTTTTACATTTTAAAAATTTACTTTTGTTATAAATATCAAATATTAGATTGGGTTTTATATTAGGGTTTATTTTATAATATAAATATAAAGTTTAGTAACTAGTTATAATACTAGATTTTAGTTAGGGTAATATTTTTGAGAATATACCAATATAGATCCATCTTAACTATGGCTCTATTAAGGGCCCAGAGGGATAAGTTTTCTTGAGGTGCAAACCCTTTTTAATTTACAAAAATATCTAATAAGTATTCCTACTTGGAAGGGAAATGGCTTTCAAAATTGGGTAAATATAAGTATAAGAATGAGCTGAGTAACATTAATAATCTTATAATCAAATAGTTTTCCAAAAATTTATTTACTTGTCTTTATTTAAAACTAATAATTAGTAAGAGTAATTATTGAGTAAAATAATCCATATAAAATTTTAAAATCTAGATTTCCACAATAAATTAGTATTTGAAAAACTTTTTACCATCAAATGAAGATTTTAAACATTTATCCAAATATTTTTGAAAATTTATTTAGTCGTCTCTTTTTAAAACTAATAATGAGTAGTAAGAGTAATTAATGAGTAAAATAATCCATATAAAGTTTTAAAATCTAGAATTCCAGAATAGATTAGAATTTGAAAAACATTTTACCATCAAATGAAGATTTTAAACATTTATCCAAATATTTTTGAGAAATGACTTGTTTTTCTCTATAACTAAAAATGAACATTTACATGTTAGGGTTAACCTTGACTTGAGAATGAGCAAGAGGATGTAAGTGGTTTAAGGCACGTGGTTTTAGTGGCCCATGGTTTCTTTTTAGCTGTATTTGCATTAAAAGAACTTTATAAATATGGTTGTAATATTTCATTGTAATGTGCCAAAGTGAGCAGGAGAGATGCTCTTGGCAGCTTTGGCCGACCAATAATAAATCTATTGTTGAAGGTTAGTTTTTCCCTACAGGGTTTTTCAAGTTAAATTTAGTGTTGTTATTGTAATCACTATTATTTTGAAATTTTCTATCACATATTTTATTCCTAACATTATATGTGCTTAGGTTTTAAGTCAAGGAAATTTTAAATTGAATTTTGATATATAATTACATAAATATGTTTTGCAATTTAGCTAATTTAAAATTAAATTTTATATGTTATGAGTTTTATAATTTTTCTTTTTACTACTCTCGAGTTAATTGAATTTTACTACTAATATTTTACTACTCACTTTGTAAGATTCTGAGTATTGCCCTAATATGGTTGTATATCTATATTTGTATAATACTATAATATTTTTAATTTTTAATTTTTTTAATTATAAGCCAAAATGTTATAAGGCATTTTTTATTTTTTACTTTTTATTATTATTATTTTTATTGAGCCAACATGTGCCACCTCGAAGACAGACACATCTCTCTCATTTGAGTTGTAGAAAGCGCCTCTTGACGCAATTATTAGAAATTAGTTATATTGTTTTATAATTTATTTTTGGCATTTTAATTATTTAATATTTTCATAATTAAATTTATAAATACATTAGATTAGATGTTTTAAGGTTTATATTTTAATTTGTTTTTAATGAAAACAAAAGTAGGAATTGGCATTTTAATTATTTAATATTTTCATAATTCAATCTATAAATACATTATTAGATTTAGATGTTTTAAGGTTTATATTTTAATTTGCTTTTAATAAAAAAAAATAGGAATTTGGAAAAAAATCCCAAGATCTTGGAGACTGTATATAGAGGTTTTAATGATCTTTTTTGTGAGAAGTATAAAATATATAAACTGAATTTGACAAGTAAAATAGTCCATAATAAGTATTTTGCCTGTCAAAATCCAACAATACATAGAAATATTAAATAGTTTATGTATATTTTAAAATTTTCTAAAATTTTAAAAATAAATTTTTTATATCTATAAACAACATACTCCTATGTATTAAACTACATAAACTTTTTCTCTCCCTATTTTTTCCATTTGATATTCTAATAGGTGTTATAGTATGCTACTATGCTATTAACTATATTTTCAACAGTGAACTGAACTTGACATACGAGGCCCTGTTGCCAATGAAATTTTGATGGGCAATCCGCATCTCGGATCAAGGTCTTCAGCACGACAGACATCTTCAGCACAGTACGTAGGCGTAAAGAAAGCATCCCAAACCTAGCCAACCCAAAATTGAACTTCATCCAGTCTCAAAACTTCCAAAAGATCTCATAGCTTCGTTGTTGTGTATTATTACTATCAGTACGCACTGAATTATTACTATGGGGATGGGCATCAAATCCAGTCTCAGTCGATGAACTACCTTCTCACTCTCACCATACAAACCGAAATGTGATTTGTAAGCAAAGCGGCACACAAATATATGCAGATATAAATATCTAATGTGCTTGCTTGTTGTCACGACAACAAAAGAGATCGAATGATTTGTTAAGGGAATTGATCAAGACTCACAGAGAGCAGCGTCCAAAAGTTAATCTTTGTGTTAACGAGCAGAGGACAATAGTTTCAGTGACTACGGGGAGCTTTTATCATCTTTCACAAACCACTATCTCCGATAAAACAAAAATTAGACCTTATTGTTGTCTTTGGGGATTACAATAGTGTTTAGCTACAACTTATGAAAGCATGTGCCCTTGCAGCCTAGCTCAACCATTATTGATTTAATTTTAGTTAAAGTTCATTTCAATGATGAATCATTTAAAATAAACCTTTGTTTTCTTATATTTATTTCACTCAAAAAATCCGGTATCAGGTGAATTTCACACACAAAATCTTGTAATTTTTGTTGTTTGTTGGGTGAATTTAAGTGCAAAAATAAAATCAGGTGACAAGAAAACCCCCAAACATACCAAAAATAACACAAACCAATAATTAACACCCATCAATAATATTGCAATATACACCCACCGGCATCCATATTACCTGCAGTCGAAATTTGGGTTTGGGAAACGGTTTCAAAGTCAGTCTCTAGAAAAACTAACCAAAAAAATTTAATAACTGCTTACAGAAATAGCTAAGCTTCAAAAATACTTTTTGGAAAATTGTTTGCCCATTTGGTCTGACATTCTCCGAAACTATTTAAAGTATTTGATGGGAAAAATGCCCTGTGTCAGGTAAAACTTCCTCAAGTTCCAACACCGTGCTATTATTGAAAACGTGGTCAAACTGCCTTCTGTCACACGTATAGATTTATTTAGCTACGGAACTGTTCCTTATGCTCCGACTCTAAATGATTTAGATAGCATTTCATTTCATATTTGGTAAGGAGCTCTCTAACTAGGGGACGATTTTGACTTTTTGGCTGATTTTCAGTTGGAATTCGGTGAATTTAACACACAAGATCTTGTAATTTTTGTTGTTTGTTGGGCGATTTTAAGTGCAGAAATGAAATCAAGTGACTGGAAAACCCCCAAGCATACCAAAAATAACACAAACCAATAATTTTCACCCAACAATATTATGCAATATGTGTGCAATATACACCCACCAACATTCAAAGTTCAGTCTCTAGAAAAACTAATTGAAAACAAATTTAATAACCGCTTATAGAAATAGCTAAACGTCAAAAATAAGTTTTAGAAAATTGTTTGCCCCTTTGGTCTGACATTCTCCCAAACTATTTAGAAGTATTTGACGGGAAAAATGCCCCGTGAATCATGTGATAGGAAAACCCACCCACCAATATTATGCAATATACACCCACCAGCATCCATATTACCTGCGGTTAAAATTTGGGTTTGGGAACCCGTTTCAAAGTTCAGCCTCTAGAAAAACTAACCAAAAAAAAATTAAAAAGTCCTCAAATTCCAACACCGTGCTATTATTGAAAACGTGGTCAAACTGCCTTTTGTCACACGTATAGATTTATTTAGCTACGGAACTGTTCGTTATGCCCTGACTCTAAATGATTTAGATAGCGTTTCATTTCATATTTGGTGAGGAGTTGTCTAACTAGGGGATGATTTTGACTTTTCTGCTGATTTTCAGCCGGAATCCAGTGAATTTAATTCACAAAATCTTTTATTTTTTGTTGTTTGTTGGACTACTTTAAGTGCAGAAATGAAATCGCGTGACAGGAAAACCCCAAGCATACCAAAAATTGGCACCCACCAATATTATGCAATATACACCCACCACCCACCAGCATCCATATTACCTGCAATTAAAATTAGGGTTTCGAAACCGGTTTCAAAGTCAGCCTCTAGAAAAACTAACCCAAAAAAAATAATAACAACTTATAAAAATCGCTAAACATCAAAAATACATTTTAAAAATTGTTTACATTTTGGAAAATTGTTTGTCTGTTTGGTCTATCACATTCTCCCAAACTGTTTAGAAGTATTTGACAGCAAAAATGCCCCATGACGAGTAAAACGTCCTCAAATTCCAACACCGTGCTATTATTGAAAACTTGGTCAAACTGCCTTTTGTCACACGTATAGATTAATATAGCTACGGAATTGTTCGTTATGCTCTGACTCTAAATGATTTAGATAGAATTTCATTTCATATTCCGTGAGGAGCTGTCTAACTAGGGGACCATTTTGACTTTCCATTTTAAGCTGGAATCTGGTGAATTTAACTCATAAAATCTTGTAATTTTTGTTGTTTGTTAGGCGATAGAAATGAAATCACCTGATAGAAAAACCCAAGCACCCACACTCTGTAAGATCTAGCAATGTTTTTTCACGTTTTGGAAATTTCGTGAAGATTATAGCAAGAAATGGGTAAAAAACAACCAGCAATAAAGGCAAAATCGTCGCCTAGTAAGACAACTCGATTTGATGATGTTTAAATGAAAAATGTAACGAATAAATAAAAAATAAAATACCTCCTTGTTAGTTACGGAAATTTAGATAGCATTTCGAATTACTTAGTATTTCATTTTATATTTGGTCATGTTGAAATGAAAAATGAAACGTATAAATATAAATATAAATGTAAAATAAAATACCTCCTTGTTAGTTAGGGAAATTTAGATAGCATTTCAGATATGCAGGTTGGCAATGACAATAGTAAACAGTGTTTTTGCCTGTCATGTTTGTGGTACGTAAAGTACTTCTTGTATTAATGTAATGTAAGTATCTACATAAAAAGATTTTACATGCAGCAGAGTAATAAATATTGCAACAACACTGTCGGCCGTTGGATCTTAACCAAGTCTGTGGTGCATAAAATACTTTTTGCATTAATGTAATGTAAGTATCCACATAAAAATATTTTACATGCAGCAGAGTAATAAATGCTGTGACAGCAACACTGTATAAACCAATTTAAGCAAAACTATTATCATCTAAAAAATCAAACAAAAAATATCAAGTCCTTAGCTCTCATAGTATAGCATTCATCCGTGGCAACAGAGTAAGTGCCTTCAATGGAAGGCCCATCATTAATTTAATATGTAAGCCCATGAATGAATTATTTTAAATTTGATCTCCACAAGTCATCATCAAATTCTCAGCTCTCATGGTGGGCATCAAAGTGCGTGCCTCACTGTAAGCTGATGAGAATATCAGGTCTTCAGCCCTCCTAGCTCATTAATGAAAGAAATTAATGGCTGCCATTGTGAATGAGTGCAGCAAGACAGACTACCCCAACATTAATTGGAGTAATCATTCCATTCAAACACACCAACACGCCACCATGGCGCCCTTCCAAAGCACAGAAGCCTCGAGAGTTGGAGTTTGGAGGAATACTAAATTTGTTTTTACGTTTATGATAATTCAGTCGTTATTTTGGTGTAGCGAGTTGTGAGAAGGATATATATATATATATATATATATACACACACAGTTATCTAGTGTAATGGCACCCAAGAATGTGCTCTACTATATGGTTGGGTGTGTCTTTCAATGTGGGACTCCATAGAAGAGGTTAAGGCACCCAAGAATGTGCTTTACTATATGGTTGGGAGCGTCATTCAATGTGGGATTCTATAGAAGAGGTTTATTTTGAGGGGCATCAAAATCGATCCAATGGAATCTAACAAGGATAATTTTTAGGGGCAAAATATGGTTAATTGGTTATTTCTTGGGTTAAAAAAAAATCGTTATTTGATCATTTTAGTGTTTAATATGGCCTATATTTACCAACGTTCCACAGGGACTCGCCCCCCAAGGTCAGGAGCTTGCCCCCCTCGCTCCCCATGCCCCGAAGGCTTGGGGGCTCCTTCTGAAACGTTTCCCCTCATCCCCAAGTTGGCGAGCGAAACTTGGGGAAACATAGGGGGGAGTTCACCCCCCTGTTTTGAAGCACGCACCGGTGAAGTGGGGCGCCGCTATCTTTCATTTTCTATCCTTTTACTTAAATTTTTAACATTACCGTTAGTTGTTTCAAGATGTTTGAGAGTGCTTCCAACCTCATCGAAGTTCATTTGCAAAAAGTAGAATTTTAGATCCCATTCAAAATTCAACAGACTTAACAATTTTCAGTATTTCAGGATTACAACATTTCCACTGGATTTTATGAGGTTAAGGGATTGTCATTTAATCAAGCACATCAACCTCTCTATGTACATTGATGTTGGTGGTGCTAATTGTTAAACTCCTCCATCATGACCTTAATCAAAATGTACCATTTCGTCAAGAACAATCACTTATTAAGCATGGTTATTTTTTTTCTAATTCTACCTTATTTTAATGCTTGGTTTAGGAAGTTTCATCAAAATTGTGGGGTGTTGAGTAATGTCCTTTGAGGATCAACTTCGAGATTCAAGGTAGAGGGAAGGGCTAAAAACCTAGAGGAGGCGAGCACATGGTGTTATTGATGAATGTGATCCCAAAATAGGATTAATAGTTCACTCTTGCATAATTATATGTTGGACTTGAAGTACTCGAATAATGTGATGCCCTCTGGAATCATGAAGAAAAAGGGTCCTCTGGTCACACTTCCTCATTACAACATCTATGCCATGGATTTACACAATGTTGAAGTGTGTTGAATCATTGAAGAATTAGACTGTATTTATAGGGAACAACTATAATTATACAGGGTGAAATGTTATTGCCGAAATTTATAATATTATTATATTTCTTATAATTTTTATGACCTCGACGTCCCCCGTCCTCCCTAAATTTCCCTAAAATTTGGGCGTGGTCTCCACACGTCTCCAACGTGCGTTTCCCTGCTCCCACGCTCCTGCATCCCGAAAACTTGGGGGAACATTGATATTTACATAAAATATGTTCTTTCATCATAACATTGACCAAAATTTACACATCTCGGTGTTAATTTTATGTTTCATGTTTAATATTTGCCTACCTATCTATAAACAAGTTTTTTCAATCCAAAACAATCGCCTAGAATACTATACCTAAGTATTATATTACAATCCTTAAAAAATACCATGAACCTAACTCACTCTCCCCTAAATTCACCTTTTCAATCTTTTTTGAAATTATTAACCATAGTAGCATAATTTGGATTTTCTTGTAAGAAAATTTGGAGAGAGTTCTAAAATAGCAGAATCTTCACCATAATACAGATAGAGTAAATTTGCCTACATTTTTGGAACATTAAAAAATAAGAATTATTTAAATTTTATTGTTGTCTCCATAGACGTTTTTATTTGAGAATTGGGGTGGACTACGAGGATTAGACAAGTGTACTCAGGAGATTGATTCTATGACAATAATTCAAAATTCGAAATAAACAATTATAAAAAATAACTGGTAGCTAGTTGATGAATAGATAACTGCTAGCAATGCATATTATCAAACTGTCTTCCATTCCATAACTAACTCTCAACCATTTGATCCCTGTCAACCTGATCCAACCACAATCTATGTTGTTGTGCTAGTTATATTTTTTATTTCGCCCACTTTAGTGTTCCTTTTACATTTTAAAAGTTTAGTTTAGTTATAAATATCAAATATTGGATTAGTTTTTATATTAGGTTTATTTTATAATATAAATTTGAAGTCAACAAGTTATGATATTAGATTTTAGTTAGGGTAATATTTTTTAGAATATATTATGGTTCTATTGTTTTGTAATTTATTTTTGGCATTTTAATTATTAGATTAGATGTTTTAAAGTTTATATTTTAATTTACTTTTAATGAAAAATGAATGTTATAGGCAAACAAGATAGGAATTTGGAAAAAAATTCCCTGGCCTTAAAGATTATATATAAAGGTTTTAATATTTTATTTATTTTGTGAAAAAGTATAAAATATATAGACTAAATTTAACTAAAAAAAAACCTCTAATCCATTGCTAAATCCAGACACAAATCTCTAATTTGCTTGCTTCTTGTCACCACAACAAAAGGGATCAAATGATTTGTTAAGGAAATTATCAAGACTCAGAGAGAGCAGCGTCCAAAAGTTAATTTTTGTGTGAACGAGGAGAGGACAATAGGTTTAGTGACTTTGGGGAGCTTTTATCATCTTTCACTAACCACTAGCTCTGATAAAAAATTTGACCTTATTGTTTTCTTTGGGGATTACAATAGTGTTTAGCTAGAACTTATGCAAGCATGTGCCCTTGCAGCCTAACTCGGCCCTTATTGATTTAAGGTAAAGTTGATTTCAATGATAAATCATTTCAAAAAAAACCTTTGTTTTCTCAAATTTATTTCGCAAAGGACCATTGCTAAATCCATTTTGTTATGTTCATGCTCAAGCCTTTTACCCTCATTGCTGCTAGTCAGAGAAGGCCAGAGGAGATGAGTTTAATTATCGTGCAGTAAAAGCCGTGTGGAAGGTAGAGGAGACTCCATGCTTTGTTCTGATACATTGATCTAAAAAGAACAGGCCAAGAGTGGCATATAATGTTATGTTGATAGAAATCTTGGGAGGATCGTTAAAAGGGATGTGAGACTTCTTAAAAATACCATAACTTATCATGTGACGCTTACAAGTTTCGACATGAATAATATTATAGAAAGAATAAATAAATGTATGTTTCTAATGCATGCACTCATTTATTAGTTGTACGGATTGTTATTTATTATGTTTATAGGCATTTAAATATTATTTCAGATTTTGGATTTGTTTGAGTGGATTAATAAGATTAACTCAAGTGAAACAAGTGTACAACACGGATTCATTTCATGGTGTCGTATCTTGTGGATAGATGTTTTTATTTGAGATTTTGGCTGAACTACGGCGTATGTTTTTTCATCTACGGATGAGGATGAGACAAGTGTATTGTTGAGATTGATTCTATGGCCCTCCTTCAAAATTCAAAATAACAATTATAAAAAGAAGAATATAAAAAATAACTGGTAGCTAACTGATGAATGAATACGGGATAACTCATAGTTGTTGAATGGATAACCAATAATTCATGCGAGATAACTAGAAGAATGTGAGATAAAAAAGAAAAAGAATATAAAAAATATGAGCAAATGGACACTTGAGCCCTTTAAGTAGAAGAATATGATCAATAAAAATATATTTCTCATTTCATGAATGATCTCTCAACCATTTGATACCTATCAACCTGATCAGCCACAAACTATGTGGGTGTGCTAGTTATGGTTAAATGCGTCATGATTAAGATTTAAATAAGCCTCACTTACAGGTAGTTAAATAAGCGTGTAACCATTTGTTTTTGTTTTTCCATATTGGTTTTTATTTTTTTTGTTTATTAAATAGTATTTGTTTTCCACTTTTATTTAGGTAGATAGACGTTTTTATTTGAGATTTGGGGCGGACGACCACCTATGCTTTTTCATCTACAAACGAGGATGGGATAAGTGTATTGTCCAGATTGATTCTATGGCAGTCATTCAAAATTCCGAAAATAAACAATTATAAGAAAAAGTGAAGATAAAAAATAACATGTAGCTAGCTTATGAATGGATTACTGGTACTTATGCCTTGATAACTCATCTATAAAAAAATAAAGGACAGTTAATAAATAGATAACAGGAAGATAACATCTAGCTAGGCATGGATAACTCACAGTTGAACCAGTTTAAGTAGAAGAATATGAGGAATGAAAAAATATTTTCAAACTGTTTTCCATTCCAAAACTACCTCTCAACCATTTTATCCCTATCAACATGATCCAACCATAAACTATGTGGGTGTGCTAGTAACTTTAACAATCTGGTATGAATAATAAATAATGTATATAAAATTATATATTTTAGCCTGTGTTTAACGGTAAGCTATTTTCACAAACTAACTGGTTAGTTGTGCCTATCAACATTCACCTACCACTTTACTTGTTGCTGTGCTAGTTACTGACACCTTGTTGAGGCTTGGAAAGTCGCAGGTAACAACAGTTAGAGATTCTCCCCAATAAACGTTCCCAACTAGCCCGCTACTGTTTAGTATTGGGAATCCGTCGGGTTTACGGTCCGACTACCATTGGTCAAGTAACAAATTAAAATGTCTTACCGGTTACGACCCGGTCCACCGTGTATATTTTTAGTTTTTTGTGTTTAGGTTATTATGTGCAAGTGCCTACCTAAAAATGCAAATTGATAGAGATAACGAGGAGTGTCACAATGCAATGTGCAGGTTCTTTCCTCTCGTGTTACCTCTCTCGCATCTAAATCCCAAACAACTAAAAAGTAAATACAACTAACTAACCTATCCCCAGGGAGCAAAATTATCGGTTATCAAAGAGTAATGTATTTCTGTGCATGTATTAAGAAAAATTACAGATAGTTGTTACATATTTCAGAACACATGAAGATTAATAAAAATATGAACATCGAGATAGCTTATTGTTTATGACAACCTTCATTACTCACAGTGGAAATTTCATTGAATAAACTATAAGACATTCATAACATGAACAGAAATTCAATGAGTTGGAACGATCTCACAGTGAATGGACATAAGCTGAAAACGAAATAGTTCGCATTCAACTGATCCATAGCAAAGCATTTGAAACATTCCACCAAACTTTCTCCAGCAGAAACTTGTAACTCTTTATTGCAAAAGGAAGTAGTTCTTCTTACAATATTCTCTCAAAAATTGCTTGAGAAAGAAGTCCCTTCTACATCTAAACTCTCCTATATTTATACAAAAAAACAAAACCTTTGGGCTGCCCCTCAATGACTTTTGGGCTTCCCCAACCTCTCAATCCCAAAATTTTGTCTTGTAGTAAGTGCTCATAATTTATACAATATATTACATTTTAAATCAAAATTTTATAAAACACTTTATGAAGAGGGGCCCGCTTGGTCATTTATTAACTTTTCCATGCCTGGGCCTCTCTTGCTATGCCTTCAAAATCGAAGGGTTCAAGAAAACGGATATTTATCTCATACTTAGCAACCCGATTCTTAACTACTTCTATTCTCGCGGAACTCAGGCACAACTGTTCTAGTAAGTGGATACTTACTGCTGCATGAGCCACTGCATTCTTCAGAATCTGTTCATCTAGATCCTTGATTTGTTGGAACTTGGATCTCCTGCTCATCTTCCTGATACCTGTTCTGTAGATGTTCTATGAACAACTCATGTTCTGGTATCGCATCCAATCTTTTTCTGCAGAAACCTGGCATCTATTGTATGTGACCAGCACTCTTCTGTAGTATTCAGCACATAATCCCTTTGTTTTCTTTACAGTTTTCTCGAATTCTTCCGCAATATTGATGGCAAACTCCAATAAATCATAATCCTGCTTTAAACTCTGCTGACCTTTAACTAGTAGCTCTACAGGAGGTTCCTCATTTGTTTCTACCCACACTATTATTCCTGTCAGAATCTCCAGGATCTCTTGAGATCTGTCCAAAATATAAGACGTAGTATCCAAAATATCTTCCAATCTACTATCTATTTGTAAAATCTTACATCTTCCTTAACACACATTTGCAAATGGTGGATTTTCTTTCTCTGAGTGAAAACATGTTCTTTTAAAGGATGGAAGTCTGTCTTCTGTTCTATAGCTTCCTTCAGTAACACTGTCAATGAAGTATTCTGTTCTTCCAAAGCTGCCACCTGTATTTGATACTGCTTTTCTCTTTCTTCTGTGTTGGCCTTCTCTGCTTCTAACTCAGCAGTTCTGCTTTGTAGCCGGTCCTCTTCTGCACTGAGAGTTTCATAGGACACCTGGAGGTCATCTTTCTCAGTCCTCAACACTTGATGCTCCAGCTGTAGCCTTTGTAATTCTGCCAAGCTGTTTTGAGCGTCCTTCGTTTTCTCTACAGAAACTTCTAAAGCCATCTTATTTGCCTGCAAAGTCTGGAGTTCTGTCTTTGAAGTCCTCACTTCATTCTGCATGTCCTCATATTTCCTCTTCAATTTATGACCTTCATCCCTCTCTTTATTCAGTGTTTCTTTCAATTGAGCTCCGTTCTTTCTTGATTGCCCAAGATCCGTCATTAGTCTATCTGCATTATCTTCAGTAGCTTGGGTTAACGCCAGCCCAGCTCTTGCTGTCAATCTTGGATCTGGATTTGTCCCATTTACCAAAGTCTTGTCAGTTATCATTTTTCCCGATTGTCCTCCTGTTTCAACCCTTTTCTCGGCCCTTTTAACAATCCTTTTCTTTTCCTTGTCATAGAAATTGGTGTTGAAATCAAGGACCTCTTCCCCTTCTTTTTGCATGAAAGGTATCAAATTCATTCCAGAAAACACAGCTTACCCTTGAGTGCTACCAGAAGTTGCTACATGCTCCTGGGAATCTGGATTATCTTGTCCAAGCCCCTGATCTGTATGACCATGTCCCCCCCTATGTATCCATTTGTTCAGTAGTCTATTGGTCTTTTTCTAGATCCTGTTAATCTCAGACCTTCACTTTCTTCTTGTCTTCTCTTTATCTCTACTTCTTCCTTTCTCTTTCTCTCGTCTTCTTCCTTCTTTGTTGCTTTTCTACAGCTATCTTTCTTTCTTCTTCTGCATAGTACATGACTATTATTTTTAGGGATATTTTTAGAGTACAAGAGTATTGTTTTTAAGGATATGGCATCTTGCAGGATAACGTGGAGAAAAACTAAATCCGACCAAAAGTCATTACTAAAATATTATAAACATTAAAATCATAACTAAGTAACTAAAAAGATATTAAAATCATAAGGTTAAAAAAAATATTGAACATACCAGTAAAATGATACGAAGGCGAAGAGTGACCAGAAAGAAAATAAACCCCACGGAACTATTGAAACCCAAAAATTTTGAAAAGAAAATTACCAACAAGTAATACAATCTATTATGTTTAAATGGTTTTTTAAGATGGAGGAGCCACACCCTACTAAACTTCGGGCAATGCTGATGTAAAAATTATAAGATGGGGAGCCACACCCTACTAAACTTAGGGCAATGCTGATGTTAACAATTTTATGGCCTTTATAACCTCTTGCAGAAATGATTGAGCTCGCCAAACCTTTTTGCATTCAATGCAGAATTCACATGAATTACAACTTGTTGAATTCCAGTTAAGGTGAGTTTTTTTTGCTTGGCAAAATTTTACTTGCATTTAATATTTTTTTATTTTAATTCTACACAAAAAATTTAACAATCAAAATTTTCATTAATTAAATAAAATTATAATTATGAATAAATTTTGTTTAATATGGAAAAAGTAAGTCTATAATAAATTTAAATTTATCTCATTATTATCTTATCCATTTAATATTGAATTAATTAATATATGACATAATTAAATTTTTACTTTTAAATATAAATAATTATTTAATTTTAAAATTAAATCTTTAAATTAAATAAAGCACATCTTATTTTTATATACAAAGATATACATGAAAAACACTACGCAGAAACAATTAAGAAAAATAAATTGTATGTTTCCCACATCAATGGATGTGGGCGAAAATATCTCTTTTAAATATCGAGACCATATTTTATTATTTCAGAAAATAAACCAGAGTAGGATAGCTAAATTAGAAACACCATTAAAGAAGCTTGCAAAAAAGGTGCCATCAAGGTTGGAATTTCATTTCATCTCTATTTTTCAAACTAAATTATTTTATGTTTTGAGCTTTTATCTCCCTAATCATATAACATTTTATTAAAAGAGTTATCCTTCAACTATAAGAGTAGAATTCTTTCATTAATAAATTCTTATTTAAGAATTTAAGCAATGAAGAAATTAGTTTTTATTATATACTTAACAAAAATCTAACAAAATCACTTATCAACTAAGTCACATGACACGAGACATGGAGGACACGAAAATACGAGTATTCGACACGAGACACAACGACCCCAAAAAAAGGACACGGGGGACACATTATATATATTTATTAAAAAAACACATAGATCTACATTTTTTTTAAATCTAGAAGTATATAGAATGTACATCAATCATAATATCATTCAATTGAAATATGACAATGATGAATCAATAATAAAATTATCAATGAATCATGAACTTTGAGCCATAAACTGCATATTCATATTTTTTATTAAACCAAAAAAATCAAAATGTATTACACTGATATCAAGAGAATGCCTTCGACAAATACAAAATAGAGTAGATACTACTAGTACTAAGTCTAGTATCTACAGTACTACTAGATACAAAATTAAAATACTAAATAACCACATGGAAAAATATCATTGTTCATCAATGGTACTAGCCATTGTCAATCATCCTCCTGCTACTCCATGTCAAAATTAGCAATACTATCGTAGCTCTTTCCCCTATCCTCCTTCTCTATACCCTTTTTGAGAGGACACATGTCTAGAAATCAGGACACGTTTTTGGCAGGTGTTCGACACGTGTTGGAAAGTGTCCAGATTTCGGGACACGAAAATTTTGGTGTCGAACACATATTAGGGCAAGTGTCGTGTCCGACACGTGGAATACGAGACACGTGCCCTATTTGGATGTGTCATGTTACTTAGCTTATCAAAAATAACATAAACCAATAATTGACACCCACCAGCATCCATATTAACTGCAATTACAAATTTGGGTTTGGGAAAGGGTTTCAAAGTTCAGCCTTTTAAAAAACTAACAAAAAAATTGATAACCACCTATAAAAATAGCTAAACCTCAAAAATAAGTTTTGGAAAATTGTTTACCCATTTGATCCCACTTTCTTCCAAAATATTTTAAAAATATTTAGGTGAAAAATACCCATGTCCTCAAATTCCAACACTGGGTGCAATAATTGCCTTTTGACACAGTGATAGATTTATTTAACTACAAAACTGTTCATTATACTGTGACTCTAAATGATTTAGATACCATTTCATTTCATATTTGGTGATGTTTAAATGAAAAATGGAACGAATAAATAAAAAATAAAATACCACCTTGTTAATTGTTGAATTTAGATAGCATTTCAAATGATTTAGATACCATTTCATTTTATATTTGTGATGTTGAAATGAAAAATGAAAGGTATAAATAAAAATTCAAATGTAAAATAAAATACTTCCTTGTTAGTTATGAAAATTTAGATAGCGTTTTACATATGCAAAGATGTAAATTATTTAAAGTCTAACTTGCTTCTTTCAAGTATGCAGGTTGGCAATGACAATAGTACACACTACACAGTGCTAGTGCTGGTAATGTACGTGGTACATAAAGTACCTTTTGCATTAATGTAATGTAGGTATCTATGGCAAACAATATTTAACATTCTCCAGAGCATTTAATGCAGCTGCGGCAAGCTTGATGACCGTTGGATCTTACCAAGCTATCACAAAGTACCCAATGCCATTGACATCATACATGTTACTTTCTTTCACATATGAATGTTGGCAATGGCAATAACAAGTGCTAGTGCCAATGACAGTGCCTCTGGTACATAAGTACCTTTGGCATTAATGTAATATAAGTATCCACATGTTACTTTCTTTCACATATGCAAGCTGGCATAGTGCTGGTAATGTCTGTGGTACATAAAAGGAGTTGTCTAACGAGGGGCTGATTTTGACATTTGGGCTGATTTTCAATGCATTATGTACCTTTGGGAATTTATCCAGACTCGGAGAGAGTAGCGTCCAAAAGTTAATCTTTGTGTGAACGAGCAGAGGACAATAGGTTCAGTGACTTTGGGGAGCTTTTATCATCTTTCACTAACCACTAGCTCTGATAATAAAATTAGACCTTATTGTTGTCTTTGGGGATTAGATTAAAATAGTATTTAGCTACAACTTATGCAAGCATGTGCCATTGAAGCCTATTGCAGCCTAGCTCAGCCATTATTGATTTAATTTAGAAAAGTTCTTTTCAATGATAAATCATTTAAAAAAACCTTTGTTTTCTCAAATTTATTTAGCAAATTTTGTTATGTTTGTCCTCAAGCCTTTTAAGCTCAATGCTGCTAGTCAGAGAAGGCTTTGTTCTGATACACGGATCCAGAAAGAATACACGTTTAAATAAAAACGATTTGAATATTTCAAACGCTTATTCTACGGCCAATAAATCCGACTCTACGTTAAAGGTAAGCAGAGAGGTTCGAACAACAGAATGAATGGCTAATGAAATAAGTAGCTTTGATAATGGATGCAACAATATGAAATGGAGTAAACTACTTAACCGACATCGGACCACCTGGCTCGCGTGAACGGTCACATCCGACGTTGCCGAAATTAGATGCTCCGCCAACTACAATAGACGCTCTAAAAAATGTAATGTAGTCACTAGGTTATCTTTCATTAATTCAGCTCTAGCTACAAAGAAGCTAGAAGGAACTTCTTCAGATTCGAATGATGAAATTAAATGTTGACGATGAGTCGGCACTCTACAGCCCGATAACCATATGACGTATGACATCCTTTGTTTTTGAAAAAATACCTTTATATAAAAGTTTGCCAAATTATTTGTTTGTGTATATTATAGGAATCACATTATCACAAAATACAATATTCAAATATTTGAGATATCCTCTTACACAAATAGGTGGTTACAATCGTTCGAGGGGGTGTATAAGAATGACTATTTCAAATATTATGGAGATAAGTGCATGAGATGTATAAGATTGACTACCTAGATCAGTGCATAAACTAGGACTTTGTATAATATCCTCTTACACCAATATGTGGTTTACCATCCCTTGAGGGGGTGTATAAGAATGACTATTCTAAATATTATGGAGATAAGTGCATGAGGTGTATAAGATTGATTAGTTAGATCAGTGCATAAGTATAATATCTTCTTACACCAATATCTTCTTACACCAATAGGTGGTTACTATCCCTCAAGGAGGCTGTATGAGAATCACTATTCCAAATATTATGGAGATAAGTGCATGAGGTGTACAAGATGGATTAGTTAGATCATTGCGTAAACTAGAACTTTGTATAATAGGTACTCATGTGAAAGGTTGCCTTTTAATGAGAAATTCAATTTCTTCTTTAAGGTGGCAGTCTTTGGATTTCTTTGCCACTATAAAAAGTGAATGACGTTCATTTGTCATCCTATCCATTAAACCTCTTCTCAACTAATGATAGAAGGCATTCATTTTCCATGCCATCCATTAAATTTTTTCTCAACTAATTATAAGTATGTCGCAATGACATGAAAAACATTAATAATTATAGGTATGTACCAATTACATGATAAACTCTCTTCTTAACTAATTATAGGTATGTATCAATGACATGATAAACTCTAGCAACTCAATTTACTTAAAAGTCAAAAATTCATTCTCAACTAATTATAGGTATGTACCAACGACATGATAAACTGATAAACTCTAGCAACTCAATTTACTTAAAAGTTAAAAACAACTAACCTACTTTGGTTCTTGTGTCACATGATTGTTACCCTTGTGTCGTGAACATGCCACGAGTGGCATATAATGTTATGTTGATAGAAAACATGAGAGGGTCGTTAAGGGGTTGTGAGACTTCTTAAAAAGACCATACCTATAATGCGACGCTTATAAGTTTTGACATGAATAATATTATAGAAAGATAAAATAAGTGTACACGGGTCTAATGCATGTACCTATTTATTACTTGTATCGATTGTTATTTATTATGTTGATAGGCATTTAGATATTATCTCAGATTTTGGATTTGCTTGAGCAGATTAACAAGATTAACCCAAGTTAACCCAAGTGTAACAAGTGTACAACACAGATTCATTTCATGGTTGTCGTATCTTGCTACATCAATAGACGTTTTTATTTGAGATTTGGGGTGGACGACAGCCTTTGCTTTTTCATCCACAGACGAGGATGAGACAAATGTACTGTCGAGATTGATTCTATGGCAGTCGTTCAAAATTAAAAATAAAGAATTATAAAAAAATGAATATAAAAAATAGCGTGTAGCTAATTGATGAATGGATAAGGGATAACTCATAGTTGATAAATGGATAACCAACAATTCATAGCTGATAACTAGAAGAATGTGAGATAAAAGGGAAAACAAGACTTTCCAGAAAAGTATACTTAGTCGCATGTATATTTAGTCACAAGACTTTCCAGAAAAGTTAAAGGGGAAAACAAAAAGGCGGTGTTGCGCGGTAACTCAAGTTAATTGCCACAGCCGCCATTCCGGAGATATGGTGTCACAACAGGTTTAGGAAAGAAATCTTGTCTTAAAAAGAGAAAAAGTAATTTCCTAAGGTAAATAAAAAATGGCTTCTACTTTCGGTTCACAAATGTCAAGTTTACAAACTCCAATTTTTATAGGAAAGAATTGTGAGTATTGGTCTCTAACAATGAAGGCTTTGTTCAAAGGTCAAGATGTTTGGGAAATAGTCCAGAATGGTTATATAGAACCAACAAATCAGGCAACAAATAATCACCAAATAATAATCTCACACAAGCTAGGAAAGATGTCTTGAGGGAACAAAGGAAGAAAGATGGAAAATATTTGTATATACACCAAGCCATGCATGAAAGCATACTCCCAAGAGTAGCAGCAGCACTTACCCCTAAGCAGGCTTGGGACGCATTGGAGACTGCTTATCAAGGTTTAGACAAAGTAAAGACTTCAAAGCTACACATTTTGAGAAGAGATTTTGAATCTCTGTCAATGAAAGAAACAAAGTCAGTAGATTCATTTTACACTAGAGTTGTTGGTTTGATGAATCAATTGGAAATCTCATGGAGAAAATATAGAAGACCAAATGGTGGTTGAAAAAATTCTCAAAAGTCTCACCCCAAGATTTGAAACCTTGGTTGTAACCTTGGAAGAAAACAAAGACATGTCAGTGTTTACCATTAATGAGTCACAAGCTTCACTCATCAATCATGAACACAAAATCAGCAGAACAAACACATCATTGGAAGGTGCATTCGCAGCACAGTCATCCATAAGTCGTGGTATAGGCATGGGAAGAAGTAATTTTAGAGGCAGAGGAAGAAACTTCTCGAAAGGAGGACACATCAACAGTCTCACAGATGTGTATGGTAGAGGACAAAATCAGAACCCCAGTCAACCAAGTGGTCATAGGTTTGATAAATAAATAAATTCAATGTCATTATTGTAATAAATTTGGTCATTATGCATATGAATGCAAGAAGCAGCAGTATGACCAAGGAAAGCAAACCCAAAACCAGTCGACGAACACCAGCACTTCATCGAGCACAATATTGATGGCATGCACATCCCCAATTGAATGCAATACCATTCAAGAAAGTCCACATGACATATGGTATTTAGATTTAGGCTACAACAGTTATATGATTAGTAATTTAAATTTGTTTTCCAGTTTGGATAAGTCAGTTCAAACTGATGTTACACCTCGAAATAATGTCCAAGTTATTGCTTTGGGAAAAGGTATTGTTGGTATTCTAACCAAACAGGGGGAGCAAAAGTTTATGCCTGATGTTTATCATGCCGAAGGTCTAAAACCTAATTTGCTGAGCATTGGACAGCTGATATAGAAAGGGTACAGAGTCTACATGGAGGACAATCATTGTGTGATTAAATACAAACGTCAAAGTGATCAACTGATAGACAATGTGCCAATGACAAGCAATCCCTTGTTTCCATTAAGGATAGTCCCAGACAATACGAGAGTTGCATCCAAAGCAGAAAGCAAAGAAGAAGTCATACACCGCGACAAGAAAGAAAATGACAGCGCTAAAATTCAAGCGGTCTTTCAAACAGAAGCTCGAGTTGATTCTTGGCTATGGCATTTCAAATTTAGACATCTGAATTTTGGTGGGATGAAGCTACTGCACACAAAGAACATGGTAAAAGGATTGCCATTGATTGACAAACCAGACAGAATTTGTGAAAGCTGCATTTTTTGCAAGCAGCATAGAGAGACTTTTCCAATTGGAAAGTCATACAGAGCACGCACACCATTTGAAATTGTGCACTCTGATATTTGTGGCCCAATGCAGACATCATCCATTGGTGGCTGCAATTATTTTCTTACTTTTATTGATGACTACTCTAGAAAAACATGGGTAAATTTTTTTAAACATAAATCTGATGTATTTAGTTGTTTTCAGTAGTTCAAAGCACTCGTGGAGAACCAAAGTGGACACTGCATCAAAATCCTAAGGACGGACGAAGGTAGTGAATACGTTTCAAAAAAAATTCTTATATTTTGCAAAACCCATGGCATACAGAAGCAATTCACTGCATTGTACACACCTCAGCAGAACAGTATCGTCGAGAGAAAGAACAAAACCATTATGGAGATGGCAGGCAAGCATTTGCACCCAGCATGATGGCAAGCAAGCATTTGCCAAATGAATATTGGGCTGAAGCAGTTGGAACTGCTATAGATATTATAAACCAGTGTCCAACAAAGAGCGTGAAGAACAATGTTCCTCAAGAAGCATGGACATGTATGAACCATAGCGTTTTCATTTAAAGTTTTTGGTTGTGTCGCATATGCTCATGTGCCAGATGAGCTGAGAAAAAAATTAGACAAGGGACAAAAATGTATTTTTGTTGGTTACTCTGAAGACACAAAAGCATACAAGTTGTATGACCCTGTCGCTAGGAAAGTGATCATCAATCGCAACGTTAAATTTATCGAGAATGAATCATGGGATAGAACCGTCGAGAATAATGTCAAGATTGTGTCGAGTTTTAGAGCACAAGAGTATTGTTTTCAGGGATGGAGAAAAACGTGGAGAAAAACTAAATACGACCAAAAGTCATTACAATTAAGCATCGTTGTACAGATATATTAAAATTCATACTAAAATATATTAAACATACAACTAAAAAGATATAAAGCTGAAGAGTGAACTAAAAAAGGAAATAAACACCACGGAACTATTGAAACCCAAAAATTTTGAAAAGAAAATTACCAACAAGTAATGCAACCTATTATTGTTGAACGGTTTTTAAGATGGGGAGCCACACCCTACTATACTTTGGGCAATATTGATGTTTACAATTTTATGGCCTTGATAAACTCTTCAAGAAATGATTGCGTTGGCCAAACTTTTTGCATTCAATGCAGAATTCATATGAATTACATGTTGTTGAAATCCAGTGAAAGCGTTACAAACAATGTCAGTGTCGACACCATCTCACTCGACCTAATAAATTTGGAAAAATAAAAAAAAATAAGTGAACGCCGTACAAACAATGCCAATGTTACACTAGCATGACATTAAAACAAATGGCATGACAATGCCAATGTTACACCTGCATGACATTAAAACAAATGGCATGACATTGAAACCAATGGTGTCGGGAAGAAATTTATAGTAAGAAATCAATATATAGAGAGAGATTATGTACAAATACTCTGCTTTGTTGCTGTTACAGTTGCAATTGCATAAGTACCTACTTTGGAATTTGCGAGTTCTAGTCTGCAAAAATATATCAAATGGCAAGCTCAGCCATAGTTCAAGGTGCTTTGTTGTTGTTACAATTGCAATAGCTTCAATACAACGCAATTGCATAAGTACCTACTTTGGAATTTGTGAGTTCTAGTCTGCAAAAATATATCAAATGGCAAGCTCAGCCATAGTTCAAGGGTTTGCAGAGCTTATAGGCCTAAAGCCTTCCATTTCTTCCTCCAACAAATTACAACTGGGATTCTCCAAGCATCCAGCAGGTAAGCTCAAGGTTCATTTTAAACTAATTTACAGAGTATAGATTACAGCTGGGCTTCTCCAAGCATACAACATGTAAGCTCAAGGTCCATTTTAAATTAATTTACAGAGTAAACATCAATAGTCAGTAAAGTGTTGTTTTCCTAGGGAGAACCAATTTAGCTTAAACAATGTTGTTTTTGAAGAGGGATGGTTCAACCCGGAAGTAACTCATGTCCGTTTAGTTAGCATAAACATTTATTTTCATAATTTTATTTTATACATCCATTGATCCCTAACTCTATCAATTTAAAAGTGAATCAACCAAGGAGAAAGAACAGGAATTCCCAGCAGAATATAATCAATGCCCATTAATGTCTTTTATTAGCTAGAATAGCCAAGGAATGTTATATAATATCAATAAAATTGGAGCATGCTCAGTCATTCTAGAACGCTCGCACTTCTAATAAAAGTAAAAATTCATCATTTAGTGTTCTCAAGAACTTTAAGGTTTCTAGGGAATTTAAGATGACAGATAGAGCATTGTGACAATCATTAAACTCAGCCTTAACGCTCTCCTTGACTATTGGCCTGTCTAATATTCACAACTTGGGAAGAATATCCTATCTATAACACTAGCTAGATTACCAATAATAGTCATTATAAAGGAACACATCTGAACCTCGACGTCCTGATCGATAGAGGTCCCAACACAGTACAATCCACTTAGAAGTCCACAGACAAACCTAAAACTATGCCAGCCTAGAACAGGATACTTGGACCTAATGTGTTCAAAAAAAAAATCTTCAGACATGAATAGAGTATCCTGGACAGCGGAAGAAATAAGAAATGAACATTACAGAAAAATCAGAAAACAATGGGAAAACAACAAACTTAAAAGCACTTTATCCATTTGAGGACTAATCCAAAGGAAAAAATCCTGTCATTCATTAAAAAAACACTACCAATTCCCGTGAAGTAAAAGAAGAGAAGTAATGTGCATACCTCGAAAGCTTCAACCCATTTGTTATCTATGAATTCGAGATGGGGGCGCAATTTGGCATAGTTAAATATCATCTCTTATTTTGTCTGCAAGAAGTATATTATATAGTCGTGATTGTTAAGGACCTTCGTGACCACACCCATTATTCTCATAAGCTTCAACTTCCTCATACAAAATAAACTGACCTTTACCCTGCTCGAGAGAGCTTGGCCTTATGTGAGACTCGTCTACTTTCTCCCTCAGTTGTTTTGTGTCATCCTCATAGTTCACAAGGTCCCTGTACTCTACCAAGTACCCTGCCCCCTCCTTTTTTACAAGTCGTGCACAGAACCAAGCCCCTCTGAACCCCTCTTCATCGTTGGACACCTCTATGACCAGGTCACTATTGCTCAACTTCAATTTCTCCTCCTCACTCAACACTACAAAATCAAGGTATGTTCCCACTCTTACATCAAGGCTTACCAATTGAAAGGGCGGACATGCCCACCCAGCAAAAACACTCACACATAGACCAGATCATATCCATTTTCTACACTTTAAATACTAAGGTAGTATGGGATCCTCTCCACATTTGGGGAACATTTAAACACGGCACTAGAGCTCATCAAGTGAGCAGCCAGCCGACATGTGATCAGCATTCCATTTCTTTTTTAACATGTACAAACATATATATATATATATTTACGAGCATCAAAAACATATATATTTTACCAGCATTCGGTTTCCGTTTAATATATATATAAATTTCTCACTCAAACCTTCACCATCTTACAAGACCCATGTCTACTCTGATCAAATACTAGTCTTCCATTCCTCCATGCAAAACTGAATTAAGCCATCATTCATTGAAACACAGCTAAAACAATAATTCAATGATGGGTATCACGATACGAAGAGTAGAATTCATGGAGGAAGGAAGAAAAGTCTTGTCGCTAATGAGGGTGTGATGTGTTACATTAATTACCCGTGTTAGGGCGTGTGGTACATTTCAAACAACAAGAAAACCTCCAAAACATCCATACATCTATTGTTGTAACTCCACTAAAATAAAACTCCAAGACGAGAAATAACCCAAACCCACCTCAAATAAACATCCATTACGCTAAATATTTCAAACCCAACTCAGATGAATCTCCAACAAAGTAAAATATTCAAACCCAACATAGATAAAGCTCCAAGAAGCTGACATATCCAAACTCGTATCAAACATAATTCAAAAGAACGCAATGTACAATAGAAAATGCCAATTTTCAACAAAAATCCCACAGATAATTTGAAATCCAATCCTTGTATACCGAAGTTCTTTAATGAATTTACAATTCAGCTAGAAATGAATACAACGACCTCAATTATTCAGAAAGGCCTCAAAGCTCTTACCACTGTGTAAAGAGATCACTGTAGTAGCTAACACTGATGACTGGAAACCGAGAAGCAAGAGGGAAGAGTTCATGGACACACAATAGAGTGAAGTGGGCTTAATTGAAATAGCAGATTAAATACCAAGAGATTTAAGGTGGTTTACATCATTAAACTACACGATAGTTCTTATGAAATCCAACCCCCACTGTCCACACCGTCGTTGACATGATCCTCCATAATACCCATTACAGCCAAGCAATAAATTAATTCAGCAGGGAAAATCCACTATACCCGTTACATCCATGTAATAAATTAATTGAGAGGGGAAAATCAAATGCTACAAGATAAATTGCCATAGATAATGTTATAGGAGATGGAGCTTGAAACCCAAGTTGTCAACCCTGTATGTGTACCTAAGCCTGTTAGAAGTGAATTCCCAATCTGGTTTCGTGGGTTTGTTGTTGTGGTATCAAGAGGGTATAATGGAGGCTTGGTATTGCAATAAGTTGGATCCAACAAATGGTGTGGGTGGGATCGAGCATGTTATCTGCATTCTTTGCATCTCTGGAGTGGTGTTCGCGCATCACCCTCAGCACCACCGACACAGAAGACTATCAGCACCACCGACACAGAAGACGAGGAAGAGGCCAAGGACAAGCCCCTTATGTTCGTCAACTCCGATGGGGAAATCAATGCCTCAATCACAATGCCATTAAACTGCACTCAATGCACGCCTTGGCTTCC
The DNA here is from genome assembly GCA_001517045.1 of Pseudotsuga menziesii. Lineage (NCBI taxonomy): Eukaryota > Viridiplantae > Streptophyta > Pinopsida > Pinales > Pinaceae > Pseudotsuga > Pseudotsuga menziesii. Next base: position 198,182 of record LPNX010500615.1, on the reverse strand, counting down.
ATCAATGCTCATTAATAAACTACTTAAGTCACCTACGCCGCCAACACTAGAGGCCTGCGTTCACTCAACCAGCCATCAAGCAAAAATTTTAAAAATTAACAAATTTTTTTTTTTTTTAAACTCGTGCGTAGTTAAACATTAGTTTTTTTTTTAATTTGAGGGTTGCTACAGCCAAAATAATATGGTTGATCTATTTATAAATGTCCCTTGTCGGGGACATAAAAACCACATTATATCTTTATATCGAAAGACATATATTTTATATATGAAAAATCACTATGAAGAAACACAATTAAGAAGAAAAAAAATGTTCTCACATCCATTGATTTAGGAACAAATATCTCTTTTAAATATCAACACCTATATTTTATTATTTCAGAAAATAAACTAGTATCATAACCAAATTTGAAACACCATTAAGGCAACTTGCAAAAGAGGTGGAGTCACGGTTTTTTTTTTTCCTCGGAAAAAATTCATAATTTTATTTCGAAGTGGAACAAAATTACATCTGCACATGTAAGAGGATCACTAAGGATCCCTACATTGTCTCATATTATCATAACCAAAAAATTTACAAAAACTGTCCCAGCCTGTAATAGCAGATACTATCAGCTAGATACAGCACAGAAAATATGAATATGCGTTTCATATTTTGGTAAAAATGTACCCCCGCATGCTCCAAAGAGTTTTGTGGACGAGGATTCCACATCTCCTTAACCAAAGATTGAAAACCCTCTTCCTTCAACCAGCTGGAGTTAAATTTGAATGGACTTGGGGGCTTCCTCCGACGACCCCGTAATTCCAGAAAAATGGGGCAATGATCAGAATTCCCTCCTGTCCCCACCCACTGCCGAACAAGATCCACCCCAAGAGCCAATGATTCAGCCACCAAGAACCTATCCAATCTCTTGGCTACCCTTTGATCCCCTGCTCTCTTATTTCTCCAGGTAGGGACAATCTTGACCGGGAGTACGTCCAGAAGATCCTTCCTCGCAAAAGCTTGAATGAAAAAGTTGGCCAAAACATCCGGAGCAGCTCTAGGCCCCCAGACCTCAGAGGCTCCCAGTGTAAGATTTAAGTCTCCCCCCAATATTACATCAGTGTCTTCGAAAAGGTCCAAATTGAACAAAGAATCCCAAAAACTAGCTCTGTTCAAATATGGCCCATAGATGTTAAGGATCGTGAGATTCTTCCCAAGCTCAGAGTCCCACACTGCCAACCCCACACCAAAAGAAATTCCCCAAGAACAATCACACCTACAGCTTTGAACCTTCCACCCCGAGGCCAGACCTCCAGAGCGGCCCCTTGCATCCATAGCCACAAAATTCCAACCAGAAAGCAAGTTTTCTAAAACCCTTACAACCTCCTCACCACACCCCAAAGTTTCCTGCAACAGAATAACATCCGGCTGATTTAACTCCACCAGCCTTCGAAGGGACGATTTTTTGAGGGGACTCGCCAATCCCCAACAATTAAAAGACATAACTTTCATTTGGGAGACCCCGCCTGGGATTTTACTGCTCTAAGTGCCCATTCAATTGAAGATTGTGTCCCCATCCCTAAATCCACCTTTGCCCGATCTTGTGCTTTGGACAAAAGAGATTTTCTGCCACGACCTTTCTTCACCCCATGCAAGGACAACTCAGGAAGACCTTTCCCCCCTGACCCCTCAAAGGATATCTCCCTACTTCTAAGGGCATATCTAATACTTCTTCCCTCAGAGCTGGTAGAGATATTTGTAGAAACAATGGAAGGGGAGAAAACACAATCAGACGACGGCAACGGACAAGGAGCGACCGGACAGTGGAAAGCCAGTCTGGCTAAAGGAGAACCAATAGACAAACCCCCCCCCCCCCCATATCATCAAAGACGGTAAAAAGAGAAACTACAGGAGAAGGGATAATAGACATACCCAAGGGATTCGAAGATGAACTCCCTCGAATATTGGCCTGCACTGAAGTCTTCCTGGAGCCATCCTGAGATGAAGAAACCAAAGCATTAACCCCTGTCCCCATTCCGTCAGCTAACAATCCCCCATGAACTTTCTTGCCATTGTCCACCTCGCGCAAAAACATGTCTGATGTAGGAGGGAGATTTCTGGAAGCAGCCTGTACCTCTAGTTCTGTACCCACCGCCCTTCCTTCCAATGGCCCAGATTTCCTCGCCCCCACATCAGCAGTAACCCCCATCTCCTTGGGAGCATCACTCCCATCTATATCATCTTCAATCATCGGCTTGCTAGCCCTAAAGGGAAGTGGACAACTGGCCACCAAATGTCCATACGTATGACAGCAGTGACACCTAAACGGCACACCCACATAGTCGAGAATTTGCACAAAGTCCCCATCCTTCGTCTGTACATTTATCTCAGAGGAGAGTCCCAGACGCAGATCGATCTTTACCATGATTTTGGCCACCGAATACTTACCAGTCTCCAAAAAGGATAAATCAGCACATACATATTCACCCAAAAAATTCCCAATTTCAGCAAAGCGATTCTCATTCCATAAGTGCATAGGAAAACCTAGAAGTTTTACCCACAAAGTCTCCTTGTTAATCTTCTCCTTTTGTGAATCAAAAAAAGGTGTCCAGCGTTGCAATACAATAGGAACCCCATGCATAGACCACTACCTCCCCAGGACAACATCAACCTCCCTTTTGCTGTGCAGGATGAAAAAAAACCACCCTTTAGTTAATACCCTAACTTCAGGTGCTGTATCCAGCAAATGTGTCCACTTCTCGGCCGCCCACCTCCGGAGAAAACCACGGCCAAAACGTTTTCCACGTACATGCCCAACCACTGCTGTCATGGACATATCCTCGACCTCTTCCATCGAAACATCAACCCCCAGCACCAGCTTGTCCCTACGCTTCCTATCTTTAACAGCCTTTGGACATTTTTGAGATCCCGCCTTCGCTGACCCCCCTTGCTTAGGGGCTAAAAAAGATTCAGCCTCAGGAAACAGTTCATGGCTGCCCAGAGCAGCCGCCACCTGACCACTGGAAGAAATGGACGCCCTATAAATCTCCCTACCTCCAGTACCCAGAGCAGTGTCAAGCCCCCGACCAGCTTCCGACACTACCAAAGTCCCCACCGAGAAAGAACCGAAATCTCCCTCCAAACCCTGATGCTGAATACCACCTCCAAGAAAAGAGGTAAGACCCTCTACAAGGAGCTCCGATGAAATTGCAGCTAAGTTTGTAAAGAACCCAGTCTGAGGGAAGAGTGTACGTCCGAGAAGTCCAGCGAGGTCGGGCCGGTCTACACCCAAACCCTCAGAGGTCTTGAAAAGAGCTAAATCCGCCTCCAAACCCTCCAAACCCACAGAAATGGGCGATGAAATCCTGTGGTTTGAAAGCCTTGCATAATCATTCCCTGCCAGCCCCACTTCATCCACGTGCCCAAAGTAGACCCCTGGCCCCCTCCCTGACAGCAAAGGTCCAGATGTCCCCTGCCGATCCAAAGCTCCAGAAAAACCCCCTACAACGAAAATATCTCTTTCATTGACCCCATCCGATGTGTAATCCACCTCCTCCTCCATACCTCCCCACCGAACCACCCCAAAACCTTTCAAGCCACAAACCCAAACCCCAAAAATAGCCAAAAACCACCTCCTAACCGCCAAAGAAAGGCCCACAGTCGCCACACCTAAACTATGCCACCACAAACACGAGCTCCAAGAAAAAACCCATATATCAGGTTCCCTTCGCAGTCCATCGCCTGGAAACGCATGGTCTTCTAAACACCGAAGCCATCTTAAATTCCACCATAAACCTCTCTTCCGTCTGTCAACCAAATTATACCTTAATCTATTCTGTGCAAATCTGTGTAATTGGTTTCGTGTGAGGGTTTCTGTAGTTTAACGCGTTCTCAGCAGAAAACCATGGCGTCTTTCCTTTACTCCTACGAAGCAAAAAAATCAGGGGGAGTCACGGTTGGATGAACTCTTCAAACAAATTTTTTTTTTTGAAGTTTTGGGCTTTTATCTCCTCAATCACATAGCCTTTCATTAAAATAGTTATCCTTCAACCATTGGGGTAGAATTCTTTCATTAATAAATTTTTATTAAACAATTTCAAACGGATGTTAAAGAATTTAATATTATTTGATTTAAGAAATTAGTTCTTATTATATATTTAACAAAAACCTAACAAAATTACTCACCAAAAATAACACAAACCAATAATTAACACCCACCAATATTATGCAATATACACCCACCAACATCCATATTACCTGCAATTAAAATTTGGGTTTGGGAACCGGTTTCCAAGTTCAGCCTCGAGAAAAACTACCAAAAAAAATTTAACAACAGCTTATAGAAATAGCTAAACGTCAAAAATACGTTTTGGGAAATTGTTTGCCGATATGGTCTAACATTCTCCCAAACTATTTAGAAGTATTTGACGGGAAAAATGCCTCGTGACAAGTAAAACATCCTCAAATTCCAACACCGTGCTATTATTGAAAACGTGATCAAACTGCCTTTCGTCACACATATAGATTTATTTAGCTACAGAACCGTTCGTTATGCTCTGACTCCAAATGATTTAGATAGCATTTCATTTCATATTTGGTTAGGAGTTGTCTAACTAGGGGGCAATTTTGACTTTCCAGCTGATTTTCAGCCGAAATCCAGTGAATTTAACTCACAAAATCTTGTAATTTTTGTTGTTTGTTGGGAGATTTTAAGTGTAGAAATGAAATCACGTGACAAGATAACCCCAATCATACCAAAAATAACACAAACCAATAATTTCCACCCACTAGCATCCATATTACCTGCAATTAAAATTTGGGTTTGGGAAGCAATTTCAAAGTTCAGTCTCAAGAAAAACTAACCAAAAAAATTAATAACGGCTTATAGAAATAGCTAAACATCAAAAATACTTTTTGGAAAATTGTTTGCCCATTTAGCCCGACATTCTCCCAAACTATTTAGAAGTATTTGACAGGGAAAATGCCCTGTGACGGGTAAAACGTCCTTAAATTCCAACACCGTGCTATTATTGAAAACGTTGCCAAATCCTTTTGTCACACGTATAGATTTATTTAGCTACGGAATTATTCGTTATGCTCTCACTCTAAATGATTTAGATAGCATTTCATTTCATATTTGGTGATGTGTTGTCTAACTAGGGGACGATTTTAACTTTCCGATTGATTTTCAGCCGAAATCCAGGGAATTCAACTCACAAAATCTTGTAATTTTTGTTGTTTGTTGGGCGATTTTAAGGGCAGAAATGAAATCGCGTGACAAGAAAACCCCAAACATACCAAAAATAACACAAACCAATAATTTCCACCCACCAATATTATGCAATATACACCCACCAACATCCATATTACCTGCAGTTAAAATTTGGGTTTGAGAATCGGTTTCAAAGTTCAACCTCTAGAAAAAATAACCAAAAGAATAATAATAACGGCTTATAGAAATCACTAAACGTCAAAATAAAGTTTTGGAAAATTGTTTGCCCATTTGGTCTACCCATTCTCCCAAACTATTTATAAGTATTTGCGGAAAAAATGCCCCCTGATGAGTAAAACGTCCTCAAATTCCAACACCGTGCTATTATTGAGAACGTGGTCAAACTGCCTTTTGTCACACATATAGATTTACTTAGCTACGGAATCGTTCGTTATGCTCTGACTCTAAATGATTTAGATAGCATTTCATTTCATATTTGGTGAGGAGTTGTCTAACTGGGGTACGATTTTGACTTTCATGTTGATTTTCAGCCGGAATCCGGTGAATTTAACTCACAAAATCTTTTCATTTTTGTTGTTTGTTGGGCAATTTTAAGTGCAGAAATGAATCACGTGATAGGAAAACCCCCAAGCATACTAAAAATAACACAAACCAAAAATTGGCATCCACCAATATTATGCAATATACGCCCACCACCCACCAACTTCCATATTACCTACAATTAAAATTGGGGTTTGGGAACCAGTTTCAAAGTTCAGCGTCCATAAAAACTAACCAAAAAAAATTAACAACGGCTTATAGAAATCGCTAAATGTCAAAAACACATTTTGAAAAATTGTTTGCCCGTTTGGCCTAACATTCTCCCAAACTATTTAGGAGTATCTGACAAGAAAAATGCCCAATGACAAGTAAAACATCCTCAAATTCCAACACCGTGCTATTATTGAAAACTTGGTCAAACTGCCTTTTGTCACACATATAGATTTATTTAGCTACACGTATAGATTTATTTAGCTACTAAACTGTTCGTTATGCTCTGACTCTAAATGATGTAGATGGCATTTCATTTCATATTTGGTGAGGCGCTCTCTAACTAGGGGACCATTTTGACTTTTCATTTTCAGCTGGACTCTGGTGAATTTAACTCACAAAATCTTGTAATTTTTGTTGTTTGTTGGGCAATTTTAAGTGCAGAAATGAAATCACCTGATAGGAAAACCCCCAAGCACCTACACTCTGTAAGATCTAGCAATGTTTTTTCACGTTTTGAAAATTTCGTGAAGATTCATAACAAAACAGCCAGAAATAAAGGGAAAATCGTCCCCTAATAAGATAACTTGATTTGATGATGTTTAAATAAAAAATGGAACGAATAAATAAAAAATAAAATGTAAAATAAAATACCTCCTTGTTCGTTACGGAAATTTAGATAGCATTTCATTTTATATTGGGTCATGTTGAAATGAAAAATGAAACGTATAAATAAAAATATAAATGTAATATAAAATAGATCCTTGTTAGTTAGGAAAATCTAGATAGCATTTCACATATGCAGGTTGGCAATGACAATAGTACACAGTGCATATGTCTGTCATGTATGTGGTACATAAAATACTTTTTGCATTAATGTAATGCAAGTATCCACATCATACATGTTACTTTCTTTCACATATGCAGGCCGGCAATGACAATAGCACACGGTGCACCGTGCATGTGCCTACCTCTGGTACATAAAGCACCTTTCCGGCAATGACAATAGCGCACGGTGCATGTGCCTACCTCTGGTACATAAAGCACCTTTCGCATTAATGTAATATAGTATCCACATGTTACTTTCTTACACACATATGTAGGCTGGCATAATACAAACCCATATCGAAAAAATCTATATTTTGAAATACAAACCATCTTTACATATTTGATGGTCTTTCAAAACTCTCTGAAGTTGCATGAGAAACTCTCTGAAGTTGCGTGAGATAACAGACTCATCACAAAAGAAACACAAAGAAATGGCCTGATCAAGAGACGACGAATATACTGAAAAACACAACCGACGAAGCATATAAAAAACATATCCAGTGCATATAAGTTGCATCATGTATCAAAGAAATTTAGAAAATGGAAATATTCTTAAAACAAAACAAAGACCATGGAAAAACACATGTAGATATACAAAACACATAGGTTATGATTTTTTTTAAGAAAATTTGGAGAGTGTTCTAAAATAGCAGAATCTTCACCATAATACAGATAGAGTAAATTTGTCTACATTTTTGGAACATTATAAGATAAGAATTATTTAAATTTTATTGTTACCTTCATAGACGTTTTTATTTGAGATTTGGGGTGGACTATGGCCTATGCATTTTAGTCTAAAGACGAGTATTAGACAAGTGTACTAAGGAGATTGATTCTATGGCAGTAATTCAAAATTCGAAATAAACAATTATAATACAAATGAATTTAAAAACTTATTGGTGCAATGCATATTTCCAAAATGTCTTCCATTCCATAACTAAATCTCAACCATTTGATCCCTATCAACCTGATCCAACCACAATCTATGTGGTTGTACTAGTTTTATTTTTAATTTTGCCCAGTTTAGTGTTCCTTTTACATTTTAAAAATTTACTTTAATTATAAATATCAAATATTAGATTAGATTTTATATTAGGTTTATTTTATAACATAAATATACAGTTTAGTAACTAGTTATAATATTAGATTTTAGTTAGTGTAATAATTTTTAGAATATATATTATTAAAAATTGTTTTTATTGTTTTATAATTTAATTTTGGTATTTTAATTATTTAATATTTTATAATTAAATTTATAAATACATTATTAGATTAGATGTTTTAGGGTTTATATTTTAATTTATTTTTAATGAAAAATAAATGTAAAATCAAGGTAAGAATTTGGAAAAGAATTTCTAAATCTTGAAGATTATATATAAAGATTTAATGTTTTATTTATTTATTTTCTAAAAAAAATAATAAAATATATAGATTAAATTTAACTAGCTAAAAAATCCTCTAATCCACTGCTAAATCTAGACACAAATCTCTAATCTGCTTGCTTGTTGTCACGACGATAAAAGATATCGAATGATTTGTGAAGGGAATTTATCAAGACCCAGAGAGAGCAGCGTCCAAATGTTAATCTTAAGTTAATCTTTGTGTGAGCGGGCAGAGGACAATAGGTTCAGTGAGTTTGGGGAGCTTTTATCATCTTACACTAACCACTAGCTCTGATAAAAAATTTGACCTTATTGTTGTCTTTGCAGATTACAATAGTGTTTAGCTACAACTTATGCAAGCATGTGCCCTTGCAGCCTAGCTCAACCATTATTGATTTAATTTTAGGTAAAGTTCATTTCAATGATAAATCATTTAAAAAAAACTTTGTTTTCTCAAATTTATTTCGCAAAGGACCATTCCTAAATCCATTTTGTCATGTTCGTGCTCAAGCCCTTTACCCTCAAACGCTTATTTTGTAGATGTAGGGTGGACATTACTCAAGGGTTGAGACAAAGTAAGAGAAAATGTAGCCTCAACGACCAATAAATCCGCCTCTACATTAAAGGTAAGCAAAGAGGTTCAAACAACAGAATGAATGGCTAAAGGCAATACTAAAATGAGTAGCTTTGATAATGGATGCAACAATTTTACTCCGCCAACCAACGTTCAAAATTGAACCCTTCCCAGCCCTTCCATAGGGTTCTAGCTCTTCCCAGATGTGTTAAGTTAAAATTGCCCTTCAAAAAAAATTTAAAATCTGAATCTTACCCTTCCAATTAAGAAAAGCATAAATTATATTAACATTTCAAAAGAAGAACAACATTTAAAATTATCCATCCATATAAATTTCTTAAGATATTGAAATTCCTATGCTGCTTTTTTTTTGCAAGGAAAAAAAGCGTAATTTCATTCATCTTTCGAGATCAAAATTACATTCTCAACGTGAATTCCGATCAACCAAAAAGCTGGTTCCATAAGAGAGACTGCAGGGTCTTCTGTTAAAAAGATTCTAAGATAGCATACGCAGATGCTATTTCAAAATAGTGTGATCGCTGTCATAGTTCCGATCTTATACCAAAAACAGAGGAGTCTGATATAATCTGTTTCCTTAAGAGTTACAGCACAGCCTTCTGTAATATAAGACAGTAAGAGCATACAAAGATGCTATTCAAAAAAATATGATCGCTATCAAACTTCCGATCATATACCATCAAAAAAAACGAGAAGTCTGATATACATAAACTGTTTTACCGCACAGCCTTCTGTAATATAAGACAGAAATAGCATACAAAGATGCTTTTCCAATATAATTATGACCGGTACCATTGATCCGTTCGATTGCTAAGATGTTGTATAGTGGCATAAAAAAAAGAGTCTGCAAATTATAACAGCCGTTGCTTTACAATCAAAATGCCCTGTCAAAAATCAATAGAGTTCTATGAACGGCCTGTTGTAAAAGGCCTGCAATCTACCATTAATGGTTTCTTTCACCATCCATAAACCCTCTGCCAGCCGGAGCCCTTCCTTGGAAGCTTTGTCCGCTTCCTTGTTGTTTTCCTGTATACATGCCTGCATGAAAAGGAGTCAAATCTAAGAAGAAGCTGCCGGATAGAGTAAATAATATGTGCTAATCTCAAATGCCTGCATTCTTGAGTCTGATTGATCCAGTTAATAACATTCATTGAATCACCCAGAAAGTTTAGATCAGTGCACCCTTTTTCTAAAGCAAACATCAGAAGGAGTTTGAGACTCATTAACTCAGCAAAGTTATTTGTGCGCCCCTCTAAATCCCATAAGACAAAACGAAGAAATGGGAATCAGATAAGTGAAGTACTGCGCCTCCTCCACACAAATTGTTTAGTGCTGCCCCATCAAAGTATGCCTATGGAGAAGTTCTGTCTAACTCCACTTCTAACAACCTTCGTTCTCTTGCAGCCCTTATGTGAACAGGAAAAGAGTTGTAGAACCCCACAGCCAGTGCCCCTGTGATAGCCAGGGTACTTGGAGTATCCTTAAAGATTGCTTTGTTGCGTGCAATCCATATCCCCCAAATGACCAACAGAGGTAAAAAATTTAGTTGTTTTTGTGGTGTCCTCCGCCACCAAGAGTCCCAGGCAGCCCCGATTGTGTCCCCTTCCCACTGGCAATTGGAACCAACCAACAAGGAAACTTCCCTCCAAACTTCTGTTGAGAAGCAACAAGAAAGAAACAAGTGAAAAGTTGATTCCAGCTCCCTTTTGCACATAACACACCAGCCCGGCCCTTGAAAAGAACGCTTCTGAAGCACGTTCCAAGTAGGTGCCTTGTTACTTAGTACACACCACATAAACAGTTTAGTTTTTGCTGGACACTTGAGCCTCCACAAAGGCCTCCACCACCAAGCTTCTTCTCTTTGTTCCACCCCTGCACTTAGAAATAAATACCCAGCCTTAGGAGTATATACACCCCCCGGGTCAGCCTCCCACACCAAAGAGTCTTCTTCTTCTGAGAGAATAATATGTGCCCGGACCAGCTCCCTTATGTATATCTCCACAAATCCAGTCTCCCGATCCCCCAACCCTAAGGAGTTGGCCCTTCTCCAGAGTTGAGTCCATGGTTCAGCTGGCCTTGGATCAGCTAGTTGGTTAAGAGTAGTGATCCCTATATGGCCAAGAGCCTCAATAACATCGAGTGGGAGAAGGTGCTGATGTGTGCTGCCCATCCATGGGTCCCCCTACCAATCAGAACACATTCCCCATTCCCAACATCCCAAGCAAGATTATTTTCGATTAAATAAAAAGAATTTACAATCGCTTTCCAAATCACCGAACCTCCTGAGTGTGTTTTCCTAGGATTTCTGATCCAGTCTAAGAGACTCTCACCAGGGAGATATTTCTGTTTTATCACCTGAGTCCACAGACTGCTGGACTTCACCAGCCTCCAGCCTCCGTTAGCAGCCAGAGCTTTAGAGAATAAAAAGATGTCCTTAAGGCCCCATCCTCCTAATCCTTTTGGGGCTGCAATCCTTTTCCATTTAACCCAAGGAGTTGTCTGGTCTTCCTTTTTTCCACTCCATAGAAATCTGAAACAAGTCCTCCTAATCCTTTCAAGAATCCCTTTCGGGATCCAGGAAAGGGACATCCAATACACCGGAATTGCCTCCAAAACATCTTTAACTAAAACTAATCTTCCTGCTCGAGATAGCCACTTGTGACTCCAAACCATTAGTCGTTTTTCAACCTTCCCAACCAGCCAAAACCAATCCTGCTTCCGATACAAATTTGCTTTCAGTGAGAAACCAAGGTATTTGAGCCCTTCATCCAGTCCAGCTGTGGAAAAGGGAAAGAACCTCGTAATTTCGGCCTCCTCTTCCGATCTTAACAAATGAGTAGTCAAAGAAGACTTTCCAATATTAATCTCCATACCTGTAGCTTTTGAGAAAAGTTCCAAGATCTCCTGCAAAACTCGAAATTCTCCTCTAGCGCTAGAGAAGAAGATCAGTACGTCATCCACAAAGAGTAGATGGGTAATATATAAATGCGGAGCTAATTGTAACCCAGAGAAATGACCTTCAGCTCTGGCTGCTCTTATAGCCCTGCTTAGACCTTCAGCAACCAGAAGGTAAGAGGAACGGAGACAAAGGGCACCCTTGTCTAAGGCCTCTCTCAGCATGAAAAAACGGAGAGGCCGCTCCATTGATCAGCACAAAAAAAGAAACAGTAGTTATACAAGGCATAATCCATCTTATAAAATTGATGCCAAACCCAAGATGGGTTAGGAGCAACCTCAAATAAAGCCAACTAACTCTGTCATACGCCTTAGAAAGATCAATTTTGAGTATAGCCCCCTTCAGTCTTCTGGTCTTTAAACTATGAAGGCCTTCCTGCGCTACCCCAATAGCCTCATGGATCTGACGCCCTTCTAGAAAGCCAAACTGCTCGGCTGAGACTTGAGCTGAAAGGATAACTTTCAGTCTTAGAGCAATTACTTTTGAAATAATCTTATAGACACAGTTGCATAAGGAGATAGGCCTGAAGTCAATGAGGGAGGTTGCATTATCTTTCTTTGGGATGAGAGCAATAAAAGTAGTGTTGAAACTAGCCAGGATCCAACCAACGGACCTTGAATCTTCGACCACCTGCAAAAGATCCCTCCCCAGGATATCAAAGAGATCCAGAAAAAAATCAATCGTCCATCCATCTGGCCCTGGGCTTTTATCTTTCTGAAAACTACCCATAACCTCCTTGAGTTCTTCTTCCGAGACTTCCTTCATAAGATCCCTATTGCCATCCTCATCCACAAAACGAGGAAACATCTGTGCCAATCTAATTACCTCTTCTATTGATGCCTGTGGAGGTGCTTTGAACAAATGCTGAAAGTGGTTAACCCTGCATCTGGCCTTATCTTCAAAAGATACATGAGAAGTACCCTCCTCACCCTGCGGGCTCCAAATAGTGTTTGCCACCTTCCTTCCTCTAGCGTAAGCATGAAAAAACTTTGTATTATCATCCCCGCATTCCAACCAGATGGCCCTACTTTTAAGTCTCCATGCTTCCTCTTTTTCTAACAGAAGAGTATTACGTCTACCCTCCAACCTTGACAATGCCTCCTTCGACTCTTGTGATGAGAACCCACCTCCTTCTCCTTCATAGATCAACAGAAGTTCTGATTCTACATTCTTCAGCTCAGCATCGTCTCTGCTTCTCTTAGCTACTGCCCATTCCTTGATTATCACTTTGAGTCTTTTGATGTTGCCTGCAAACTGAACGACAACCAATCTATCATTATTCCTCCCGATAGGGTTACAGTGTGTGAGGAAGAGATTTTTGAAAGTCTCGTCCTGAAGCCATAACTTATTAAATTTTAAAGGACTCGGAGGATTGATGGGCCCCTTTTTGATTTCAAAGAAAATTGGAAAATGGTCAGAAAGACCCCCATTGCCAACCCATTGTCTTACTAAGAAAAAACTGTCCACCAGCTGCTCTGCTGCCAAAAAACGATCAATTCGTTTCGCCACCCTAGCATCCCCACTCCATTTGTTTCTCCAAGTCGGCTTTAATTTAACTGGCTCAATGTCCAGCAAACCCTTCTCCATCAATTTCTGAACAAAATAACCCACCAAGGAATCCACCTAGGCATGTGGCCCCCAAACCTCAGTATGCCCCAGCGAGAAATTTAAATCTCCACCTAGCACAACCGTGTCACCATTCACCAAAGCATTTTGAAAAAGAGAGTCCCAAAAAGGAGCTCTGTTAAGATAAGGTCCGTAGACATTAACCACGGAGAGGGCACTCCCCAATTCTTCAGAAAAAACCTCAATACCCAGCACAGCCTCTGTACCCCAGGAATTAATCAGCAACTATTTTTCCAACCCACCGCCAAGCCCCCAGAACGACCTCTTGCATCCACCGTCACAAAAGACCACCCAGGTATCCAATTTTCCAGCCTCTCCTGAATCACCTCTCCTACACCTAAAGTCTCTTGTAGCAAAATCACATCCGGGTGTTCAAGAGTAAGCACTCTGATGAAGGCTGATTTCTTGCCAGGCCCAGCCAGCCCTCGACAGTTGAAAGACATGATCTTCATAATCGACCTTTCTTCTTGGCCTTCTCCGCTCTAAGGGCCTTTTCAATCGACAGTTGTTTTCCTCTCGATAGATCCTCCTTGGCTCTAGACTGAGCCTTAAAAAGATTTGTCTTTCTGCCCTGACCTCTCCTCATAGGCGAGGAATTTTTACCCAACCCAGTAGAAAGTTTATGACAAGATCTTAAAAAATAACCCAAGTCCGTAGAGTCTGGAGGGGAGGGGCAGGACTCCTCAGGAAGAAAAACAGGGTCTGGTTCCAATACAGCAGAGGAGGGTTCGTCCATAGCAGGTAGGAGGGCTGGAGCGTAGGCAATAAGAGCAGCAGCAGAGAGAGTACCCAACCCCGGGACTGCATCAGCAGAGACAAAGTGCACAGGAAGAGGCAAAGGGGTTCCAGTTTGACCCGAAAGGGAAAGCTTCCTCAGGCCTTCTATCTAATCGAAACCAAGGAAGGAAACATTATTCAAGAACAAATTAACATTTGACAGAAGGGGGAAAGAGGGTGTACCCGGACCAGAATGATCCCCTGGAGCAAAACCATTTTCCGAAATTGTGGCCTGTGCTGGTGTTTCTCTTGACCCAGCGTCCTCTATAGGTTCAGGAAAAATCAAATCTTCAAGAGACGGATCACTGCCCAAGTCATCCGCAGAAGTCTGGGCCAAACCAGAGGAAACAGTAACCTTCTCCGAAGGTCCCTTACGCGCAGCCCCAAGACCTTTCCTTCTACTGCCGTTCAGGGAACGTCCCAGCAATGTGCAGACCGAAGCCGAGTGCCCATATACATGACATCGTCTACAGCGGAACGAGACCTGCTCGTAATCCAGTATTTGTGTAATGGTTACCGACCCCCATTCCAAGTTGATAGATTCTGCCAGACCCTCCCTGAGATTGATATTGACCAAAATCCTGGCTACCTTCTTCTCCTTGGTTTCTAAGAAGGAAAGATCCGCCTCCAGGAATGTCCCTAGAATATCGCCTATCCGCCTGAAATGATACAAATCCCAGAAGTGTAAAGGAAGCGCTGGCAATTTCACCCAGATAGGTACGACATGCACCCAGCAAAGAGCTCCAAGGTTTCAGAAGGACGGGAGAATGATCGATATGCCAACATTTGTCCAGTATCCATCTAAAGTCCTCCTCCTTCTCCAAATTGACCGCAAACCAGCCTCTATTTAGCATCTCAACCACCGGCACGTAGCCAAGCTGTGTGCCCCATGACGCCGCAGCCCAATCCTGAACAAATTTTTTTGCAAAGTTTCTACCCATAACCCTCCCGACCAGAGTACACTTCGCCATCTTCAGCACACTGTCCCAAGCTAATTCTTCTCTTACCGCATAGTTCTGGACCTGCTTCGTTTTTATCCAGTTCTTCCGTCGCCTCTTAGGTCAACCACTAGCCACAACATGCCTCCCATCTAGATGACCCGAATCCCCTGAACAGCCACCGGAGAGGTCCCTTCTCAGAGACCTAAACCCTCGTTGTTCAGCTACATCCAGCGGCACCCCCCACTCATCCTCCGAGGTTTCTCCACTTGAAACCTTTCCCTGCAAAACCTGACCGGCCTCCCCGTCTGCTGTCACCTGAACACAACCCTTCACAGCCTCGAACCCTCCCTGAGAAACTGATGCCGAAAAACCTAAACTCCGAGAGAAGAAGGCTCCAGCTCGATGACCCCAACAAGGCTTCAAGCCGCTGAGAAAAGGGCTCCACCTGTGAATCAACCGTTAAAAGCTCCAGCGAGAAGACGAGAAAGTCAGACGGGGAGGAAACGACTTCCAACCCCAAAGGCACAAAACTAGCCGATCCCAAAACTTCCTGGCCCAGTCTAGGGATGTCCACCATCTGCTCTATCAGCCCTCCACCTGGCACCTCCCAGATGTCAGAGCTCTCCAACCTGTCACTGGAATAATCTACCACATCCAAATCCTCCATTATTGTCGGGGATGGAAAACCGTAACAGTCAATAAAACCCTCAATCTACTTCAAAGTTTAAAAAACCCCAACAGCCATCCACCGTCACAGGTTGTAACAGCCTAATCCAGCATCTTCCAACAAGAAACCACGGTGCAAAACAAAGGCAGAAACTGTCTTGGAGTGAGGGTAGCACTAGATCCAAGTCAAACCCCTAGCCATGGCTAGAGGCCTAGACCAGCCGGAGCCTCTAGTTGACAGCCTACGCCGTCGCCATCACCTGCAGCCGAAACCCTATTTCCCCCATCATCTTCAAAATTTTGTGATATTTTAAACTTCAGAAATTCTTATGCAATAAAGCTCAACTTATCATTCAAAATATTGGAAATGTGATCAATTATAATCACTCACTTACTCATGTCATGCACTCACTGCTTGGCTGTGCAAGATGACCAGTAATCATTGATGACTACAAGGCACTAGCCATCGAGATGTGACTCTAACTCTCGAGTCACTTGGGGCTATAATCTAAAGTGTAACAATGTGTCAACAACTACGACAATAACAAAAAATAACAACTACTAGTCTACTACTAGGCCTAAAACGACCTCAAAACTTTGTGCCTACTACCTATGTGAACCTCGCTACCAATGTCCACTTTTTTTTCGTCAAAATGAAATTCAAAAGGTCGTTTTGATGAGTCCTCCTCTACAAGACTTCATTTCTTGCATGAATATCATGGACTCACGACAACTATAAACAACACTTGATGTCATGCAAACACAAATAATGGCATGTAGCTAGGATCCCAAAGTGTGTGGAGGTTGATTTATGCATTACTATAGAGAGGTGTCATTGGGCACACGATATGGAGAAACAATGGTTATCAATAAAACTAAAAAAGACAAGTGTTGGCTCAAGAATAGTTCTCAATTTGATGGGTGGCATGATCGTGACGTAATCTCCCTTCGTCCTTCCATACATTTGTGGTTTCTCACAACAATTATCCTCAGCGCCACCAAAATACATATAAAAATTACTCGTCTTTACATCCTTTCCCTTTAAATCCTCATCTCATAGTCATAACTAAGGATTATTATGCATGCACATCCTCACCTTATAATACGAATGGGGTCAATGCGCAAAGACAACCATAAAATATTAAACGTGTCAAGACACAGAATAATAGACAACTATAAGCAAGTCTTATATTAAATTTACCATATATGTCTTTAATTAACACTATCAACTGATATTTTGACACGTGGATTGTTATGATCTTCTTATCACTTCTTATCATTTCTTAGGTGCCCAATCCTTATCATTCTTGCATCTCTCAGCTTGGATTGCATGTGGATGCCCCCAATATGGTTCAATATGGTTATGACATAGTCTAAGTAGTTTTTTTATACTGAAGTGTGCTGCAACTTGAAAAAATACAATAGAATAATTGTTATGTTATCGAACTGTAAAATTAATGATACACATATGACAATTGAATGTGTTCAAAATAAGTTTTATTGAAAATATATCATTTTTTCATGTAAATATTAAGGGGTGCTTAATTGTTAAAAATTATAAAAATTTCAAAAAAAACAATTTTATTTTTTACATTTTTTTATGAAAAAGTTTAGTTAATTTATACTCGTCAAAGTACAATTATTTATATTATTCTTCAATCTTTGAAGAGCTCCAAGAATAAATACCTTTCCAATTGAATTTAAGACCCACCCTTCAAACTTGATCACATTTGATCACTGCTGCCAACTACAACAAACGCTCTAAGAATTGTAATGTGGCCACTAGGTTATATTTCATTAATTCATCTCTAGCTACAAAGAAGTTCAAAGGAACTTCTTCAGATTCGAACGATGAAATTAAACGTTGACAATGAGCGAGTCTATAGGCCGATAACCATATGAAGTATGACATCCTTTGTTTATGAAAAAAATACCTTTATATAAAAATTTGCCAAATTATTTGTTTGTGTATACTGGACGAATCACATTATCACAAAATACAATATTAGAATATTTGAGAAATCCTCAAAACACAAATAGGTGGTTACAATCGCTCAAGGGGGTGTATAAGAATGACTATTCTAAATATCATGGAGATAAGTGCATCGGATGTATAAGATTGACTAGTTATATCAGTGCATAAACTAGGACTCTGTATAATATCCTCTTACACCAATAAGTGGTTACTATCCCTCGAGGGAGTGTATAAGAATGATTATTCTAAATATTGCGGAGACATTATCTAGAACTTTGTATAATAGGGTACTCATTTGAAAGGTTGCCCTTTTAATGAAAAATTTAATTTCTCTGCTAAGGTAGTATTCTTCGGATTTCTTTGCCACTATAAAAAGTTAATGACATTCAATTGTCATCCCATCCATGAAACTTCTTCTCCATTAATGATAAACGGCATCTGTTTACCATGCTATTCATTAAATTTCTTCTCAACTAATTATAGGTATGTCTCGATAAACATTACTAAAGTATGTACCAATAACATGATAAACTCTCTTCTCGACTAATTATATGTATGTACCAATGAAATGATAAATTTTATAGGTATATACCAATGACATGATAAACTCAAGCAACTCAATTTACTTGAGAGTGAAAAATTCCTTCTCAACTATTTAAGGTATGTACCAATGACATGATAAACTCTAGCAGCTCAATTTACTTGAGAGTAAAAAACAACTAACCTACTTTTGTTCTTGTGTCACATGATTGTCACCCTCGTGTCATGTGAACAAGCCAAGAGTGGCATATAATATTATGTTGATAGAAAACATGGGAGGATCGTTAAAAGGATGTGAGACTTCTTAAAAATACTTTAATTATAATGTGATGCTTACGAGGTTCTACATGAATAATATTATTGAAAGAATAAAATAAATGTACATGTGTCTCTAATGCATGCATCTATTTATTAGATTCATTTCATGGTGTTATATCTTATCGATATACGTTTTTATTTGAGATTTGGGGTAGACTACGACATATGCTTTTTCATCTACGGATAAAGATGAGACAATTGTACTGTCGAAATTGATTCTATGACCCTCCTTCAAAATTCAAAATAACAATTATGAAAAAAAAGAATATAAAAAATAACTGGTAGCTAAATAATGAATGGATAAGAGATAACTCATAGTTGATGAATGGATAACCAACAATTCATGACAGATAACTAGAAGAATGTGAGATTAAAAAGAAAAGGAATATAAAAAAATAGCCGATACTCGATAAATGGATAACAAGAAGAATGTCGATGGTAGTAACATGGATGACTCACACTTGAACCTTTTAACTAGAAGAATATGAGCAATAAAAAAATATTTCTCATTTCATAACTACCACTCAACCATTTGATCCCTATCAATGTAATCCAGCCACAAACTATGTGGGTGTGCTAGTTATGGTGAAATGCATCTTGATTAAGATTTAAATAAGCTTCAGTTAAGGTAGTTAAATAAACCTGTAACCATTTGTTTTTGTTTTTTCATATTGGCTTTATTTTTTTTGTTTATTAAATAGTATTTGTTCTGCACTTATATTAGGTCAATAGACGTTTTTATTTGAGATTTGGGGTAGACGACCGCCTATGCCTTTTCATCTACAAAGGAGGATGGGACAAGTGTACTGTCCAAATTGACTCTATGGCAGTCGTTCAAAATTCGAAATAAACAATTATTAAAAAACGGAATATAAAAAATAACATGTAGATAGCTCTTGATAGTAATGCCTGCATAACTCATCTATAAAAAATAACTGACATTGAATAAATGGATAATGGGATGAATGTCAATGATAACATGTAGCTAGGCATGGATAATTCACAGTTGAACCAATTTAACTAGAAGAATATGAGGAATGAAAAAATATTTCCAAACTATCTTCCATTCCAAAACTATCTCTCAACCATTTGATCCCTATCCACCTGATCCAACCATAAACTATGTGGGTGTGCTAGTAACTCTAACAATCTGTTATAAATAATGAATAATGTATATAAAATTATATATTTTAGCCTGTGTTTAACAATAAGCTATCTTCACAAAACTAAGTGGTTAGTTGTGCCTATCAACATTCACTGACCACTTTACTTGTAGCTATGCTAGCTACAAACATCTTAATATACATTGTCAAAAAATGTGCAGCTTAATGGTGGAGACTACTAAAAAGTAATATGTTCTAATGTACAGCTTAATGGTGGAGACTACTAGAGAGTAATATGTTTCTAATGTGCAGCTTAATGGTGGAGACTACTAGAGAGTAATATTTTTCTAATGTGCAGTGTAAAAATGTGCAGCTTAATGGTGGAGACTATTGGACAGTAATACGTTTCTAATGTGCAGTGTAATGGTGGAGTGTAATATGTCCTTCCTTGGTTCGTTTTTTTTACATACAGTCACACAATGGGGAACTTTGAAAATTCAATTCTGCCCGTGAAACAAGACTTCCCTGGCCTGCCCTAACATCGTCACCAACCACAGACTTCAATGCTCACGTGTAGTCACATATTATGTCATTACCATACGGCCTTTCAAAAGGAATGGTTGGCCATTCCCCATCAAAACAAAAAGGAAATAAACACCACGAAACTATTGAAACCCAAAAAATTTGAAAAACAAATTACCAACAAGCAATCTATTTTTTAGGTTAGGGAAATCAGTAACACGTCGGGATTACCTCGGCGAGGCCCAGGTTCAAAGCCGCAGGCTGCCACTATAAACCTATGTAGCACGGGAACCGTTCCCGGCTTTTAGGAAACTTGTTCCCGAAGTTCCGACGTTCCAGGGAACTTTGGAACTTGTAGGAAACTTTCCCAATCCAACGGAAACCGTTCCAGATGGTTGGGAACTTATTGGGAACTTTTACCCTCTAAAATCGGGAACTTGGGGACTTCTTTTTGCACATTTCCTTCATTGGGAACTTTCACGCATTCATGATCGCCATGTTGGTTGGTAACAACATTCCTATTTCCTTGCGATCGTACATATATAAAAATTCTCTAGAAAACTAAGTTGCAATAAAAGTTTTTTTCGTGCTACCTTGTCGAGTTGGTGCACTGATCTCTATTTAATGCCCGTTCTAGAGTAATCACTCATCCCTACGCTGAATTGCACTTATCGAGCTAATCAATAATAAATGTAAATCTATTTTGAATTTTTATATATTATTAAATAAAAGAATAAATAAATATATTATTAAATAAATAAATTTATTTTACTATTTACTTTATGAATAAAAAGTAAACTTTTAACTAATTGGAAATGGTTTTAAATCTTACTTTAAATCTAAATTCATATATTACATTTAAATAAAAAATATCTTGATTTTTATTTTATAATAATTTAAACTTGAATAATTATATACCTTTGCAAGTTTTGTAAACATATAATATTCTAATAGATTTTAATCATAGTTGACACAAAACTAAAAACTTACCCTATACATATAGCCACAAATATAGGAACTATAACTTCTAAAAGTCCCCACTTTAGAAAGATCTTACCTTATATAATCAATGATGTGGATGGTAATCTAGATTTTATTGCCATTTCCATCTGCCAAGAGGTTCTAGTTACAACCCTAATACAAGGGATAAGTTAAGTCATTTGATTTGTGTCAATGTTTCTTTTTTTCTCTATGTTTCTTCTCTTCTCATGTTTTTTTAATTTTTTTTTTTTATATTTTTTTTAATATATATTATTGGCGTTCCCAACGTGCCGTTTCCTGCAAATTTGGGGGAATCCCGCGTTCCGGAAACTTGTGCAACATAGCTATAAACCCCAGGTATATCCAACAGCCCGCAAGCCAGATATACTAGAAACTTGTGACTCAACAAGGGCCGAGGCGTCCTGGACTCCAATCTCATCCAGGGACGGTAGTCCATCCAGGGGGCGTCTACCCTTCGAACCTTATCACAGCGGGTCATGTCTCGGTGGGATTTGATCCCTGGTGGACTGAATGAAAACCACCTTCCCCACCATACGGAATCCCACTTCATTGACGTAATGCAATCTATTATGCTTGAACGGTTTTTTAGGATGGGGAACCACACCCTACTAAACTTCATGCAATGAAGACGTTTACTATTTTATGGCCTTTATAATTTTATTGCCTTTATAACCTCTTCGAGAAATGATTGCGCTGGCCAAAACTTTTTGCATTCAATGCAGAACATTGAATTCGTATGAATTACAACTTGTTGAATTCCAGTTAAGGTGATTTTTTTTGCTTGCCAAAATTTTACTTGGATATAATATTTTTTTATTTTTTCATTTTAATAAATCATAATCTTACATAACAAAATTTAACAACCAAATTTTCTATTAATTAATTAAAATTATAATTAGGAATAAATTTTGTTTAATATAAAACAATAAACTTTAAAATAAATTTAAATTTATCTAATTATTAATTTATTTCTTTAATTTTTAATTAATTAATATATTTTTAAATATAAATAACAATTTAATTTTAAAATTAAATATATGATTTTAAAAAAACATTATATTTATATATATATGAAAAACACTACGAAGAAACAATTAAGAAAAAAAATTGTATGTTTCCCACATCCATTGATTTAGGAGCAAATATCTCTTTTAAATATTAAGACGTATATTTTATTATTTCAGAAAATAAACCAGTAGGATAACTAAATTTAAAACATTATTAAGGCAGCTTGCAACCAAAAAAATTAATAACGGCTTATAAAAATAGCTAAACTTCTAAAAATAACAGGCATTAGGTTCTTCCAAAATATTTATAAGTATTTAAGGTAAAAAATGAACCGTGAAAATAACAGGCATTAGGTTCTTCCAAAATATTTATAAGTATTTAAGGTAAAAAATGAACCGTGACCAGCAAAACATCCTCAAATTAACACTGGGTGTTATTATTGAAAACGTGGTCAAACTGCCTTTTGTCACAGGGATAGATTTATTTAGCTACGAAACTGTTCGTTATACTCTTAACTCTAAATGATTTAGATAGCATTTCATTTCATATTTGGTGATGTTTAAATGAAAAATGGCACTAATAAAAAATAAATAAAATACCTTGTTGTTAGTTATTTAAATAGCATTTCAAATGATTTTGATAGCATTTCATTTTTTACTTGGTGATGTTGAAATGAAAAATCGAAAGTATAAATAAAAATATAAATGTAAAATAAAATACATTTTTGTTAGTTATGAAAATTTAAATAGCTTTTTCACATATGTAAAGGTGTAAATCATTTAAAGTTTAACCTACTTATTATTTTTTCAAGAAGAAAAAAGCCTGTCCTTGTTATTCCAAAAAGAATCAAAGGGCATCAGTACATTCAACCCATCATCAGGCCACATAACATGGTAGTCCACTGGAGTTTTCAGCTAGAGGGAAAAGCTCAACAGCGATAAAATAAGATCCCATCAGAAAACTGTCTCATCATAAAATGAGGACTGTCTACTCATCCACATCAACGGAGAGCCAAGAGGCTCAGAAACAGCATTCTAAAGAGTACACTCTGTCAACCAATAACAGCTATGAGGAAGGTGAAAATCCCTCCAGCAAGCTCAAATGCGCTAAAGCATCAAGTAACAGCTAAAAGAGGGGTAAAAAAAAACCCTTAAGCAAGCTCAAAAGAGCCGAAAAAAATCTTGATAAACCAGAAGATTCTCAATATATTCTATCATACAGCCTTTACCCTGAGTAAAGGAGAGTTCCTTTTTAGAAAGACGGTCAGCTATCCTGTTGTGCTCTCGGTAAATGTGAGTGAAAGACAAGTCCTGGAAGCTAGAAATTAGCTTTTTTGTCTCCCTACACCAATGAACAAGTTCACGTCGGGAGAGAGCAGTCGATCCCTTAGCTCAGTTGATGATTACTTGTGAATCACCGTACACGTGAGCTTAACCTACTTATTATGTAGGTTGTACAATTACAATAGTACACAGTGTCGGTGCCAGTAATGTCTGTGGTATATAAAGTATTTTTTGTATTGATGTAATGTAAATATTTATGGCAAACATTATTTTGCATGCTGCAGAATATTTAATGTGGCCGTATAGCAGGCTTGATGACGGTTGTATCTCGTTGGACAATGACAATAGTAACTAGTGCCAGTGACATCATACATGTTACTTTCTTTCACATATGCAGACTGGCTATGACACCAATGCCAATGCCTGTGGTACATAAATTACCTTTCGCATTAATGTAATATAAGTATCCACATGTTACTTTCTTTCATATATGCAAGCTGGCATAGTACAAAGTGCGAGTGCTGGTAATGTCTGTGGTACATAAAATGAGTTGACTAACTAGGGGAAGATTTTGACATTTTGGCTGATTTTCAGCCCTAATTCAATGAATATAATTCACAATTTTGTAATTTTTGTTTTTTGGTAGGCGATTTTAAGTGCAGAAATGAAATCACCTGACACTAAAACCCCCAAGCACCCACACTCTGTAAGGTCTAGCAATGTCTTACATGTTTTGAAAATTAAGCCAAAAACAAACAAAAACCAGCTAAAAATAAAAGAAAATTGGTGCCCTAGTGTGCGCTAGTTAGACAACTAAGTACATAAAATACTTTTTGCATTAATGTAATGTATATCACACATATCACTTTAAAAAAAGTTGTATAATTATATGTATCTTTTATTAAATTTTTTAATCCGAAAAACACGAAAACCACATAAAAATGATATTTTTTTATTTAACTTTTTAATCTCAAAAGAACGAAAACCACATAAAAATGATAATGTCCAAATTTTGGTCGAATAAAAATAAATAAAATTAAAAATAGTTATTTTATAAATTATAATTTTGTGTACTATAAAATAAGAGAAATATAATAATAAACAAATTTATAATATAATTAAAAATAATTATTTTATAAATTATAAACTTTTGTAAAACAAATTTATAATAGAATTAAATTTAATTATTTTATAAATTATAAATTTTATATTAAAACTATTATAAGTCAAAAGAGTTCGCCAATCCAACAAGGATCAACAAGGATCAAATTTGAAGGATAAGATCGTATGTCACTTCGCAAAATTATGATATAATAAACCCTTTAATGATGACATGTTTAAATAAAGGCTTTGGCTCTGAAAAAGTTATGATATATATTTTTTTTCAGATGGAAAGATCCACAGGAAAACCAGCAATACTTTCCCACATTCGTGGATGGTAGAGGTGGTAAACCGTCGGCCATCCTAGCAGAAGGCCTAACCCCATAGGACTCAAGGCTCGAACCCGTGACCTCCCCCGAACCGAGAGAGTGTACGCAGGTCTTACCAATTGAGCTAACCTTTGGGGCATATATTAAACCCTTAAATGATGACATGTTTAAATAAACCATTTCTTTTACTATATTAAACCCTTCAATGATGACATATTTAAATAAACCATTTATTTCATTTGAAAATGTAGTCATGCATTAAAATTTTATTATATATTAAAAGCAATGTAATCAAATTGCTCAATATAATGATAAAAAATTTGCATCTTTTCTATTTTTGTTTTTAATGTTTTTGACAAAGTGATATATATGTTTTTAATGTTCTTACAAAGAGATATATATGTTATGTTTCCAACAAGGGGATATATATGAATCGCTCACCCCGATTAATTGGGGGTTCATATAATAAATTTTTTGTGTTTTATAAAGTTTTTGCATAGTTTAATTTTCAGGTGTACTAAATAATATTTTCTTAAAACTATTTTTTTCGCATGTTAACTAGTTTAAAACTATTTTTTTGCATGTTCATTGGTTTAAAACTATTTTTTGCATGTTCATTGATTTGTGTAGGTGAAGTTTCTTTGGGGTCTTGTGCTCTAAGACCCCGCAGCAGGCTCTCCTCAGCAAAGTTTTAATACAACCAAAATTTTAATGCAGCAATAATTGAGGATAATGATTTCCTGTTTTTTAATATTTTTGTGATCCTAGAACCTATCCACGAAGATAAGTCTAACACTAGAGGCCTTAGTGTCAATGAAAAACCCTAAATTCAAACCTATGTCATCCTCCTCGTCATGCATGGACACCAAGTGTCTTTCTCCATACATATACCTATACCAAATCCACCTTGACATTGTCCTCCTTCCCTCCACCAATTCATTGTGTAAGAAGTTGATCTATATGTGATTTAGTATATCGGTGGGAACTAGATTAAATCTATCGACCACAACTCGAAAATGATGTGGCATTCTGCAATTTTGATTCTTTTACTAGTCATATCTGCCTTAACTTTTCGAGGGGAAGGCATATTTCTACTGGAGAAATCCAAGAAAATATTGAAGACAGAAACAGGTTAGGCTGCAAAGCCGGAAGAAGATGCAATGAAACGACCTCATGATCTTCAAATAGTCTTCATTAGCTTGGAACCCAAGTCATTTTTTGTGCCCAGGTATCTCGATTCTGAGATGTTCTATGTACTCAGAGGCATTCGGTTTGTTAGTTAGCCCAAATGATTCAGTTTGCTAGTTAACTGGTATCTGATTTTTTTGTATGTTTGTTTGTTTCTTTTGTCAAGTTCAGCAAAAGTTAGATGGGTTCTTAATAGGGATTTCATCAAGAAAACCTTGAAAATTTGAGATGTGTACCTAATTCGTGGCGGTTCTGTGTTTTATTTGCTTAAAACAGGTGAAGGCCAGTGACTTCATATCACCTGCAACCTAGACACCTCTTTTAAAGCCCTGGAAGTTTTCAGGTTTCTCAGCCCTAAACTTTGCTCCTCTTTCACTTAAGGAAATTTTGTTGTTTCTGTTAAAAAAATTCAGGTTGTTTCTGTTAAAAAATTCCCCATTATTATTTCGGTGGTAGTAACTTTAATGCAATTCTCCAGGCAGCAGGAAGGTTTCAACATTTGCAACAATGCAATTGGTAATATACTCCAATTGATGATGAGAAAGACGAACACATCACTTCAAAATAAAATACTTTACTACAAAATACTATCAACGCCACATCGTACTTCTCCAAGGGCCCCCGTTCCGCCAGATTCAGTGCAGTTCGCCCCCACATAGTTGGCAGGAGCGCATCGGGCCTCTTCTTCTCCAGGACTTGCTCTACTAATTCTGGGATCATGGGGGTAATATATGTCCTGTCAACCAAATCTAGATCAGTCATGATAGTGGCGGAATTAGAGTTAATGAGAATGACCTCATACCCTTCTTCCTTCAAGGCCTTGCATGCCTGAGTGCATTCCTGAGTTCCAGAGTAATCAAACTCATAGGCTTGGCCTATGATAATGGGTCCAACACCCAAGATCATAATTTTCTTCAAATCCGTGTGCTTCCCACTTACGGGTACATGTCTCTCCCTCTTCTCATTGACATAGATATCCTTCGCCTCCACTCCGAGGCCTCTTCGCCAGCATTTGCTGCGACTTCGGTGACGGCCTAAGGCATTTTTAATGCACGGAAAGCATATGAAAGAGCCGAACAGACCACGGTATTGGATGGAAGAGGGGGTGATCAATTCCAATTTGTTGGACAAGTGATGATTAGCAAAGGAACAAGATCCGAGCTATGCAACAGCCATCATTTGAAACTCTCGACGATCTTAAAGCATCAATATTTCTGTAGGGTTTAGGCTTATTTAGTATGAATAAGAATCTAAATAAAGCTAGACAATTGGAGACCTAGTAATTTTTAATTATTATTAGGTTTTTGCATTGAATTTCGAATCCAGTGAGACTATACTTGTAGGTTGAACTCGTTCCGTATAATAAAGGAGAGAATATACGTTTAACATTGGACTCATAGTCAGAGTCGGTGTGATCAATCATGAAAGCATAGCAATAGATTTATGGACTTCAAAAACCATCGATGTGGTGTAATGTTCCTTTTCCTTTAGCTTAAATATTCCTGCACCAAAAATGACACGTTAACATTAACCATGATCCATAAAAGGATTTTTATATCGTTATTGATACATGGGTTTCTCAAATGTTATGGATCTCATTAACATTTACATTTCATTTTTTAAGTCCACCTTTTATGAATAATGGAATATCCATGCATGAATTATGAATTTTTAATTACTTCCATGCACTTGTAGTAGGTTAACTCATCCATTCCCTCCTTATATTATGATCCAACTCTAACCCCACCTCACTACGAAAAAATGAAATAGATATTTTATATAATTTTTATCCTTTACATAAAACAAATTTTAAGAGAAATCTATGGTGTTGATTAGCTTTTAAGTTTATGACTTAAGGTTATTAATCCTAAATTGTGTGATTTTTTGCACGCAAATTAATACATCTCAAACTTTAATTTAAACATAGTTTAAATTTTAATATTCATACAAAATTATATAAAAATTAACATCACTCCTAAAATTATTCACAGTTCTAACATCTTATCCTACTCATACAAAATATCCAAATATTAGATACCACAACACAATATAATCTTATAAAAAACTTCAATCACCCAAACATCACTAATACCAAATTATTCACAATTTTAACATCTTATCCTACTCATAAAAAATATCTAAATATTAAATACCACAATATAATCTTATAAAAAACTTCAACCAGCCAAACATCACTAACTATCACATTCAAGAATTAGCTCTAAATGCTCTTGCAACTAACGATCACATTCAAGAATTAACTCTAAATGTTCTTGCAACAACAAGTAACAATGTTGAGGACATTACCACCTCATGGCTCTTATTAATAAGTAATGTTTAACCCACTTTGATGTTTAATAAGTAATGTTCAACCCAAATAACCTATATAGAGTAAATTTTAGCAACTAAATGGAAGAAGGTACCCTTTTATAGCAATAGCATTTAAACTTAATTTTAAATGTTTTGAAGTTTCACAATGATTTGTTATAATAATAATATCTATTACTCTAGTTAATTATTTGTTTCAATATTTTAATTATTAACCATTATAAAGGCATACTAATGGTAATCATAATACTTATTACTCTAATTAATTAGGCTTAACGGGCATACATGTTCAATGACCATGGATGATGATGAGTTAAATATTAACCATTATAAAGGCCTAAGAGATAATAATAATATTTATTATTATCTAGTTAATTAGGCTTAACAGGCATACATGTTTCGATGATGAGGCTTAACGAGCATACATGATTCAACAGCCGACCATGCTAACCGATCAACATCATTTTCATTTTTGTACTCTATCTAGGCTTAATATTTTGACCCATGTTTATTTTCATGTGAACAATACCACTTGGTTAACAACATGGTTCCGTGGAAACATTTTAGGAAAATTTTCTATAATTAACATAATAGGAAACCATTTTTTTATTCTATCTAAGCTTAAGATTTTGACCCATGTTAATTTTCATGTGAACAATACCACGTGGTTAAC
This sequence comes from Pseudotsuga menziesii, assembly GCA_001517045.1. Classification (NCBI taxonomy): domain Eukaryota; kingdom Viridiplantae; phylum Streptophyta; class Pinopsida; order Pinales; family Pinaceae; genus Pseudotsuga; species Pseudotsuga menziesii. Next base: position 169,081 of record LPNX010500615.1, on the reverse strand, counting down.
AACATGGGCCCTGCTCCCCTGGAAACATCTTCTTTAGGAAAAATTTCTATTATTGACATGACAGTACCCCTCAAACCACAACACTCTAAGCTAACAATCATAGAAAACGCAATAATCCAAATGACATCTTTCAAATTTTTTCTGCTCCACTAAACTGTATATTATATGAAAATAATTTAATATTAATAAATATTTTTACCATTTAAGTTTATTATTTTAATAAATTTGTGTAGAGTATGATGATCCTTTATATCACCAAAAAAAATTTGTACACCACCAGTCCTTTAAACTATATATTATATAAGTAGTACCAACTATATTACTAAGATTAATATGTTTGAAATACACCAGGTATATATTTGACATATTGATAATGTTTCTTTACTAAAGAATGTGTCAATTACTTGTATCTAATAGTTTAAGTTAATATAACAACAACTTAATTTATGGTTGTTAAGCTCATAGTTGAAGCTAGACTAATAGTGGTTATCATCATTGGAGTCAAGCTAATAGTTTGTATCTAATAGTTAATTTAAAAGTTAATATAAAGCTTAGACTATGCCTTATGCACATTAACTCGACTCTCAAGTGCGTCACATAATTTGCACATTACCTAAGTGATTGTTCTTGGCGCATGGTTTCACTGCAATCAAGGTCAACTTCTCATGCCAAGACATGGAATTCATCTAAATTTATTTCAATAGTTGTATCACTATTGGAACAATCTAATAGTTATCCAATATAACCGTGATTAGAGTTGAAGTTAAGCTAATAGCTGTAGAATCATTGGAATTAATCTAATATTTAGGCAATATAACAATGATTAGAGTTGTTCACTTAAAGTAACAATTGTAGAATCATAGGAATTAAGTTAATAGTTGTATCTAATAGTTAATTTAAGAGTTGTCTATCGTCAATTGCAATTCAAGTAAAAGTCATGATTAGAGTTGAAGTTAAGCCAATAGTTGTATCATCAATGTATTTAAGCTAATAATTGAATAGTTGTATCTAATAATCGAATAGTTGAAGATGAAGTTTGTTTTTTCCAACTATCATGAATTGTACTTATCAAATGTTAACTTGGCTATTTTTAATTTTTTTGAAATTGTTAATTATGAGTTAGACTATGCTAACCTTTAAAAAGAATCGAAAACCCAACTACAAGATGCAGGAGTTTATTAGGAGTTTGGAAGAGTTTAATAGGAGTTCGACTCTTACATGACTCACATTAGCTAGACTCCTAGATGCCAAATGCACTTGGACTAAGCCTTAAGTGATTAGAGTTGAAGTTAAGATAATAGTTGTAAAATCATTGGAGTTAAACTAATAGTGTATCTTATATAACTGTGATTAGAGTTGAGGTTAATCTAATAGTTCTAGAATCATTGGAGTTAAGCTAATAGTTGTATATAGAGTTAAGCTAGTAGTCGTATCTAATACCTAAAACAAAAACAAAAAAGGTTCTTTTCAAAAACTTTTTCCGCTTTTGGACAACCCTTTAAAAAAATATGAATGGTAATATACCCACTAAAACACAAGTTAAGTGAATCATCTAAAGATCATGAATCAACGGTATAAAATTGATTTATTGCAATCCTTCCCAAGACTAACACAGTATAAAATTGATTTATTGCAATCCTTCCCAAGACTAACATGGATATAATACTTAACATGTTAAGAAGGAACCTTATGAACAATTCTAGCTTTTACTCCACATAAATAAGTTGTCTTAACATATATTAAAATCATCGAAATAAACCATCTTCACATTATTAGACTGTCTCCATATCCTAAACATCAAAATAGGCTTCTTTTGTATTTACAATGCTCATAAATGATAAAATACATCCACAGTAAAATGATAAAATACATCAAAAAGCAAACAAGAGCGAAACGAAAGTACGTTGTTCACCCAATTCATGGGTTACGTCCACAAAACTGCCACATCATGTAATATTTAATGGCAAGAGCTATCCATTGAGCGGCTCAAGATCCAACGATCATCAAGCCTACTGCAGCAGCATTAAATGGATCTTGAGCTACTCAAGATCCAACAGTCATCAAGCCTGCTGCAACAGCATTAAATGCTCTGCAGCTCAATGGATAGCTATTGCTATATTTAATCGGCTAAAAGGATTACAATCCACAACATCATTGTCGCCATACTTTCTTTTTATTCTTCTCATATGCTCTCTCGTCGATCCAACGGTCATCAAGCCTGCTGCAACAGCATTAAATGCTATGCAGCTCAATGGATAGCTCTTGCCTTATTTAATCGGCTAAAAGGATTACAATCCACGACATCATTGTCGCCATACTTTCTTTTTATTCTTCTCTCGTCGAAAGTACTTCTAAGCTATTCGCTACTAAGATCAAACTACGACTTGAATTCTAACAAATTCTTCCGGTATACTAACAAAACTAAGCATCCAACCCTCTGTCACTAAAATGCTCGGACATCCAATCATAACAAAATGATCGAGGATGCCGACAAGATACCCAACACTCAACGTTCTCATAACAAAATGATCGAGGATGCCGACAAGAAACCCAACACTCAACGCTCTTGACATTCGAGAACTACTAGGATTTCGTCTTTTCCAATACACATCGTATGTTTTAGAACCCAATGGAACTACCTTGGATCGTAGGTTAATACTACTTATATTTTAGTTACCGATGGAAATACATTTAATCGGAAGTTCATACTTCAATATTTTAGTTCCTAATGAAATACATTTAATCGAAAGTATTAGTTCAAAGGTTAATACTTTATTCATTTTAGATCCCAAAGGAACACCTTGGATTGGAGGTTAATACTATATGTAATTTTTGTTCCCAATGTAAAGTATTGAAACTACTAATCCATCCTTTAATACGGAATTAAATTTCCAAGTATTAAAAGAGTACATATGTTATGGGTGACGATTTGTCCATAGGTAAAATTATATTTATATATATATAGTTTATTTGATATAGACAAAAGCATGAATTGCCAAGAAGTAGTCATCATACATATCCTGTATGCAAAATGATTTACTACTAATGCATCTTCCACATGCTCAAGCATAAATAGAGTCTTACACAAATCTGTTTTCGCAATGACTATTGGAAAAAGTAATTACTCGCAGATTCGTACCTAACTCTCAATCGACTATGTCAAAGTCTGCAGTCAAGATTTTGTCGGTCAATTTGACAAGAGGGAAGAGTCCACGATTCGACAATATAAACCAGTGGATTTTATTTCTTAATTGTAAATTAAGTTAGATAATAGAGATTGAGACACGAGAGAACTTCAAGGTGAGACAAGAGAAGTTGAAGCTCAAGCTTCTATGTGTGTAATTCAGTAGAAGAGCCAAAGCTCTATAAAAGGATCAGTCTATGAGCCGACAAATCTGGACAGACAAGTTTGAAATACCTTAGTTATTTCCTCATAGTTATATATATATGAAATAGTTTATGGTTGAATGCATGTTTATTTGGCCACACATTATTTCCAGATTTACTTGTGTAAATGTCTTTCACAATTACAGTTGAGTGAAAGAACAAGAACCCATAAATTTCTCACTCGATGAAAGTTCGAGGTTTTACCGCATATTGGTCGACTCAAGTCTTCCTACATATTTGGTATATGTTTTATAAGTTCTTTGGAATTGTTAATGTGTCCATTTTACTTCATCTTACTCACAAGTGAAGAGTATTTGTGATTTTTAAGTCTTCCTATATCGGTTTTACGACACATTAGTCGACTCAAGTCTTCCTACATATTTGGTATATGTTTTATAAGTTCTTTGGAATTTTTAATGTGTCCATTTTACTTCATCTTACTCACAAGTGAAAAGCATTTGTGATTTTTAAGTCTTTTAGACTAAGAAACATACTTTGTAGATTTCGACCAAAGTAGGTCGGTTGAGTGAGCCGACTTGAGAGGTCGTAGAAGTCAACCGACTTAGAGGTCGAAGTCTATAGAACCAACAAGTCGAAGTAAATCAGTCGAGTCGAAAGTCCAACCAAAGTTGATAGACTTGTCTAGTCAAGAGATAGACAAGTTTCACCCAACAAGTGAAAAAAAGAAAAAGAGGTCGACGTGAAAATATTTAATTTTTAATATTAACTGAGCTGTAAACTCAAGTTTAGTCGACTTGGTTTTGGCTTAATATTAACGGAGCTGTAAACTCAAGTTTAGTTGACTTGGTTTTGACTGCCAATGACATATATATATATATATTTATCCTAAAGGAAAAGTACCGAATCAAGAACTATTACGTGTTATATTGATAAAACGAATATCACAGGCTGTGTATACCTCAGATCCGGTTATTGCAAGCGGCCAGAATTCATGAATGGTTCCTTCAAGTTCGCTTTAAAAAGAAAACAAACACAGGCAGTGGAGATCACAATCCACCTTATAACAAAAGTTATCACTGACTTGGAATTTTTAACGCTCAAATCCAAAAATTAAACCGAGGAGCTTCAGGGTAGTTCGCATGAATTCTCACACCACAATCTCAGTGTAGAGCAAATCGATAGAGTTTTTAGATCTAAACGCTCCATAAAAGGCACTCGCAGACTTGGAATGAGCTCGACGGAGTTAGGTTCCTAACGATCCACAACACAAAGAGAAAACCATAGCTTGGAAAAATCGATGGGGTCCAGACCCAACCGAACCACAACAGAACAAAGGCAAATGCAGCTTGGAATCAATCCACCACATAACAAAAGGCAAATTGCAGAGTTTTAAGAAACGTAGGCACCCTATCCGAACTTAAATATGAAGAAAAAAATGCAGGCAGACTCGAATCTGGAGAAAGCACAGTCTCGGTTCTAGAGAAAGCGCAAGCATAATCTCACATCTGAAGGAAACACAGGTCACCTATACATTTCGGATTCTTCAGATCGGACTTCAACTAGAACGCAACGCAGGAGTTTTAAGCTGCAGTCGCATAATACATGTCTTTACCGATCTCACCACCCAACCTTGTAACTATTTAAATCTCGAATTATATAGTACAAATATTCATATCTGGATCTAAGTTGACATGCAGAGGTTCACAAAATATAAATATTTATCATAGATGTTCAGCTCTGAATCAAAATGAGTCTAGATCGCTACGATACACAGCGATACACAGTAGTTAAGATCATACACATCTATTATCTGAATCCATATAAAAAACCAGCCATGATTAAAACGCAGACAAGGACATACCTCAATACGGTCTTACTTCGCTCTAAAACACCGTTTGCAAGAACGCATACCAGTAATGGATCTATTAAAAATAAAACTGTTGCCCTCTGAATGGAACTCTTGCCAGAAAATCCTAACTCGATCTTCTTCCAAGAAAACCAAGAGAGGTCCCCTCCTATCGTCGTAGAAAAATATCCTTTTCCCTCTCTCCTTAATTTCCTTAATTTTCCTATCGTCGTAGGAAAAATATCCTTTTCCCTCTCTCCTTAATTTCCTTAATTTTCCTACCCCTCTCTCCTTAATTTTCTCCTTAATTTTCCTATCGTTCTAGGAAAAATATATTTTTCCCTCTGTCCTTAATTTCCTATCGTTGTAGGAAAAATATATTTCTCTCTTTCCTTAATTTTCTTATCGTATCGTTGTAGGAAAAATATATTTCTCTCTTTCTTTAATTTTCTTATCGTTGTAGAAAAAATATCTTTTTGCCTCTTCTTAATTTCCTTAATTTTGAATGACATTCATAAAATCAATCTAGATAGTACACTTGTCTCACTCTCATCCATAGATAAAAAAGCATAAATGGTAGTCCACCCCAAAATTCTAACATATATACACCTTATAATTTCATGTTAATAAATTAAAGAAAATAATTTAATGTCAATAAATATTTTTACTTATTACGATTAAGTTTTTTTTTTATAAACTTGTGTAGGGTTTAACGATAATTCTTTATATCATCAATCAATGTTAATAAATGTTAATATAATAAATGTTAATAAATTAAGGAAAATAATTTAATGTTAATAAATATTTTTATTTTTTTTAAAAAGCTATTTTCTATTTTAAAATATCCGTAATAAATATTTTTACTTATTACTATTAAGCTTATAGAGTATGATGATAATTTCTTATACCATCAAAAAAACTCCATATCCACCCATACTCACATTGGAAAAGAATTAGATTAGAATTTAAAAATCGAGTATTATTATATAAATATCATATCAACAACATTAAAGTTTTAAAATACTAACACAATATTAACACACAAAAATTAATAGAAAAAATAATTAGATCATAATTTAAAACACAAAGTTAATTATTTTTAATACATTAACTTAATATAAAATTAAAAATATTGTTACTTCTAAGTTTAAAGAGAAATTGTGGTGTGAGAAAGATTTAGAGACTAAAAGAAAATTAAGATATTATAAAGAGGTCATCCATCCACCATACTCTAGAAAATACTATAAATAAGTCATTAATCCTAACTTGAAAGATCAGAAGTATCTCTAGGTAGTAACTAGCTCATGGAAGAAAATTAATATACCGAGGATTAAAACTAACTCACATGAACTCCATAGCAAAACAAGACATTGGTCTATTCCTAAAATTCCATGGGCTGAAAAGGTTTGTCATCTTTGTGAGTCTATGAGTATTGTTTTAGAGTGCCTCGCTTACACCCACATTAAATTTAAGTTTCATAGTATTTGTTACAATACAAACCTTTATAACCTCTTAACTTGCCAAAACTTGCTATAGTGAGCTTGGAAAGCTTCTTGGCAAACTTTTTAAGCTCGGCAAATTTTTTAAGCTCGGGAACAAAATTTAAAGTAAACCAAGTATTATCTTTCTTGAGATTTCTCTCAATAAAAATTCATCATCAAATATTAAATTAGTTTTTATATTAAAATTATTTTATAATATAAATATAAAGTTTAATAACTAGTTATAATATTATATTTTAGTTACAAAGTTGGTTTTATTGTTTTATAATTTATTTTAGCATTTTAATTATTTAATATTTTTATAATAATTTTTTTATAAATACATTATTAGATTAGATGTTTGAAGGTTTATATTTCAATTTGTTTTAAGGTTTACATGCAACAAGGCAAGAATTGGAGATGTTTGAAGGTTTATATTTCAATTTGTTTTAAGGTTTACATGCAAACAAGGTAAGAAATTGGGAATTTATCTTTTTGAGATTCTCATAAGTTCATCATCAAATATTAAATTAGTTTTTATATTAGGTTCTTTCTTGAGATTCTCATAAGTTCATCATGAAATATTAAATTAGTTTTTATATTAGGTTTATTTTATAATATAAATATAAAGTTTAATAACTAGTTATAATATTATAAGTTCATCATGAAATATTAAATTAGTTTTTATATTAGGTTTATTTTATAATATAAATATAAAGTTTAATAACTAGTTATAATATTATATTTTATTATATTTTAGTTATAATATTATATTTTATTATATTTTAGTTATGTAATTTTATTAATACATTATTAAAAGTTAAGTTCATCATCAAATATTAAATTAGTTTTTATATTAGGTTTATTTTATAATATAAATATAAAGTTTAATAACTAGTTATAATATTATATTTTATTTAGTTTTTATATTAGGTTTATTTTATAATATAAATATAAAGTTTAATAACTAGTTATAATATTATATTTTATTATATTTTAGTTACTGTAATGTTATTAATACATTATTAAAAGTTAAGTTCATCATCAAATATTAAATTAGTTTTTATATTAGGTTTATTTTATAATATAAATATAAAGTTTAATAACTAGTTATAATATTATATTTTATTATATTTTAGTTACTGTAATTTTATTAATACATTATTAAAAGTTATTATATTATATTATTAATACATTATTAAAAGTTATTATATTATAATATTATATTTTAGTTACTGTAATTTTATTAATACATTCTTAAAAGTTATTATATTTTAGTTATTTTAGTTACTGTAATTTTATTAATGCATTATTATGGTTTTATTGTTTTATAATTTATTTTGGCATTTTAATTATTTAATTTTTTTATAATAATTTTTTTATAAATACATTATTAAATTAGATGGTCGAAGGTTTATATTTCAATTTGTTTTAAGGTTTACATGCAAACAAGGCAAGAATTTGGGAAAAAATTCCATGGTCTTGAAAACTGTTATTAAATTAGATGGTTGAAGGTTTATATTTCAATTTGTTTTAAGGTTTAAATGCAAACAAGGCAAGAATTTGGGAAAAAATTTCAAGAATTTAGGAAAGAATTTCGGAAAAAATTCCATGGTCTTGAAAACTATACTATATAGTATGTTTAAAGGTTTAAATGCAAACAAGGCAAGAATTTGGGAAAAAATTCCATATATATAGATGTTTTAATGTATCATATTTTTATAGCTTTTGTCTATAAGTTATTGCAATAGCTAAATTGCTGAATTTCTAGATTTCTAGATAAGTATCATATTTCTGCTGTAGAAAATAACTAGCTGAAGAAGTTTCATATTTCTATAACTAGCTGTAGAAAATAACTAGCTGAAGAAGTTTCATATTTCTATAACTAGCTGTGGAAAATAACTATGGAAAATAATAAATATCATATTTCTATAGCCAGCTGTTGTTATAGGTGTATTATTGCAATAGTTGTTAGGTGTCTGATTGCACTAGCTGTTAGCAACTACCATGACAGTGCCACCTGGTAAAATAATTTGCTGATAGCTGTTGTTATATCATATTTCTATAACTAGCTGAAGAAGTATCATATTTCCATCTTCATATTTCCAAGAAGTATGATATTTCCAATTTTCTATATTAGCTGTTGTTAGCTGTTGTTATAGCTGTATTATTGCAATAGTTGTTGGGAGTCTGATTGCAATAGTTGTTGGGAGTCTGATTGCAATAGCTGTTAGCAATTACCGTGACATTGCCACCAGGTAGTTCTTAGCTGTTAGCAACTAGTTCTTGGACATTGCCATGGCTCTTGTTTTTTATTTATTTGTTGTCTTTTTTTTATTTGGCCCTTGTCAATAAGGGACCTAGACATGCAGGTGATAATTTACGGCCACACGCCTGAAGTGGAGAATTTTATTTCTTCATTAAAATCTACGTGAATGCACATATTTATTATTCTTGGAATAAACAAAACTCTAATGGCTGAAACTCTAATGGCTGAAATAATTGAAGCACTTACACATGAGGAATACGATGGTTGCAATAAATCATCAATGGATGTTCTTTGTCCTCAATGGATGCCACAAACCCTAAAAGTAAAAGCCAAATCAAGTGACCCGGTTTATATTTGCCTAATGGCGTTACCGTGTGTATAGTCATTTCTTACTTTCCCCATCCACCTAACCTGCACCCGAAGGTTTTTGCACAACACCATCCAATAACCTCTCAGTTTCCACTGTAGTGGAGCCTTTCCAACCCAAAAACAGGCCCCCCTCCTCCCCTTACCATGTCAAGGATCCAAAAACTTTTAAGACGTCGCGAAACGTAACAGGAATTGAAGACGTTGCGAAACCTGACAGGAATTAACGGACGCGCCGGTGAAAGATAGATGCCTATTAAAACTTATTTATTGTAATAATGGGGGAACAGAGCGTAACCCTGGTTAAAAATTAAAATCCAGGGTTTAGATGACACCAAGATTGAGCTTCCAAGGAAAGCAGCTTAATAAATATCCAGTACTTCAGGGTTTAGAAAGAACCCAGCTAAAATCGAAGGTTGAGAGAGATTAAATGTGAATCTGTGTTCAGGAGCTTAGAAGGAAGGCATCTTAAGCTGGGGCTTGCTAAGAAGGCACACAGAGCCACTCCACTCTATGGTTACATCATCGGACAAATTTATTTACAGCTATAAGTACTGTAAAATACTTATCAACTGATAACCCAAATTTATTTCTACATGCCTAAAGAGGTAGCGCTGATAACCGAAATAAATTTTCTTCTTAAAATAAGAAAACAACTGGAATCACTGTAACCAATCGATTTATCTCGTTCTGGGAACGAAACACAAAACCAACAATAAGCAAAAATTACTGCCGCTAATGCCGAATTGAATAAGTTCATGCTACTCAACACATAGAAAAATGGATGAAATCACACTCTGAGCATCAATATCACATTACATACACAGACAAATGGATGAAATCAAACTCTAGTGAGCATCAATATCACAATGCATGGGGAGGAAAATGGATAAAGCAAACTCTGGGCGCTCTAAGAGACTCGCTGATTTATTTCTCAGAACCGTTGTGTGCTCTAAGAGCATCGCAGACTGTGCTACTTAAAAGAATGGGAAAGCACGCATGAATGGATGCAAAAAGAAATTAACAGATACTATGCAATACAGCCAGCTCCTAGCTTGTGCAGCGATACAGTTTTGTGCAGCGATAACTGTAGTGGAAATATTAAACGAACCCTAACCCTAAACAAATTTTATGAGAGATGCATTAGAGAAACCCTAAGCTCAAATTTGAACATCCACAGACAAACAAATATAATTTACTCATTAGAATTAGCCAGGCTTTTGAGACCTCTCACCTATAAACCAGTGGAAATTCATGTGGAAGATTGAAACTAAATGCTAAGCATCAAAAGAAAGAGAGAGGAAGATTCAAAACCTGGACCAGTAGAATTGTCACCTTTTCCGAATTCCTGCAACGCGAATGGACTGCCTTTCGATGATGGATCGAGCAACTCATTTGGATTTGATCGGACAAATTTGCCGCGATTTAGAGCTTTATGTAGGGCAGAGTTCTGAAAGCTCGGATTTCTTTACCGGTTTCAAAATATTTTATATTTGGATTCATTTGAGAGGACGACGTGTGTCACTTTCGGACGGCTTACGTGTCCCAATAATGCACATGGTAGTGGTTAATATTCCACACAAATTAAATTTGACAGACATCGTTGTGTTATGGACATTAATATTTTTTTGTCACACACTAGTGTCTTGAGACCCAGTAACATAGCCATAAATTTCAATCATGTGAGATGTATAAGATAGTGCATTTATTTTTGTTGTATAAATGCAACCAAATAATAATATGATTATTCATGGAGTGGAAGAGCTCAATAATTTGTGCATGGAATATTAATAGTTAAGACAAACCATCTTTCTTGTTTGTTTCTTTTTTCTTCTTTTTTGGTAATTTTAAATTTTAATTATATAAGATGTATAACTTAGTGCATTAATTTTTGTTATATAAATGCAACCAAATAACATGATATATTGTATAAATGTAACCAAATAACATCATATATTGATGGAGTGAAAGAGCTTAATAATTTGTGCATAGAATATCAATCGTTAAGACAAAGTATCTTTCTTGTTTTTGTAATTTTTGTACCTTGTTTCATATAGACAATATAATAAACTAAAAAACAAAATTTTTGTATCCCTTAACTCGAAGATAAATCTGATATTATCAAATTGTGACTAGTTGAATATAAGATAAATGTCATATCATCAAATTGTGACTACTTGAATAGTTAGTTGCTTGGATATTTTGCTCAAACAAAGTTGTCCATAACTTATCATACATTCTCATAAACTTAATGGGAATTTGGAGTTGATTCATTACCAATATAGACATGCCAATGTTTGTGTGAATGAATATATTGATTTGTGTCTAAGATCTTTTATTAATTTTATCAAGGTAGTGAATAAGCAATTATCTATAGGCACATTTTGTGATCCATACTCATTGGTTGGTTCAACAAGAACAAATATCTGTCTCTTAGGAAAACACAACATCGAGTTTTCCATGTTAGTCCATTACATCTACAAATTAGAGATCAACATAGTTCCACTAAATGTGTGGAGTTATTTCCAGTTATCCATACATGTGTTAGTGAGATGCAAAAAGCCCCTAGGGTCTACTCAAGTGGTTTGACTTGTCATGTTGAAGTCTTATTAGTCGAAGAGGTCACAAAGTCAAATCCACCTCGATCCCTCAAGGTTAGGCATACATGTTGTATGTCAACAACATTTACCCTAGGTGTCATTCATGAAATGTTAGAAATCCTTGAGAAAAAATTTCATGGAACAAAAAGGTTTGACTTGTCATGTTGAAGTCTTATTAGCCAAAGAGGTTACAAAGTCAAATCTACCTCAATCCCTAAAGGTTAGGCATACATGTTGTATGTCAACAACATTTACCCTAGGTGCCATTCATGAAATGTTAGAAATTCTTGAGAAAGTTTTCCATGGAAAAAATGGTTTCAAGATGTATGCTATAATAATAATATATTTTTAAGGCCACCACCAAGCGAGACACCAATTTGGTGTATGAGACCTCCTTGTTTGTGGGACAAGGGACCCCCCTCTGCGTAGTGATTTAACTGTTAAATTCTATAGAGGTGTACATACACTACCCCCCTCTGGATTTGAACCGGTGGCCTCCTAAGAGGAAATACACGCTCTTAACCATTAGGCCCACTCATGTTGTCCTAAAAATAGTTATTCCTGAAAATGAAAGAACAAAGAGTTAGTCCTAAAAATGGCCAACCATGTGTGGTGATGACATACAAATACCCAACCACCTTAGCACTAGAATTTGGCATTAAAGCTTGGAGATTGATCAATGCCTAATAATAGTTTGTCTTGCTTGTTTTGTGACCCCAAAAGGAATAGAAATTAGCACCTTCTAAGTGTCATTGTATTTCATTTATGATCTTGTATTTAGGAAACATACATGTTTTAGATTAGAGGATGATTCACGCCATTTAAACCAAGTATTTGAGGTGTTGGATGGAGAGAAATTGTTGGTCAACATACCATTTAAACCAAGTATTTGTAGTGTTGAATGGAGAGAAAATGTTGGTCAACATAAATAAGTGTACATTCAAGCAACACGAAATCAGATATATCATAGATTATGTCATAATCAAAATGGATTTAGCATTAGATTGAAAAATATTTCAACCATTGTTGATTGGCTAGATTGCTGCCATCGAACGATATTCGTCACTAAAGAGATTTCATGAGAATGGTGAATTACTTTAAATAGTTTATTATGCGTCTGTCTATGTAGGAGATTCACTTAACATGTGAAATCACAATTGTGTTTCAGTTGTGGTATCATGCAACACGAGTGCTCAAAGAGATTAAGCATTGAGTAGTGGATGATATTTTCCTCGCATTGATTAGCATTAATCAACCTTCAATTTCAAAGTAGATATTTCTAACTGGATACAATTTATATGCAATATCGTTATTAGATCCACCACATAACACTTTGAGAAAATTTTAAACGTTGTTTTGAATTACTTATTGAATTATCGAGAAATGTATGTATTAGTTATATTACTACTCAGTAAGAAACAAACATGCAAAATGACCATAACTATCCTTAGCTCCTCTAGACACAAAGAACATTTAAGAATGCATGTCAATTGACGCAAATCATTATTTACAATAGTTTAACATTGTGATTAATTATCATAAATGAATAACAAATAAAATTATAGATTTATTCGATTGTGGCCACTAGCAATTCAATTGAAAGTGTAGAAATTACGCTTTTTTTCTTTGGAAAAAAAAAAAAAATTCAATTGAAAGTGTTTATATAGTTCCAACAATTGGTTTTAATGCTTTCGAATAAGCTTGTGCACAATGTCTAATATCTATGCATGTAATCACATAGAACTCCATGACAATCTCATTAGACGACTTCTATAGCTATAATATTTGAGTTCCTTGGGGAGATCACAAACTTCAACTATTGCACAATGCACATGTTGTGGCCCTCAGTATAATATACAACATGTACAACATATACGTGCATATACTATCGCTCTCATGTTGGGTGTCATTATGGGTTTACTTATAAAGGTTAGTTTATGAATGTAAGTATATGTAATCAATCATTATTGTCATTTTATGTGATCAACTAAATGGTTAATTCCCGATATTATCATGTTAGTTTATGAATGTAAGTATATGTAATCAATCATTAATGTCATTTTATGTGATCGACTAAATGGTTAATTCCCCATATAATCATGTTTATTGTGTTCAATTGCTTCAATCATGATCTCTAGACTTAAAATGTCTTTTATCATCAAGCTTACTTATTAGACAAGCATTTCTAAAGTATATTTCATGGATTTTCAAGAATAATCATATTTATATTTCAGTTGGTAAATTGTCCCCATTTGGTTTTTAAGGTTAGTATGTGACCTGTTCCATTGTTGGAAATTGTCCCCATTTAGATTTTAAGGTTAGTATGTGACCTATCCCATCACTTAAGAAGTGATATGGTTCCCCTTATGTTTAGAACACGAAATCGAGCAATGATATAAGGAAGTATAGCCCTTCATACATAGGAAGATAGTTAATTTTCAAGAAAGTATGAACACTGAAGGACCACCCATAATAAGGTCTTCTCCAACCAGTATAGATCGACCATTGCCCGGAATCTAGGCCACCTAATCAACTAGTGTCCGGAAAGATGATAAAATCCCGACCCATATATTAGAAACTCCTTTAGTTTTCTTATCTTTGGATCTAGTCCATTGGTTAATCGAGTGTTTCCGAATATATTTGGATTTAATTACATTGCTCCATAAATTATTTCCAAAAATAGGCCGGCATAGGCTTTTTGCATGAAGAGCATTTGAAAAGTGAAATATATTTTTCATGGACCATCCACCCAAATTCTTGGGACGGGCTAGTTGCTCCCAATCCACAAGGTGGAACTTATGTTCCTCCCTTGCACCTGACCATATGAAATTGAATTTTTTTCTGAAGGATGGATCTGAGATTTTTTCTTAAAGAAAGTTGGTAGACCGATAAGTTATCTAGCACAGATTTTGCCAGCATGAGTCTGCCACCCGCAGACAACCATCGCCAACACCAATAATTAATTTGTTTATCAAAACGTTTTAAAAGCTAGTGCTAATCCTGTGTTTGATATCTGTTTGGCTTGATATAATAACCTAAGTACTTCAAACCATCCACAATATCTTTGGACTGAAAGGGAAATAGATTACGTACTTCCACTTCAATCATCCATTTTTTAAGAATATTTCGAGGGAGAAAAGCAACCACCCAAGTTTGAAAACCACTTACTGAATTATATTTTTGTCATTATATTATATGTTTGTCATTATATTTTATATATTGTATTAGTGTTATTTTTTTTGGTATATTGTGATGTAATATAAGTTCTATGCAAATTTGACCATAAAAGTTGGGACCTATCATTTTAGAACCAATATGTTTGCCATTATATTTTATTTAGTGCACTTTTGTTATTTTATGAATTATGAGTACATTTGCATTGATAGACATGTTTTCCATAAGTGATTGAGTAGACGTCGTTTACATGCATTTATATCGTCCATGTGTCCTCCATCTCCATCGTTCATTTGTCAACTCATAAACATGCTTGACCATGTGCCCTTCGACATCCATGGAAACAGATAACCTCTAGACATGAAGGGAAAAAGCACGCTCTGAGCGCGCTCTTAGCCCAAGTGAGCGCAATCATGACGGCCTCGGAGAAAATTGTGGTGCAGCATGGGTTTGGTCTTAGCCCTTTAACAAAGCGTCCTTGTACGGTGTACGAATCAGTCTTTTCACCCGTTTTGTAGAGCTGTGGTCACATACAAATTAATAGCAATATGCCAACAAGTCAGGTAAATTGAAAATCTGAATTTGAATGAATTAGCGGCATCATGAAAATTGCACTGAGTTGGATGCAAATCTAAATTTGGATGGGTTCCCCGCATTATGAATTAGCGGCAGTTTTTAAAACTCTGAAAACTTTGATAAGACTAGCCTATTGGATAATTAATTACAGATTAACATAGCTCGGGTAAATTTACCCAACCATGTGCGCCAAAGAGGCATCTGGACGTGAATGAAGCCATTGGTAGCTCAACGTAAGGGCCCCTCTTCACCTCATGTGCGGAGGCTAAGAGATTAAAGGGTTCCAAAAATAATGAGAGAAAATGCAAGAGGACTTTCACGCAAATAGAGATTAGAGAGTCCATAGACCTATAGGAGCAGGCTCCAAATTTGAAGCCTTCAGGGCCTGTCAAGGGCCCTTTTACCCGTCATAGAAGACCAGTTTTTTTTTTTAACATGCGAAATAAATTCAATTACCGAATATGCCCGTCAATCAGGAAATGGTAAAAAGGTTTTAAAAATTTCACTAGAAGGGCTGATCCAAAATCTGCCCGTCAATAGTTTTTAAGTGCGCTGAGTCTGGGGCAGCTGGGGGCCGGGGCTTATGCCATGTGGACAGTGGGACCCCTCACCCGTGACACCTGTCACCCAGAAAATTAAAATACATAATATTAAATTATTAATACATTATACATTATACAGTGAATCGTGAATGTGATTCGAATTTAGGACCTCGATGAAATAGGCTAATTTAAATCAGTGTACTGTCACGACTCACCTGTGTAATCACTAAATTGGAATTTGGTAATCTATCATTTCGTATTAACTCCTCCCCCGAGTGACGAGTCCGCTCACAACTTTCAGTATTTTGGTTTTAAATGGAATTATGGATCCTGCAGGCTGCAATGTTCATTTGGCTTTTAGGGTTTTCATTTGCAGTGTTCCTGGTGCAGGGGAGTTCCAACTTCCAGCCTTGTGTTTTGGCCCGGCAGCCGGCTGTTCGAAGATCAAGGAGTCAGCCCACTGGCGTCTATGGCCATTGTAGTTCAACTGGTTAGTGTTACGTGTGTACTGTGGCCATTTCTGTTTAAATGGTTGGTGTTACGTATTAATGTAATATGTCCATTCTGTAATATGCCATATCAGTTTATTGGTTGTTGTATTCTTCCCTGTTTATATACATTTGCCCACAAATGTATCCTTCCCTTCCGGCCAGTTTCCAGTATCTAAATGCTATTTATGACCATATATTGTTGCAATATATTTATACAAAACATATGTCAAATACTGAGCCTCTGATGGCTGCCATTGCCGACTTCATTCTCTCTGTATATTCTAAATTGTGACAGCCTTAACAAACTCTGAGCGATTTGTAGCCAAGGATTTGTGAATTGAAATCAATAAGGATTATGATAATTTTTCAGCCATGGAATGAACATGTGAATAGAATTCAATAGGATTGTGATAACGTTTCACTGTTTTGTACTGGTCTTGAAATGGTGGATTTATAAAAACCAATCGTGTATTATAGGCCCAACTAATGGGCGAATGGAAATTGGCCCTAGCTCTTATCCTTATAGGGGAGGAAGGGGAGACGCCTTTATAGATAGAACCCTAAATTACCATGATGATGGAACTGCTATAAAACAACTATTGAGGGAATACGACGAGGGAAATAACCCTAATAACTGCTATTGGGGTGGGACAGTTCTGGATTCATAATTGTAAAATATTTCGCTTTTGTAATTTCTACTTACAAACCATAGTGGGAGACTCTCAAAACTCTAGGCCCCATCATCCAAGCCCACAACAATTTAGTGGACTCAACTTATGGGACAATTAATCTTTCTGTGATTGATTTTGATACGCCCAGAACTGTAGATGGTAACAGGGAAATCTTTTCAAAATACATTAAATTGGGGCCCGGGGGGCTTGTGAGAAGCGCCCGCTTCTCAATAGGGATGTTGTGGTCCTCTCGCAGTCAGCGCAAACCCTAGGGCCATTCCTGGAAGACCCTACAGTTTCAGTTTCTTTTCATTTATTTGCACGAGCTGCTGGAGCATTTCTTGTTCAATATTTCCAACCTGTATTCCACAACAAGGAATAATAGCTCTGGCAAACCATATAAAACACACAGGGATCAAAATCCAGCTACTTGATCATCATTGACCTCTAAATCCGTTGGAGAGGATTCTCCTGAACCCATGAATGGATGAATGAATCAACGAGTAATTAGAATACATACATAATTTGGTTTGATGTCCAGAGCACAGAGTAAGTGTGGAAATCCAGGGTTGGATCGAACCACGAAATAGAATCGCTGCTCACGATTGCCAAGGCCTTGAGCGAAGACATTAGTGTGCATAACATAGGGATCTCCAGAGAGATTGCCCAGAAATTCAAAGTCTATTTCGTCATGTTTGGGACCTTGGGACGATAGCTGCAGGGGGCATAACAACATTAACATGTCAGCATGGCATAGGACAGGGCACATTTGTGTCATTTCATTCAGAGAAAAATAGGGTAAGGCAGGGTAGAATAAGAATAATACATACATAATAGGCAGTGACTGTGCCTGCAGAGTTACCGGGTACCAATTTGATTTGGATATCAATCTTGGCAAACAAATACTCGTTCTTGGATTGGAACCCACAACCTGCGTCAAAAAGGAAAGAAGAAATAAAATGTCTACATAGTATAATCAGTGTACATGAAAACGAAATAAGAGCAAAGCATGATACCAAGAAAAAATAAAATTTACCAAACAGTTATTACCTGAAGTTTGATCCAGAGTCATCTGTAATTGCTGGCCATTGTCAAGGGTTTTAGCTCGACCATCGCCCCATGTTATGTCTACATCGTTGTAGAAATTTGCAGAGACAGTTAGAAGAAGAGTTGATGAGATTAACAGTAAAAGAAAGAGGAGGGGAAGGGGCGTGGCCATGTCTGTAATTATGGAAAAAATGGGAATAAAGGAGCTGTAGTTTAAGATGCTAAGTGCAGACAAATGCAGGGAGAAGATGAAATGGAAAGGAATAGAACGTGTGCAAAGAAAGAGTGAAGTGTAATGGTAAACAAGTAGTGCTCAAACCGCTGTAGCTCGTTGCCGTGGAGGCTGGATGGATTTGTAACGATGGTTGTTGGGTTTATATATGCCAGCTGAATGATCATCAAAATCCAGCTACTTGATCATCATTGACCTCTAAATCCGTTGGAGAGGATTCTCCTGAACCCATGACTAGCTTTCAATGTTGATCCGTTTATCTCGCAAACGTTTGAATATGACGTTAATACTCAAGCTTCTCAAATTTACATTGACTCTTTTAAGTGCTTTTTTAATTGAATTTACAAGTGTCTCTCTTTATTTTCTGTAAGGCCATCGCTTCCAAGCCCACTAGATACTAGTCCAGTACTGGACTCAATCTTCTTAGATTTACAGACTCTACCAGTCCCTTCTATGAACCCTGCTTGTATTAAACCAATCTTCGCTCTAATTAATCATAAATCTGGAAGTGCTTTCCAGATTTATTCTGACTTTTGGTACTTTTCCATGGATATATTCTGACTTTTTGGTACTTTGAACGACCTGTAACAATCAGGTTGGTAATTTCATGAACGATCTCTTTTAATCATGATTCATGATTCATGGCCTCATATATATTCATGGCAAGTTAGTGACCCTGACTTCACACAGAGAGGGCAATTCAGGGGAAGAGAAGTTCAGCTTTTGAACTATTCTATGAACAACAGAGTCTTTTCTGCTTTTCCATACCAGTATAAATCCATGCTAAATTAAGATTTCTTCTTCATACAGAACTTGTTTTTTATAATTGATTTTTTCTATGGGTTCTTATCTAAGTGAAATTTTGTTTCAAGAAAAAGAGAGTGGATTTATATTTTAATTTTTTCTTTTAAGCTTCTAATTGAAACATCAAATATTTAAGATTTCATCAATTAAAAGTGATGTTAATAAAATCTTAAACTAAAACTGGTTTCCTTCTTATTAGTTTAACTTGGTAAAAAAACACCAATTCACATTCCATTTCTCCACTTATTATTTTGAGTAAATAGAAAAACACCATTTCCCCTTTTGGTATCTAAACTAATAGAAAAATACCATTTTACAACTAATTCAGACTACTCCTAGATTTAACCGACCGACCAGGGAGGTCCTTCCTTAAATACAGGGGGAGGTATAAAAAGGGCCCAGGGAAGTCTTTTCATGTCCCACATGGTCCAGGGAAGTCGTTGACCCATTCTTGGTTTTTAGGAATAAATAAGGGCTTTAAATAGTTTCTTCGGGCTTAAAATCCTCATGACATGAAAAGAGGAAGTAATAGAGCTCCAACAATTCCCTATCCGTTAACCAGGAGGAGAGGATGTGGATTTCCCTTCAAAAGCTCTGTCACTATATCAACCTTCCCTTGAATAGATCGAGGAGAGGCTGTAAGGAGGAGGCCAAATATAAATGGGGGAGGGAGCAAGAAAAAAGGAAGCACTTTCTTTATTCAATAGGGCATCTCAATGAGATAAAATACACACGCTGTAGCATATAATGTAATTGCCAAACTGCTGTGGGTTCTACCCAATGGAATCGCTGCCACAGCTCTTGTTCACCTAAAATAATAGGACACTGTGAAGTAATACGCTCACTCCAACAGTAAATAAATATGAACTTCATGTTGTAGCTTATCATAACCCCATGACTACTTCACTTTTAATGTTTTTTTGTTAGTTCTCTCTGTTAAAATTTTGATTGATATATAGATAATTAGAAATCCAAATACAAAAATGGATTTAGCATTTTGATTATATTTCTATTATAAATTTGTTAGAAATATAACTAAGATAAATCAACTTTATTATTTTTTGTTTTTTCAGATCTCTCTTTTAAAAATTTGATAGAAATATAAATAATTAGAAATCCAAATACAAAAATGGATTTTGCACTTTGATTCTATCTGCGTTATAAATTTGTTTGAAATATAGATTGATAAAATTCAAAATACAATACTAAAAATGTATAGATAGTTAAAAATATTTTATTTCAACCAAGAAACCTGTGTTTGTCTGTAATGTCGATCTCTAGGTAAGT
>LPNX010500615.1:121827-148016 GCA_001517045.1 Pseudotsuga menziesii | reverse complement strand
ATGAATTATAGAATGAGTATAAATGAAGAATTAAGTCAAATTCATATACTAAATGAAGAAGTAAGTCAAATTGATATAAATGAATAGTGATTATGATACTTTAAGAAGGATCTTAGGTCTCTTTTCTGATCCATCTCTGTTATAAATTTGAGGTCTTTTTCTTGATCCATCTCTGTTATTAATGTGATGGTTGCAATTTTACTATTCAGTTCCTCCAATTAAAAAAAAACCATCTATCTTAAACTGAGAAGTTACCATTTTTCAATTCAACATTGTCAAAAGTAAAAGATTTCATCATCAAATGTAGACAAGATTAGAAAGAGCAGAGAGCTCCTTTGGGAGTCTTATCACCCTCAATGTTGAATCTGATCAGCCATCCAGACTAGATGGTTTGTTGAAAATGAAAGTACATTGAAAAATCTGTACATAAAATTGACGTTCAGTCACGGTTAGTTCAGTGGCATCTCTCTGTAAGTTTCCTATGCGTGGGGAATGTGATTATTTCGCAGACCAATGACGTAGAAACGGTTTTGCAGTTACTTGGTAGCTTCGTCTTTCCAGTCTCACACGCCAAACGTGGAGCGCATTCATGAATTCATTCAATGTTCTCGTTAATGTCAAGGCCGGCCAGACAACTTTTTGTCAATTATTTATGTAAGCGATAGCTTGACTTTAATTAACTTTAATGTGATGGCAGGCTGCCCTAATTTCCCTGTATTATTTTATGCAAGTGATCGCTGACTTAATTACTGTTCTTTGAACTTGTCTCGAATTTTGGGGCCTGCCCATGCACGGCTTCCATTATGGCAACCTTGAAGTTTTCCTCGTATTCTCATCATCTCATGTAATAATTATTGTCCAAGAAACTCGTCTCAAGCTTCAGATTTGTACTAGTTGTCACTGATGTCGATTAACAATATAGCTCATGAATGTACATGATGCATTCGTCTTCTTCCGATATAAAATAAGCAGCTGATACTAAATGGCTTAAAGATTTTCTAAGAGATAAATTGCTCTCTTCTTCAGCCATTGTAAGAAACGAGTGATTTTCTCTGGTACAATGTCGGTAGTTTTTCTCTTGCAATTACTATAAAGTCTGTAGTGATTTTCTCTGGAGCCCTAGCCTTATTCTGCAGCCCTGGCCAAATTTTTTAGTCTGCAACAGTGATCCCTTGTCACCATGGGAGGATTGTGCACTTATTATAATGATAGTAAGTTTGAACATAAAAGCGTATGGGAGACCGAGTTTCAAACTTGAGCCCTTTAGTAGGTCAGGCATAGTATCTGGTTTATCAAAAGGGACTTCCAAAGCTTTGTTTTCGCTGGAATTTTGTGAAGTCAAAAAACCATTAGCGGTATGGTTTTGGGTTATGTGAGGGTTTTTTTAATTCAGGGCATCTTAATGGAAGAAGACTCAGAGGTGTTGTCTTCGCTATTATTTAATTAGTTTATTTCAATTCTGATTTGAGTTATTATGAGATGTTAGTTTAAGGGGTTTTCAAAGTTTTGGGTTATGTGAGGGTTTTCCTTTATTCCAATTCTGATTTTCAGGTTTTAGGTATTATAAGATGTTAGTTTAAGATTTTTTCAAAGTTTTGGGTTATATGAGGGTTTTTTAATTCAGGGCATCTTAATAGCAGAAGACGTGTTGTCCTTGCTATTGTTCAATTCGTTCATTCCAATTCTGATTTTCTGATTTGAGGTATTATAAGATGAAAGCGGTCAAGATGTTGTATGTTGCAACTTGCATGAAAGCAGTTCATGAATATCAACGAGCCGACAATTCAATGCTCTGGGCTTAAGCACGTAGCAGTTCACTGCTGGCTCAGCAACAACACCCCAAACATTTCACTCAATAAGGTTTTCGCAAATTTAAGATAGGTCCACTGCATAAAATCTTATGTACCTTTCTTCTTGTAATCTTATGTACCTTTCTTTTTGTAATCTTATGTACCTTTCTGAAACTACTTGCATAGACCAGGCCTTGATAAGAGGTTACCCCACTTGGTGTTACCACAGTGCTTCAAGTCAGAGAACTCTTTGAACTCTGTCTGGTGTTTAAAGGCACTGAAATTTTGATGTACTTTTACATTTTCAAATGAAAAGAAGGATTTATTTTTACATGTCAACTATGAAGGATTCAATATCTCACAGCCCTTCAAAGTGAAAAGGGACCCTGCCCTTCAAATTTGATCCCTGTTAGGAGCAAATGCTAATGGATGGAACAAATGCATGCCTTTATGGATTTAATATCCCGATCTCCGGAGCAGGATAAGCGTTCACCAAATCGCCCCCGACTCGCCGGAATCCGGCAGATCAATTTTGCTGTAAATCATACTTTCGAGGAATTAAATCGTAATTTTAATCATTTGGGTAGTTTTAAAATGCCCGTTTTAGTAAAGAAAGAGCTAATAAAATTAGTAGAATTCAAAAATAATGAAATAGACAATTTCACAGCAAACATTTGACTGATTTTAATAAAAAAACGGGGCGATTTGGTGAACGCTTATCCCACGCGCCGATCTCCTATCAAAACTCGAATCTGTACTTCTCGTACAAATATACAACATATGAAGACGTGGACATGCATGCTTAATTACTTCGTACGTTAGTACTACACCTTATTATTTTATTTTATTCGACGATACACGTGGTGCATTGACTGGACTAGGACGCGTTAACATTATCAACTAGCATTAATGGCGGCTCCTTTTAGCTCAGATGGGAGCTCACCTCGGGCCGGTCAATCTCTCGCTGTATTGTCACAGTTACTGTAATTATTTATTTTGGGCCTTCCATCAAATTTGTTTTTAATTTTGAAACATATAAATAATCGTGTGTATTAGTATCATATTAAAGAAGCATGTAAATGCACATGATGTAGTCTTTAATGCTCACCCTAACATCATTTTCAACATGGCATAAGCAATTTCCTTGCCCCACAAGATGACTAATGTCGTAATTGATTTGATAGTAAATCTATTTAATTATAATAAAACTCTCACAAGATTGATTTGATAGTAAATCTATTTAATGCTCCATTAACACTCTAGTGTCCCTGGAAGTAAATTGACCACACAATATTAACGAGCCGTTTGCTAAAATGTCCTTTATGTATTTTCTCTATATAGTTTTGCTTGTAATATATATTAATGTGTCGATATATAGTTTGTTATGTCATCGCACTGACATATATAAATTGGAAATTCATATTAAATCGCTTGTACAAGGGTTAATATTTTTGTTTTTAATGGTTTTGGAATATTGTTGGGATTTACATTTTAATTACAATTTTGGAAAATCTATTTATTTGATTTTGTATTGGTTAATAGTGGTTGACATCAACCTTGGGATTAAGCGAAGGGGTTTCAGTCACCACGTGCAAACCATGACATTTGTGAACTTGTTGAAGGCTCGGGTTTTGAACTTGGGTTTCAGATTTTTGTGTATGATATGATGGAAGGACGGCTTGTGTTTGATGTCCACTGTCAAAGACCTGCCAGGGTCCAACTAGAAAAAAACTGGCCCGTTGTGATTCAATTCCTCCCCCTCCAACCTCTCGCCTCGACCTCTTAGTCACGTGTGAATGACTCTCAGATTTTATTGTGCCTCTTTAAAGCATTCAATTCATATACTTCAAATCCGTGATGTAAAAGGATTCCATTCACAATTCACCTATGAAAAACAGATTACTCTGGGCAGTTGGCGGAGCTGAGGTACCTTTCTTTATCTATTTGTCTCTTGGTCTCTCTGTGATAGACGATCTATCCAGGGACGTGTAGTCAATTCATCATTGTACTGCCCCGCCCATGAATGCAACACCTTCCAAACACTCACATTTGTAATTATAATGAGTGGAAGAGTGGCGGCTATGGATATGTAGTCCTAGAGTGGTTGTTTTTGTTATATTTATCATTCATCTCATTTTTTCTCTTATTTCAATATTCTAATTAATTATTAACGATTATACAGGTGTGCTAGTGGTAATAATAATACTTATTGCTCTATGATTAGCCAATAGTTAATTAGACTTAATAGGCATGCATGCTTCAATGACCATGGATGGTGGTGACGGGTTATGTTCATCCTTAGACGCAATGGAACAACATTAGTCTGCCATGCTAACTCAACAACATCACTTTTTACTCTAGTGAGGTTTAGGACTTTTCCCAATGTTTATTTTCATGTGAAACACCCAACAATACCATATGGTGAGCAACATGGTCTAGTGGAAACATCATATTTCAACCACAACATGATCACAAGGAAAAGGGAATAATTTCTATGATTGACATGACAACCACATCTCCTCACTAAGAGGAACTTCATTAAGTCTAAGCAAACAATCATAGCAAATGCAATAATCCAAGTGACATCTTTCAAATTTCTATGCTTTTACTCACTTTAAGGGCATACACATAATCTACTCCGCTAAATTATATTATAGGAGAATAATTCATGAACTAATAAATATTTTTAATTATTAACTTTATTTTTATAAATTTGTGTAGATTTTGCTGACGATTCTTTATATCACAAAAAATCCATACACCAATTCACAGTTTAGTATATGGTCATTCAATGTTTAGTTAGATCATAATTTAAAATTTTAATTATTATCATCATATCAACAACAATAAAAATTTAAAATGTTAACACAATATAAATTTAATCGCATTCAATGTTTAGTTAGATCATAATTTAAAAATTAATTATTATTATAAATATCATATAACAACAATAAAAATTTAAAACACTAAAACAATATAAAGTTATTTCAGTTCAATCTAATATATCATGGTATAAATACCCCAAAAATAAAGTGTGATTGAGAGAGGTTCAGTGCCAAAGTCAATAGCCAATTTGTTTAATACAATGACACAATGAGTAATTTAAGTATAAAACAAATGTTTACAACTTTATCTGCCTATCATCTCTTTCTCTTAATCAAGTTTTTTTCACATCAGATGATATGAATATTAACAAGCGAGAAAGCTGCAACGCAATAAATCCCTGCCAAAGCATCTGAGGAATAATAGATAAGATGGTCGCTACGCACGAGCCTGCCCAAGATGGAAAATGCTCTACACCCTACTAGGAACAAGGCCTTGGTGCCTGTCAATCAAATTTCTTACCACCATGGTCAAAAGCCTTGAAGAAGCCATCGATGGCAGTAGTGAATCCGCTCTTCATCGTTCTCTCCCTTGAATGAATTCTACGAAGGAGGCCAACAATATGTGTAGATGCCTATGCTTTTCTGGGAATACCATGAAAACTAGCTTACCAATGGTTGTGTCGTGGAGCATTACTCCGCATAACAGTTAGGGTTCCAATGTCTCCACGGAAATGATTGATAAGCCTCCGAGTAACATCGGAGTGCTAAGTCATCAAATGAGATGATTGAGAGAGTGAAAGACGAAGTTATATTTATTATTTTCCGTTGTAGGTACCAGTACTAGATGATTTGTGGCAATTTTAGAAAACTTTGATTTATAAATTATTTTTATTTATTTTTCAATATTTAAAAAAATGGCTCCACCATGGAATTCTATCACATCCTAATAATACTAAGCCAATTAGAAAATCAAAATAATGTATTTTAAAAAATGTTAAATTTATTATGATTTTCTGAAATATTATGCTTAATATTAAAATTATTTCAAAACATTACAAAACAATGAATTTTTTTGGGTCAAAAAGAAAACTAACGCACTTTGACTAAGAATGTGAGTTAGTATATCTGTGCACAGAATAATAATTGGGTAAATAAAAAGATTACCAATTTGTGACGCCCTTCTTTGTTGGTATTTTCATTCGATCATAAGTCAACATTTGAATAAATAAAGAGATTGCTAATTTGTGAGGCCTTTTTTTTGTCATAGGTTAACATTTAAGTATTTGGTATTATTAGTTTAATACTTAATCTTGAATTTAAAGTTTATTCTCTTAATCAAACAATAAATTGTTAAGATTTATATTTTCAAATTAAATAATAAATTTTTAGATATTTTGTTATTATACCTGCCTTAGCAGGTATATTGTAATCGATCAGATTTGACTTTGCTTTGACTTTGCTATTAGCTGGTGCCTTTTGAGGCAATTTTAAAAAATCAAAGCCTGTTTTGCAAAGTGAAACTTAGGGGTGTGTAAAATATTTTTTTTTATTTTGTTAAAAAGCAATTTTTGTCAACAGTTGATTGGTGGATAGGAGGTGATGTCAGCCTTGGGATTTGGTATCTGGATTTGGGTTGACATGTGTCCACCTGACGTCATAATAAAAAATTAAAAATTATATGCCATTGCCGGTATTGGTCGTCAGATTTAAATTCGTCGGTTTCTACAGTGGCGACCACGGCGACGGGCACAGGCCTTCGCCTACTAAATCTGATTCCTCTTCTTCGCCATGAGATCTGGGACGCCTTCCGCAGGCCACCTCAAGGGCAACGGCTCCGAAACTAAAGACATCTGATTCGACCATGGCTTGCCCACTTGGTAAGCACTTGGGTGCGATGTAACCAGCGGTTCCAGCAACACTGCTAGCGGCGAAAGCTCTCCTATCGTGCTCAATCAAACGGGCGACGCCGAAGTCACCGAGACGGGCATTGTAATCGGAGTCGAGCATGATGTTGCTGGATTTCACGTCCCGGTGGATTACCTGCTGCTCACATTCCTCGTGGAGGTACAACAGAGCGGAGGCTACGCCTGAGACAATTTTGTATCTCTGCTCCCAATCGAGAAATCCACCTACACATGAATTCCTATTGAAAATATGTTTGTCCAGGCTGCCATTGGACATGTATTCATAAACCATAATTAGCTGCCCTTTTTCATGGCACCACCCGAGCAGCGGCACCAAGTTTCGATGGCGAAGACGGTTGATGACACTGATCTCGGATATAAACTCCTCTTTACCATGTTTGGAATCTTTGGCTATGCGTTTTATAGCGACCACGCTGTTTTCCTTGGGGACAATGCCTTTATAAACGGTTCCGAAGCCGCCACTTCCAGGCTTAGATGCGGCGCTGAACTTATTCGTGGCCCTCTTCAGATCTTTGTATCTGAACTCCCGTGGCCAGCCTGGAAGATCCTGTAAGGCACCCGATATGATAGTCGCCTCTACTTGGGAATTACGGTATTTAACGAACTCTATACTTCCGATCCCCACGATGAATGAGAATACGAGGCTCACAAGAACTAGTGCAATAAGTAATGGCGTGCGATCTTCCGGATCCAAAGATGGAAATTCGATAACTGTGAGATTCCATGACTTGATACAGTTGAGCTCTGCGGCCTCGCCCGTTGAGGCAGAAAAGCCGAAATAAGCCTCGGCGTCAAGGATTCCGTCAGACAGATCGATGGTGGAGGAGACGAGAGACTGCAATGGGAGATCTTCAGACTTGTTTGCAAGGTAAACATCCAGCTTCTTCGTATAGCCATCGTACAGAATCCAAGCCTGGATATCGTATCCGCCCTTCAAGTTGATCTTATCCTGCTCCAGGGATGTACAATTTTCTGAATTTATGTTATTAACATTAATGCCTACATGGTTACCATCCGGATCGCTAGTCCCTGGGCTCTTCTTTGTATCGAACTCGACCGCCACCACCTTACTACTGTTACTCCCATTAGTGGAGGAATTGAATAATCCCAACCATTGGCCAGAGCAATTAGATGGTATATTATCATGATCTACAGAAGTTATTATAAAAGCCAGACCCTCTCCGCCACCTTCCTCCTTTTGTAAAATGTTCGGAACGAATGAGGCATTGAAGGAAGACACATTTTTTTCCTTGGTATAAGCTAAATGTTCTGTTCAACATCGCTCTTCTGCATAAATTTCTCATGGGGTCCTCACTAGTATTACTTGAATCCGCCGTGACTTGCAAGGCTCCGTTGGTTGATATTGTGGCGTTGTGCATAAATAACTTAGAGCTATCCGTATTGAAGTCGAAAGATGTAAAATTAATCGCATAGCCTGAAACAGTTTCTGCTACCAAAATGGTCGCAATGGCTGCCAAGATTATAACTTGAAGGAGACCCATTCGATTTAATACAAGCAATTTCAATCGATATAAAGTGGATTCGTTACTCACAAACGATTGGAGGTTTCTGGAGAGTATTGGCAGCCACAAATATTGAAATATCTCAATACTGATCTGACTATCGTATTAATCTCAACATCGATGTTTGATGGCATTCTAGCAGGCACCTGCGGTGCACCTACGCATTTTTATATTATTATTGTTTTCAGAAAACTGGTCTACCCATGAGATGAGGCACGGAATTTCCAGGTAAACTACACAAGCTCATTTGTTTGAACAATATTCAGTCTAGGTCTCCTCCACGTTTCAACAACATAATACAGTTCAATATGTGAAGTCTATTTCTGCTCCACGTTTCAAACGTTATAATAATCTTATAAGGAAAATATTTTAAAAAAAAATCTTCGAAGGATCCAAAGAAACAAAGTCAATTATGCCGGCTAGGAAGTTTCATTATTTTAATTTTAATCTAAGCAGGGTATATATATATCTAGGAAAAACCTCATGTTCCGAAAAAGTCATACATATCTAAGAAAAAACTCATGTTCCGAAGAAGTAAATTGATCAACGGCAATAGTGTAGTTTCCTCTCGCATAACTTGTTTGTTTAAATGCATAATTTGTTTGTTTAATTAGCATGTTTTAATTTTAATTAGCATGTTTTAATAAAGCATGTTTTGATTTGTTTGTTGTTTAAACAAGAGTTTGTGACTTTTAGGTCTTCTCTTTTAAATTTAAAAGAAAAAGAATATGCTTGATATCATGGAGATTTCCTTAATATGACTTTACACTTTACATATAAAATAATTCACATAGGTCATTGTAGTTATACTTAATTGATTCCCAAGCCAAAACAATGTGATCCAAAATATGTTTAACTTTAACTAAGGTATGTAATTCATCTTCAAACATTAATGTCCTTTAAACAACAATATGCTTTAATGGAAGATTTAAGGATTGGTTGGATGATACCGACTTTTATTTCCTCTCTAAGAGCATCCCATATTGCTTGGTAAAATTGAACTAAAAGACCCATGCACTGTTTTCCATATCACTAGAGTTATTAGAGGCAAAACAACGCAAAAGTTTTAACAACCAAGGTTTTCATGATCAAGTTTAAGCATCAAGGTTTCTCACCACCCTAACCACCTTTACTTATAGTTGACATTGGTAACTCAACTCGAGGACTGGATGTGTTGGTTAGTCCACTAGATTGTATTGTAACAAAATTTGTATTGTAAATTTTTTTGTATTGTAACAAAGATTGTGAAATTACAATTTAATGTGGTGTAGACTTGTCATTAAAAATAAATACAAATCCTTTTAATCTATAAATTTTATCATTTTCGTCATACTACATTTAATTTGACATGTTGTTTGGTTTGGTGGTGAGTTTGTCCATCACCAACTCAGCATGGTAACGACCAACCATATATTTTGAGATTTTTTTAAGGAGAATGATAGTTATAGCTTAATGGATATTAGTAAAATAAAATATTTTATTATTATTTGAAAAATAAAATAATATATTCTTAAATTAATAATCATGATTGACGTTAGTTGTTTAAGATTAGTTTATATTGTTAAATTGTTGATAATGATGATGTTATTAATTAAGATTAGTTTATATTTTTAAATTGATGATGATGATGATGCTAGTTATTGTCACTAGATACAAACGATCACATTGAAGTATCATACCAGTTGCGTTGACGACGCTGCGCAGATCTCCTCGTCTCATTGCTCGTTGTTGCTCTCGATCGCTCCGCCGCTACATGAATATCCCGCAGTCCATCGCTTTCTTCTGCAAGCATTCAAACAGCATCTCGGTCTTCTAACACAAAAATTGCAATTTAATAATCTTTCTTTGAAGCAGAATCTACTAAACCATACCAAAGAAACTAAAGCATTCTTGAATTTATACTTCTGTAATGTCTGGACTCTGGACAACAAGCTCTAAAAACTGTTCAATTAATAGCTAAATATACTAGAGTTACAGAAAGAACCTAACCTTTGGACAACAGGCTCAAAAAACTGTTCAATTAACAGCTAATACTAGAGTTACAGAAAGAACCTAACCTTCTAGGTTCTCTGAAGTGGGCTTGCTCTCTCTGTTAGAAGACAAATTAGCAGCAAATAAACCAAATGAGGCATTATCAAACCTGGCTGAGGACGACCCAACTCCTTTGCTTCTTACTTTTCATATTTTAGTATATACCTGAGAGTAATGCTACCAAAACGTTGACATTGATTCAGAATTCATGAGATTAATTCGAAAAGTTAAGATATGCAGAGTTTCCATAGTGTTGCTTGGCCGTCTCTCTTGATTGTCACCTACTTCTCTGCTAGAGTTAAAGGGCTGCAGATAAGGGCGATTCAATTTGTCACCGCCTTCAATTGACACCTCTCCTTCATGCGAGACCCCTCCTTCATGCAAGTTGCCATATGTTTACACATAGATAATACATGGACTTCCTTTTTTCTAGGAATTTCATTGCTCCTCCTACACGGATTTCCTTCCGACTAGGAATTCCATTGCTATTGCTCAAGTGAAGAGATTACAACCTCTGATTATGATAAGCCATTGAAAGATCAGTTAAGTTGAATTCCATACACAAAAGAGAAAGGATCTTACTCTAGTGGTTCGTGGCCTAAAGCTTCGACAGAGAAGAGAATGAACTATTTTGGAACACACTGTAAAAAGTTACAGTGATGCCGAGTTTAATTTTAATATTATAATTATTATTATAAAATAATAAGTTACACCAATTCCGACTTTAATTTTTAATATTATTGTTATTATTATAAAAACATGTTTAATTTTTAATATTTTGTTTTGGTGCAGTTTGCTTCTATAACTTTATACATGTTTATGGATAAACACGTTGGTCTTTTATTAATTGTTTTTAAAATCTAAATGAATTTTATTTATTTATTAAATTACTTAGAAATAAAGGTAAAGTTAATTTTGAGATATTAAAGTTTTGGGATAAATCATTTTACTTTAAAATAACTTTAAAATAATCAATTTCAATTTAAAATAAAAATAAAATATCATT
Source organism: Pseudotsuga menziesii (assembly GCA_001517045.1). Taxonomy (NCBI): domain Eukaryota; kingdom Viridiplantae; phylum Streptophyta; class Pinopsida; order Pinales; family Pinaceae; genus Pseudotsuga; species Pseudotsuga menziesii. Next base: position 136,916 of record LPNX010500615.1, on the reverse strand, counting down.
TTTAAACATTGAAAACAAAGTTGTTCGACTCAAGATGGAAATCTGATAATAACATAAAATAACAAGTATTCTGACAACAATGATATTAATTTATAGTCTTATAAGCTATTATTTCTCATTTCCTATTTATGCTAGCCTATAAAGAAACTTGCATATTTTTATAACATAAGTCAAGAATATTACTAGAAGTATGTAAGGAAGCTTGAATATGCTTGTTTTATGCTACATTGCAATAACCTATATCTTATTTAAATGGACATTTTTTAATTCATTTTTGTTTTAATTTCTTTCAAATTGTAATTATATTTGTTTTATCATATATTTTTATAGCAAAATTATCCTATTGCTATATATTTTCAATCTCTTCATAGGATATTCATTTCATAGGATATTCATTTCCTGAGTTAGCATTATAAAAATCCATTTCCTTATATTCATTTCCGGAGTTGCATTATAAAGAAATGTTTGAAGCTCTGAATGCTTCTTCCCTAAATTACAATTACATTCATTTTCTGAGTTGCGTTATAAAGAAATACTTGAAATTCTGAATGCTTCTTCCCTAAATTACACTTACGTTCAATAGAATCTATGAGCCACATTGTAAAAATAAATATGTCTTAGTTTCTGTAAATTACATTTGCACTAGCTTCTTTCAAGAGATGCATTTTAAAGAAATACTAGAAATTTCAGCGCTCCTCCCTAAATTACACTTTCCTTGAATTTACTTCTTGGCCTTCCTTTCAAATTAATATTTAGTAATTTGAAATCTCCTCCTCCGTAAATCACATTTTAATTAAATTTGGTACCTCGGCTGCAAGAAATATTTAGAGATCGGAATCCTTTTCTCTGTAAATTAAACTTTCCAGCTGCATTTCAAAAAAATCTAAAAACCTGATGCGTCTTCTATGCAAACTACATTTTCATTAAATTTAAATTTTATCTGCATTTTAACGAAATTTAAAGAAACATGGATGTTTATTCCCTGTAGAGTACATTTTGGTTAAACTAAATTTATCCGTTGCATTTTAAAGTAATACTAAGAAAGTCACGATGACTCAAAACTCACTTAGAATTCCGTAAAATATGAGGACGCGCTTCCAACGGCCGCATCTTCTGCACTTCTCGGCAGTCTTGTGGACGTGTGAATGATGTTCTTGAGGTCTACTAATTTTCCTGCAGAACGTTAAATTGATGAATATGTTAGGTTAGTTACAGAGAAAATAATGAGGAAAGTTTTGGAAAGAACGGATACCTTACTTGCGCAGCAGTGACAAGATGATGAGGAATGACTTGGACGCTTGTAGAAGGCTTTAGTCTAAGCAATTCTGGCTTGCGTTGTCTGATCATCTTCAGAACCAAAATGCACAAAAATAACAACACTCTGTTTATTTTCTTGCTCTCGCTTCCTCTTTGCAACCTGTGGGATATTGGGATCGGAATACTGTCGGCTTTTGCTTTTCACTGAAATTGTCTAACCCAACCTAGGCTTAACCAACATGATAAACATAACCTTACCTGAATTTAACCAAGAAAACAAAGAATCGACCATATATTACATCTTCATTTGTAGAATAAGAAAATCACATTTTGTTTTAGAATTTAAAGTCTTTGATTGTTATTATGAAGTGTAAGTTTTGATGATTGTGTTATTTTTAAGTGTAAGTTTTGATGCTGTTATTTTTAGGTGTAAGTTAAACGATTGATTATTTGTATTTATTTTTAAAATAAATATAAATATGTATTTACTAATTATTTGCATTTATTTTAAGGTACTAAAAGAAGTTTTGGAGTATTAATAAAAAACGTAGAATAAATAAATAAAACTGTAAAGTACTCCTTTAGTACTTTAGAATAAACTTCTTTTAGTAAAGTATTTCTTTAGCAAAATTATCTTATTTATATATATTTTCAATCTCTTCTAAGAGGCAGGTATAAGCAGCCTTGCTGCTATTTCACTTGTTTATTTTAGTCTTTGGTAAAATATTTTGATTTTTGTTAGTTGAGAGGTTTTTTCAAGTTCTATACTCTTATGACTAGAGGCTAATTAAATATTTTAAATCTTCTTTTCTTGATTAGGAAAGAATATATTTGTATATAAATTAGTTTTGATTTAATTAGATATATATTGGATACAATAATTATTTATGAAAGTCTTACAAAGCTACGGTTTAACAAATTGGTTTAAAAGAAGTAAAAAATTTACATAATATATTAAATTATGATAAAATTTTAAGTTTTGATGGCATGAAACTTGGGGTTCGATGGCTAAGAAATTTTGTGGAAAACAATTTTATTTTCTATTACAATTGTGGCAAAAGTATCATATTTCTATAGCTTTTGTCTTATAGAAGCTATAGTTGTTAGTATATCTCGAGACATTTCCACCTCGTGGCTCTTGTTTTTTTAATATGTTTCTATAGCTTCTACCTGATAGAAATAGTGTTGGCAACTGCAGCGAGATTTCCACTAGTGGCTTCTTATAGCAATAGCTATTAGCAACTACAGGGACATTGGCATCTCGTGGCTCCTATTTTTTATTTATTTGTCATGTCATGCTTAAAAATAAAGTCCTACCGAAGGTTAATGGAATGGGTTGGGGTTTAGTTAGTCTTAAACGTATTTAAGGTTTGCTCGAGCTCTAATCTGTAAGAAATAAGAGTGGAGCCAAAAGACGACACATGAGCGGCGAACCGATCGCTTGTCTGACCAAGCGTGTGATGTGTCGAATGGAGCTTTCCAGCCCAACTAACTAACCTAGACATACAAGTGATAGTTACGGCCACACACTTGTAGTGGAGTATTTTATTTCTTAATTAAAAACTACATGTCATTATAACTTTTTTGGGGAATTTTTTTATTTTTCAATTAATTTCTCTTTTTCTAACAAATACATTGCCTAGATAAAATGTCAATTTACAAGTGCTTACCAATAAATCGAAGTTTTTCCAAGGCTATTCGTGGGTTATTCCTTCTCAACGTTCAAATTTGAACCCTTCCCAGCCCTTCCAAAGGGTTCTAGCCCGTCCTAGAAGTGTAAAGTAAAAATTGTCCTTAAAAGAAATTAAGATCTGAATTTTACCCTTCCAATTAAGAAGGACATAATTTATATCAACATTTCAAAAGAGGGACAACATTTGAAATCACCCATCCATATAAATTTTTCAAGATGTTGAAATTCCTATGCTATAAACTTCGACTCGTCATTCAAAATATTGGAAATATCATAAATTATAATCACTCGCTCACTCACATCACACACTCGCTGCTTAGTTGTGCAACATGATGAGTGATGACTAACAAGTACAAGGCACTGGCCACCAGGATGTGAGTTTGACTCCCGAGACACTTGGTTTTGTCATCTAAGGTGTGACAATGTGTTAGAGATTGTGGCTGTAACAACATAGAATGACTACTAGCCCCAAAACTAGCCCAAAACTTTTTGCCTACTACCTATGTGAACCTGGCTACCAAGTTCCACTCATTTTTTTGTCAAAATGAAATTCAAATGGTCCATTTGAAGAGTCCTCATCTACAAGACTTCATTTTATGCATGAATATCACAAAATCACGACAATGATAAACAACACTTAATGTCATGCAACTACAAATAATCGCATGCAAGTAGGATCACAAAGTGTTCATAAGTCGATTTATGCATTTATATAGAGAGGTATAATTAGGCACACGATATGGAGAAACAATGAGTTAGAAAAACATTTGGGCCAAAGCACCACTCAAGAATAGTCTTCAATTTGATGGGTGGCGTGATCATGATGTAATCTCCCTTCATCCTTCCAAACATTTGTGGTTTCTCACAACATTTGCCCTCAACACTTGCCACCAACATATGTAGAAAATTTATGTGTTTACATCCTCTTCTATTTAAATCCTCATCCCATAGTCATAACTAAGGATTTTATGCACGAACATTCTCACCTTATAATATCAATTAGGTCAATGCGTAGAGAACCATAAAATATCAAATGTGTCAAGACACAAAGAGTAAGAGAAAACTATAAGTCTGTCTTGTATTAAATTTACCATATAAGTATTTAATTGACATTATTAACTGAGTTTTGGCTTGTTGGATTATTGTGATCTTCTTATCACTTCTTACCAATGTGATTGCAAGGCATTCTTTTAAGGTGAAGTCCATAATTTTATGTCTTCTTCCTCATTCTCATGTGTTTTAGTAATACAATAAGGAGGGCAGTGGCCCACATCAACATGGAAAATGGTTTAGACATAGAGATAGACACATTAATTATTTTCATTAAATAACTTAAATTTCCTACCAGTGACTGTTGATTCACCTAATCGTGGATTGATACAAAACATAAGTTTTAGAGCCTCGAGTTCTTAATTACTCACACCTAGAACTTTCTCAAATGCAGCCATTAAAAAACTTCTTTTGGTATTCTAATCCAATTTAAAAGGCAGATTGTCGAGACTCAAACATACAATGAGTTCCAAGGCTCTAGTTGATTTAGGTGTTATTCCATTGCCCCTCCATCTCATACTTCTATGTTGTTGTGACAAGTGTTGAACAACAAAATTTGATGCCATGACCCTACTTGCTTGATATGTAGGATTTTTTTTAATCTTTTATGAGTTGTGTATTATTTTTTCTTAGGAACCCAATTCCCATCATTCTACATCTCTAAGGCTTGGATGGTGTTACATACCTAAATAATAACAACAATAAATACATAAATATAACATAATACAATCATATATAGAAATAGAAATCGTTATAACAATAACAACAAACATAATAAGATAATAATATATAATAATATAATATTAGTTGGTGAAAAGGTGTAACTCTTTATGAAGAGTTGCATTAGACACCCTTTAAATAATTATATATACGAGAAAGTCTATTTTGTAAAAATATCATATCTAAATCGTATTTTACCATTACAGTGGTATCAAAGCTATACGGTCCTTGGACATTATTTACACTTTGTGTATATTTGGGTTTCCCAAAAAATAGGACATTGTCCTTAAAAATAAAAAGAGGTAAAAGTAACCCCCCTAAAGAAGAGGTGAAAAGTGAAACCACCAGTGGTTTCTTAATAAGTCGGTTTGGGTTTGAATATAAAAGTGCATAAAAACTACTACTAAGAAGCAAGTGAGATTTGAACATAGGTGGGGAAGGTAACACTCATTCCTCCCAACCACCCAATCTACTGGCATTTTACAAAAGTTAAGGAAAAAATATATAAAAGTGCATAATAATTGCTACTAAGAAGCAAGTGAGATTTGAACTTAGGTGGGGAAGGTAACACTCATTCCTCCCAACCACCCAATCTACTCGCATTTCACAAAATTATTGGATAAAAAAAGAGAAGGAGTATTTTCTTTTCCCAAGGGAAAAAAGCTGAAAAAAAGAGAAGTATTATTATAAAGGAGTTGCATTTTTCAAGAAAGGTTTATATTTATCCAATATATATAGACTTCAATACAAGAAGGGATAAAAAACAAAAAACAAAAAACAAAAATTATAAGCTTCCAAAAACTATTAAAAGTACTTCAACGTTATAAGGGTATTAAGTAAACTTTATGTTACATATTAAAGGTATTTAAAAAAAAGTCTTACAAATAATACTTAAGTTCAAATCAAATGATTATAAGGGAAGTGTATTGAAAAAAGTTTAGATCTCAAGTATTAAAGTATTTAAGTCGTAATGAAGGTCTTTTTCGAAGGAAGTTTAAGTTAAAAAAAATGGGGTCTAATAGCGAAAAACAAGGAATATTTCCAAGCAATTTTAAAACTTATGTCTCAGTGTTATTTCAGATAAAAGGAACTATCAGAGAGAAAGCCATTGCTATTTCTATTGCTCTCGGCGAACGTAATAATTATATTAGTGGTGAATTTGCTAATGAGTTAGCGATTCCGAGGACAAATATAAGTGAAAGGTTAGACTTTTTGAATAACAAAGAATATGCAATAAACGATTTACAATGGAACATTGGAGATTATACTGGTGCTTCTCAATTTATAGTTAAATCCTTGTGGAGTAGTAATGGTGACCTAGTTTTGGGATTACCGTGGCTAAAAACATTGGGAACTTTGATCTTAAATGCTGAAAAAAGTTTTTGACATTCCCCTACAAAAAGTAAAAAATCACATTGTCGGACATAACATGAAGACAAAATCAGAGGGCGCATCATCTGAAGAATTCAAAGAAATATCAAAGATGTTGTTAGAGGGAAATGATAAATCAATACAGGCGATACATAACGATTTCAGCAAGGTTATTGCAGGTAAAGAAGAAGAGATCTCTCGTCTAAGAGAACATAACCAGAAATTACTTCTGCAAATGAAGAAGGCAAAGGATAAGTTTAAACCCAATCAACAGTTTAAAGACGAGAATCAAGATCTTCAAAAAGAATTATCATGCAAAGACAAAGAAAGCTCTTCCTTAAAAATGGTTAATCAGGAATTGTTAGAGCAAATAAAAAAACTTAAAATAAAGAGAACCCAAAAATCAAGGCAATCAATATGGCGTCATCAACTCAAACTATAAAGAAGAGCTCTTACACTTAAAGAAAGTTAATCAAGACATGCTTATACAAGTTAGGAACCTAAAGCAGGAGAATAAATATTTACAAGAAAATCTAGATCGCAAGAGATCAAGTGTCGACAAAGAAACAATGACTAACGCAATAAAGAAGTCATCAAAGGCTCAAATTCAAAGATCAGAAAAGGGAAGCAATGCAAATCTCATCAAGGTTTGAAAGGTCAATCTTATTGTCACATCCCTACAAGCATCAACATAAAATGGTTCCGAAAAACAATTAAAAAAATCGTTAGAAGCACCAAAAGTTGAAGTTCCAGTAAACGGTTTTTACCGTTACAATCACTATCAGAGTTCTGTATTTCCATCCAAATGAGAAGAGTCGTTATGATAGACGACAAGATTAAAAGGAAAATTACCAGTATTATTCCTGCAAAGAGCAAAGACAAAATCGACAACTCCTGACAATTGATCCGCAAATAATTCCATTAAAGGTATATCTCGGATGGACGACTTCACAAATGATGTAACATTTCCACACAATGTTTAAAAGAACGTATCGTCTTATTTCGTCGAGTGTTGCAACTACCAACACAGAATGTCATGAGAAAGCGTTACGAGCAAGAACAAGGGATAAAGTCTTCCATAATTATGCTTTGAGGACAAAGCAATTCTAAGGGAGAGGCAATGTAATGAACACAAATATATAATAAAGAAACACTAAATAAATACTAATAATTAAATAACGAAGAGGGTACGTAACACATATAAAATAATATATTAATTATAGTTATAAATTACTAAGTGAAAGGGTGTAGCCCTTCACTACACATGCTCAAGCCTATAAAGGCGAGCCTCAATGTAAAATCTTGTCGTCATAGATATTTTTATCAATTTTTATATATTAAAAAAATTATTATTATTATTATTATTATAATTACTTAATAATTGTATTAAGTACAATTACTAAATTACAGGAGTAAAGAAAAACAAGACAAAATTGAAGAAGACAAGAAGTTAGTCAAAAGGAAAACCAACTATCGTCAAAAGAACACCAGAAGTCAGGAATTATGGAAAATTCTAAATCAAAATTGGAGTCCCAACTACAAGTAGCATTGGGAAAAGCATTTGACATGACAAAGGTGGATCTTTCTAAGGGATTAATAGAGCAGAAGAATCATTATCTAAAAATCCGTATTGAGAGATTATCTACTCAAATTGAGGAATTAATGAGCAAAAAATATACCAATCAAAATATACAAAACCAAAAAATCATGAAAGATGTAGTTGAGAATAAAGAAGAAATAAAACGATTAAACAAAATCATCAAGGACAAAGATGACAAAATCACGCAAATTCAGACAAAATTAAGATGGTAAGAAGCAAAGAATTGCCGTCTTTAACAACAGATTGAGGAACTCCAACAATAGATTGGGGAACTCCGACAGAAAGAGGACGACAAAAAAAAAACGCACAAGTTGGAAATTACGAAAGTCAATAACATATTAACAAGTAATATTGAAGAGATGTATCGATTAAGAAATCATAATAAAATATTAGCTACGAAGTTCAAGAAGTTAAAGAGTACCAAGAAGGCAGACAACTCGAATGAAGACATCGAAGGAAAAGTCATAGAAAAGCAAGAAGAAAATAAATTACTTCTAAATATAAACCAAGAACTAGAGAAACAAATCGAGAAGTTAAAAAAGGACAAAAGGTCGTAAGATGAAGGGTTCGAGAAGATTCAGAGTAAAAAAAATCTACTGGGGAAAAAAATAACGCAAGTCCAGAAAGTAGCATCCAAAATATTAGAAAAACAAATTCAAGTTGAGGAAGTCAATTTAGTCATCATCACAAATAAAAAAGAAGTCAATACATCCGAAGAACAAATAACAAAAATTCCCCATCGACACCCCAACCATATAAACGGGTATCCTAGAAAGTGGAAATTGTTGAAAGATAATGGTACTAATGTAATCAAAGCTCCCGATGATGTATCAGTAAGGAATCGCAACAATCAACAACAAATCAATTTGGGATGCATTGATCCATTAACATATCGGAAGTTATGCTCTACACTTAGAAGTTCATATCAACATGTTTCGTCAGTTATGATGTCACAAGGTACGATGAGACCATATTATAAGGCTTTGAGGACAAAGACTTTCTAAGAGAGAGGCAATGTTACATACCTAAATAATAACAACAATAAATACATAAATCTAACATAATACAATATATATAGAAATAGAAATCATAATAATAACAACAACAAACAATAATAATATAATATTAGTTAGTGAAAAAGTGTAACTCTTTATGAAGAGTTGCATTAGACACCCTTTAAATAATTATATCTACGGGAAAGTCTAGCTTGTAAAAATACCATATCTATTTTATCAACTCATGGACTATTTGTATTTTAGAAAGTGGAAGTTTGAGAAGTTCTATTAAACGGTATTTTACAGTTACAGATGGCTTCCCTCTCTTTGGGTTGAATAAAGTTTTTGGTTGGTTTTATATGTATTTTTTGGTTGTAGGTTTATTGTAGCCTTATTTTGCTTAGTGGTTTCCTTTTGTACATAGTTAAAAGTAAGTAAGTCTCTCACGGTTCTTGTTTTTTTAGGACTATATCTAGTTTCAACGTCTTGCATTATGCATAAGAGCTCACAGATGCCTAATATGGTTATTGCATAGTCCAAGTGTTTTTTTCCGTATAATGAAGCGTGTTCCAACTCGAAAAAAATACAATAGAAAGTTGTTATTATACTAAACTTTAAAATTAATGTTACATATATTTTCTGTATAATGAAGTGTGTTCCAGCTCGAAAAATACAATAGAATAGCTGCTGTTTTACTAAAATGTATAATTAAGGTTACATATCTGTCAAATTAATTAATGTGTTCAAATTAGGTTTTATTGAAAATATATCATTTTTTCATGTAGATATTAGGGGGTGTTCAATTGTTATTGTAAATTTGTTTTAAGATTGTAAAAATTTGGAAGGGCAATATTTGTTTTTTGCATTTTTTTGGGAGGAAAGAGTTTAATTAATTTATACTTGTCAATTCAAATATGTAAAATTAATGTTACATATATCTAAAATTAATGTGCTCAAATTAGGTTTTATTAAAAATATACCAATCTTTTCATATATTCATGTAGATATTAGGGGGCGTTCAATTGTTTAAGATTGTAAAATTTGAAAAGACAATATTTGTTTTTTTGTTAATGTGTTCAGATTAGGTTTTATTGAAAATATCAATTTTTTCATGTATTCATGTAAATATTAGAGGGTGTTTAATTGTTTAAGATTGTAAAATTTAGAAGGGCCATATTTATTTTTTGAGAAAAAGGTTTAGTTAATTTATACTTTTCAATTGATATTGTGCTTCACAATTTATATATTGTCAATTGAAGTACATCTTTATATCGTCCTTTATCTTTATATTATCCTTCCAACTTATTTATATTGTCCTATATTGTGAATTACTTTGTCCTTCACAATTATTTATATTGTTCTTCATCTTTGAAAGGCTTCGAGAATAAATGCCCTTATGTTGTACTTCACAATTATTTATAGTGAATTGTGAATGATGAAGGGATCCAAGAATAAATGTTCTTATATTGTATTTCACAATTATTTATATTGTGAATTGTCAATTGAAGTACTTATTGTCCTTCATTTTTAAATTATTTGAAGAAGATGAAGTATTTGAAGTACTTATATTGTACTTCACAATTATTTATATTGTCCTATATTGTGAATTACTTTGTCCTTCATCTTTGAAGGGATCCAAGAATAAATGCCCTTATATTGTACTTTACAATTATTTATGGAAGAGTCTAACGACGCGACGGTTTTTCCTGTTGTGGATCGTCCCGTTTGAAAACCGCTTCACCCCACTTCGATGACCGAAAAACCTTGTCCAACTCAATAAATTATGGCCATCGACCATGAACATCCATCCCATATGGAGGCCATTAATATCACACCAGTTACGGGTTGTCAGATGCCTGCATTTTGATGCGGACCAATGACCCTAGGTTGTGGGAGGGAAATGTAAATTTAAATTCTGAACAAGCTCATTGAATGTATATTCAAATTTAGAGCAAGAGGATTTATGCTTACAGACAGAAATAAACTATCCCGGGGAAGAGAACTGGAGTTGTTTCTCGTACTTCCTAAAGGAAGAGGAAATATGCAACTAATTCTAGCTCAATCCACATGTTATCTCAGCCAGATCAGATAACAAGAAAGGAATAATTGGTTTCTCTTAGATAGAGCTTGGAGGTAACTAAGCTTGAGCTCATTCACAAAGCTGCCTGGGATGTTGGGTAGGGTGAAAGATACATAGTAGCTCGCCTTCAATGTGTCGATAATAGGTGTGCCTTTGGTTGTGGCATTGAAACAACTTCCAAGCCATTTGGAAACTTCTCACGCACCCATAAGATAGCCATATGTAGATGCAGGGGGTATATATGATGCTCCCTCCAGAGGTTTTAGCCTTGTGGACAATCCCATGAGTTATATATTGTTGTATTATTATATCCGAAGGTGACAGATGAAGTAGCTCAGGAAAGTTAGGTTTAATGCGACCCTAAGCTACATCTATATAAATATGCGAAGGAAAATGATGTTTAACAATCTTCTCCATGGAGAAAAAATATTTCAACATAAAAAAGAATGAATACTTGGCAATAAAAACTCTTCGAGATATGACAAACATTATGGTTCTCAAAGCAGACAAAGGGAACGCCATTGTCATTTTAAAAGCTGAGGATTATCAAACAAAAATGGTTGAACATCTGAATAGTGGCTGCTATCGAAAAATCACAAAGGATCCATTAAAAAAGGTAGTAAGAGAGGTTACCTTGGCAATAAAAAAGTCCTCCTTAGATGAAGATACAAAGAAAAATCTAATTTCGAAGAATGCAATCATGCCATGCACATATGGCTTACCGAAGATACATAAATCATGAATCCCACTTAGACCCATCATTAACACAATAAAATCACCAACATATGATCTGGCGAAGCACTTAGCAAAGACTCTTAAACCCTTGGTTGGAAAAACCTTCTTATTCATCAAAGACTCCTCATAGCTGGTAGGACGATTGAAAGATTGGAAAGTGGATGAAATGATTTATTGACCAGTTTTGATGTAGTCTCACTCTACACAAAAATTCCAATCGATGGGGTTGTGGAAGTCATCAAGAAGGTATCAAATCCTGAAATAGTGCACTTGGTTGAGATGTGCCTCAGGTTAACTTATTTTTGCTTCCAAGGAGAAATTTATGAGCAAATGGAAGGTGTTGCAATAGGCTCACCACTATCACCAATTGTGGCAAATCTTTTCATGGAGGACTTTGAAGAAAAAGCATTAAATTCATTTCCACAAAAACCAAGATGGTGGCTTAGATTTGTGGATGATGTTTTTAGCAATTGGCCACATGGAGAGGATAGGTTAAGTGAGTTTCAAAGCCATTTAAACACTCAATGTGACAGTATCAAGTTCACTTTAGAAAAGGAGGAAGAAAGTTCCCTTCCATTCTTGGATGTTCTTATAACAAAGAATCCTGATGGATCTCTATCTCACTAAGTATATAGAAAGAAAACAAAAACGATCATATACCTTCACGCTGACTCGCACCATCATCCATCCCAAAAGATTGGTATAATAAACACCTTAGTAACATGCACATGGAGGGTCTCAGATACGGATTACATAAAAGGAGAAATGGAGCACATAAGAACGTCACTCATTAACAATGGGTATAATGGTAAGGAGATTGACAAGGTTTTCCATAACGTAAAAAAGAGAAGACACGAAACCAAAAAAAGAGACACGGCTCTTCCAAGAATCACCCTTCCTTATATCCATGGCACCACAAATAAGATTGCAAACATCTTAAAGAAGAAAAACATATGGGTGGCGTTCACTCCTCCAAACTCAGTAAGAACCTTGCTTGACAAGGCTAAAGATCCTGTTGATCCTAAAAACCATAAAGGTGTCTACAAAATACCATGTTCATGTGGTGAGGCCTACATAGGTGAGACTATAAGGTCAATTGAAACCAGGTTCAAAGAGCACAGTGCATATTTACGGTATGATAGAATAAAGAACTCAGCCATAGCAGAACATTCCCATAACACTAAACATCACATCTTCCTAGAAAACTCTAAAGTGTTAGTGATTGTCCCTAACTACTATAAAAGGAAAATTCACGAAGCTATTAAAATTGAGAAATACAGTAAAAACTTCAATCGAGATGATGGTTTAAAACTTAAAGACGCTTGAAAACCTATCATTAAAAAATTATTAAACAGTAAAACGTTCTAAAAAAATTTCAAACTACTACTTAACTTTTAAACTACACTCATATTACATAATATATTACATTATAACCCTACTCATTACTCCTCACCCTATTTAGCATACAAACTTTTATCCCTACTTAATAGTTTAACCCTACTTATTTTACAATTTAAAATATTTAAAAAAACTTCGAGAAATACTACTTTTACATTATAAATTTTCAAAACCTAATTTGGATTATCATAATTTTGAAGTATTATAAAAAAATTAATATAAATTTTTTAAAACTTAAATTTAATATAACCTCTGTAATATAAAAAATAACCTTTCTAAAATTTAAAAAAAAAGTTTCTACACCTTAAATTTAATATAAAACAAATTTTAAGTGCATAAAAAACTAATTATTAAATAACCTTTTTAAACATTATAACTATATTACTAAAAACTTAGAACTTAGAGTATAAAAAATTAAAATTAATTAAAAAAATTAATAATAATAAAAGTTAAGTTTTGTTTTAAAAACTTATAATAAAAATAAAAACACAAATTTTATATAATTTTTATACCTGCCGTAGCAGGTATATAGTAATCGGTTGCTAGTCAACCGAACTTTGACCTTTTATTAGTTGCCGCCAGGAAAAAATTAAAATCTGTTTTCTAAAGTTAAACTTTAGAGTTTGCAAAAAATATTTTAAATTTTAATAAAAATATTTCTATTTGCTATTTTGTAAACTTCTGATTGGCCATCAGAAATGATGTCATTCTTGGAGTTTGGTATCTGGTTTTCACTTGACACATGGCAATGATGACATCAGCGGGTCAATTAATCCACCTCCTCCTCGTCACTATTTTACTACAGGTACAGTTTTCTAGCGAATGTCGGAGAACTTATGGTCTGGCATTCGTCATTCTCCAACCAGTGACGAAAAAGTTAATGTCAAAGTACAAAAACCACTGCTTTCAGATATCACCAGATTTACAATAAATTACAGCAAAAACAAAGGCAGCTTTCAAGCCCATTGTCGGAAAAAAATGAAAAATTCAACATCAATCAGAAAGTGTTTTATTATGTGAACACGGCCCGGGAACGAAATTTTATTTGCACAACATAGAGAAGAGCAGGAGAAAAAAAATCAAGAAAATGAAAATATTTCGCCTGCTTCAAGGACACGGGAAATGTGAGCAATGCAGACAGCTGTGGTGTTTTCACAGTCTCCTTGATAATTTCCTTCCACGTTTTGTACACGCCAGCACAAGCCACAACATTCGTCCGCGCAGGCCAGGTGATCTCGCTGCTCTCAATTCTCTCGATAATATCTCTGAGCAACTCATGGGGAAAATTCGCCCAGCAGCTCTCCTGCAAAGTCTCGGTTGCTGTTTTGCAGTGATTCTCATCGCCAGAAGCGGCCGCGGCGCCATGCGAGTTCGACCGCGATCTGCGATTGTAGGTGAGCTTCACATCGAAGGTCCTCTTGGAAATGCTCCCGATACCGCCCTTCATGTCCTGGATGATGTTCTTGATCGAAGGCATCAAGAACAATCTGGACGCTTGAAAGCGTTCAAAATTAAGTTTCGCCCCCCCCGTAATTTCAGAAACTTGGCATAATTTGCAAGAACGGCCACGAGATTTAAGCTTCAAGCAAGTGTTTTTATTTTTATTTTTAAATCAAGTTATTATTCCTACAGCAATTGTACAGTAATTTTCAAGAGCTGTAGACAGCATAGGAATAAGAGGTGGCAAGAGATTGCGGGCCAAGAACACCACTTTCACAATTCGTAGGAAGGGACACATTGCGGACATGCCTGCAAGCTGTACACACAGGTTGACTGGTGGTGGCATCGCAGCTCATCATGGGCTCCTCCTCCTCCTCGTGGCTTGCGTGGAAGGGTGTTGTGGTAAATTGGTAAAGCGACCAACATGAAAACCATATGGATTAGTATCTAGTGTCAAGTAGAACATAACACGAAATTCAAGGTCATAATAGTTGCCCTAGGTTTTCTTTTACAATGGGTGAAATTTAAAATAAACGAAAACAAATTAACAAATAAATAAATAATCATTACATTAAACACATGCTAAATCTCTAAAAAAAGGGTCCCGTTTCTTAAAACCTGGCTACTATCTTTATTTGTTTTACCTTTGCCGCCTCTAAGGCTGATCTTGGCAGTGCAATATCCGACGGCTAAAAAAGACGAGGAGACAGCTTTTTATAAATGGCCAATTGGGTAAAATAGCAAAGATGA
>LPNX010500615.1:102739-119576 GCA_001517045.1 Pseudotsuga menziesii | reverse complement strand
TGCAAAGTCGTCTTTGTATTCGAACCTGCTTCTTCCCACAGTCCTTTGCTAAAATGTGTTGAGACGTTGGTCTCTAGATTTCAAACCCGCTCCTTCCGACAGTCCTGCGCATTATGGTTCTCAATATCCAAAATGTTAATTAAATGTATTTTTACACAATATATTCTAGATTTTAAACTAAACTGCAATTCAATTCACAAATCAAAATTTATTTTAACCTATGGTCATCTAACCAATGTAACAAATTAAATGATTGTAAATTATAAGTGAACGCTTAATGGTGCTGTCAAGTGTATTGTGCAACGTTACAATAATACTCCTGTCAAGCTGTACTATGCAGCCTCTCCAATCTTCATATGGCGAGTCGCTCGATCGGTGCACAACCATTCTCCATTTGATATTCCATTCGATATTGCGAACTCAGCCCATGTTTCGTTTGTAAGGTACAGCGACTGTGCACAAACATATGGTACACGTCAAGTCTAGTCGTACATTGCGCGGCCTTTTCAATCTCCATATGACGAGTCACCCAATCGGTGCACAACCACTCTCCATTTGATATTCCATTTGATATTGCGAACTCAGCCCATGTTTCATTTGCAAGGTACAACGACTATGCACAAACTTTTCTTAAGCGGCAGGTACTAAGCGACTTCGTTGCTTATTCAACTTGTTTTTATATAATTTTCTTTTTCATAAGAATATATATATTTCTAAAATAAGTTTTAATAAAATAAAAAAATTTAAACCTAAAACCGACTTAAAACCAAAACTTGGATTTATAAAATATTTGAAATAAATTATTAACTATTTATTTAAAAACCCTAAGTGCAAAAGAGAGCCAGATCTTTGTCTTCTAATAATGAACTTATTTCACAAGTTCGAAACTGGTCAAGAACTAAAAACTCCTACCGCATATTTCCTACTGATGTAATAAGAAACATGTTTATAGATAACTCTCGTAGTTATAGGTTACTCGTTGACACTACTTTCTTTTCCACTCAATGAATCTACCCAGTAAAGAGAAGTGAAGTTTATTTCTACTTCATAAAACAAGTAGAAGGATCAACATTCTCATTTCAGATATCACCCTAGATCTCATCCCAGAACGTTGAGTAGTTAGACAAGCGTCGAAGCCTTAGCTTCTTCTTCATCTGGCAATTCCAGTTGTAATATTTTTACTTTTGCAATCCTTGATTTACCATACAATGTCATGGACTAAGAACTTGTATGCATTGTGTAATTTTCACATCTTAGTAAACAATATATACTTAGCTTACATGATATCCATTCCTTTGTTAGTATTTGATTACTTACATGATAATTTTCACATCTTAGTAAACAATATATACTTAGCTTACATGATACCCATTCCTTTGTTAATATTTGATTACTTACATGATTATTTTCACATCTTAGTAAACAATATATACTTAGCTTACATGATACCCATTCCTTTGTTAATATTTGATTACTTACATGAGTTAACGTATTTCTCCTCGGTTGAATCCCCTGGTCAAGGATGTATCTTCCTTATGTATCTTTTGCTTGTGTAAAGCTGCCATGAGGTGAAATAAATTAATCCAAATGCAACCCTCTTCATAACCTTGTTACTTATGGGAATTTGAATTATGAATGATGGTGAAGACTAAACTTGATCATATCTTGATAGGGATAACTTAATAGGTCATATGCCTCCCTTCATGACCATTTTTTTCAAATAATATGTGTTGATATGTTGCAACCACAGTAACAGAAAGCATAGTCTCCTCTTATTGGAGATCAAATGCAATAGACCAAAAGGAATGTGTTAGAATTGATATATCTTTGATATTGTACCCTTTGCTTTCTTGGGTTTCATTCCTGCTACTCTTGCTCCTTCCTGATGTTCTTCCCGCCATTTATACTTATTATTGTTTGGCTCCCGCGACCCCTCTGCCCTCTATTGGCTTTGATGCCCGCGGGGTTTCGATCCCCAGGCTCTATAATTGGAGAGTATGCTCCCGGCAATGGAAGTCTATTTGCAACTGGATAATTTGTGTATGGATCTGGAAAAGGATATAAAGACTCTTTCCAATTAAAGGATCAGTTACCTTTTCCCATTTTGCCATCCCCACTAACTTTTGCTTAGTTAATATTCCGTGACTTAGGTTTCCTAGGGTATTTTCCATTATAGAATAGTCCACCCTTAGCACTCCCGTCCCGATAGGTCTGACAAAGTATTGTCTTTCATAAGCCACCCTTTCACTCTCAAATTAACCATATGTTTCCATGGCTTAAGGATATGATTCAAATGCTTAATCAACGAAAGTAATAGATGTGTATATGATTATATAATCAATGTATACTTGTGTGACTATTTATTTAGCTTCATTGCAATGCCATGTAAAGTTTCTAATTGGTCCTTATGTTTAACAGGGACTTCATAGGGTGGAGACATATGAATCTTTATGATCTTGGTGTTTAAATATGAAGGTTAAGGATATTTTTACCATTTTCATTGAGACTAAGAGTTTAACTTAGGAGTAGTTTTTCTTTCATTTAAAATAAAATGAAGTGTTATGTTGTCAAAGTTATTATGATGAAGGCTTTTAAATTTAGATTTTTACATTAATTAATTAATACTTAAAGGGTTTTCATTTTGGATCTCTACATTAATCCTTGGTGTTGGATCCATCAAAACAGTTTTGGCAAAGCCTTCATTGAAAATCAAGTGTATCTTGCCAATCAATGGGAACATCCACGCCTTGGTGATGGGCATATGGCAAATTTTAAGCACTTGGAACTTGATATTTTGCAAAAAAAATTCAAAAAAAAATAAATCTATACATAAATGTTTTAATTCAAGTAGTTCTAACATGTCTCACTTGTGTTTAAGGTTTGCTATGTACTTACTCAACTTTTATCTTGCATTCTATGGTTGTAAAAAAAATTATAAATTAACATTTTGCAATTCCAAACATGCTTAGTAATTTTAAGATTTTGTATCATAAAAATGGTAATTTTCAATATTCTAAAATAAAAAATAAAAAATAGGAAAAAAAATGTTTATTTCCATACCATTTTTTTTAAATTGTGTTTATTTAAAAATAATAAATAAATTATAAATAATAATAAATAAGATTTATAAAATAGATATAAATATAGTGATATCATTATTTTCCTAAAAATTTATTAAAATATAAAATTACAATTAATAAAAAAATTTGAATTAAGAGTATGAGTTATTGTTTTTTAAAGAAAAATTGAAAAATTGGCATAACGAACATTTAAAATAAAAATCAGACTTGCGAATTAGCAGCAGATTGATATAGAAATTAATACAAGTTTTGATGGCATGAAACTTGGGGTTCGATGGCTAAGAAATTTTGTGGAAAACAATTTTATTTTCTATTACAATTGTGGCAAAAGTATCATATTTCTTTAGCTTTTGTCTTATAGAAGCTATAGTTGTTAGTATATGTCGAGACATTTCCACCTCGTGGCTCTTGTTTTTTTAATATGTTTCTATAGCTTCTACCTTATAGAAATAGTTGTTGGCAACTGCAGCGAGATTTCCACTAGTGGCTTCTTATAGCAATAACTATTAGCAACTACAGGGACATTGGCATCTCGTGGCTCCTATTTTTTATTTATTTGTCACATCATGCTTAAAAATAAAGTCCTACCGAAGGTTAATGGAATGGGTTGGGATTTAGTTAGTCTTAAACGTATTTAAGGTTTGCTCGAGCTCTAATCCGTAAGAAATAAGAGTGGAGCCAAAAAGACGACACATGGGCGGCGAACCGATCGCTTGTCTGACCAAGCGTGTGATGTGTCGAATGGAGCTTTCCAGCCCAACTAACTAACCTAGACATACAAGTGATAGTTACGGCCACACACTTGTAGTGGAGTATTTTATTTCTTAATTAAAAACTACATGTCATTATAACTTTTTTGGGGAATTTTTTTATTTTTCAATTAATTTCTCTTTTTCTAACAAATACATTGCCTACATAAAATGTCAATTTACAAGTGCTTACCAATAAATCGAAGTTTTTCCAAGGCTATTCGTGGGTTATTCCTTGTCAACGTTCAAATTTGAACCCTTCCCAGCCCTTCCAAAGGGTTCTAGCCCGTCCTAGAAGTGTAAAGTAAAAATTGTCCTTAAAAAAAATTAAGATCTGAATTTTACCCTTCCAATTAAGAAGGACATAATTTATATCAACATTTCAAAAGAGGGAAAACATTTGAAATCACCCATCCATATAAATTTTTCAAGATGTTGAAATTCCTATGCTATAAACTTCGACTCGTCATTCAAAATATTGGAAATATCATAAATTATAATCACTCGCTCACTCACATCACACACTCACTGCTTAGTTGTGCAACATGATGAGTGATGACTAACAACTACAAGGCATTGGCCACCAGGATGTGAGTTTGACTCCCGAGACACTTGGTTTTGTCATCTAAGGTGTGACAATGTGTTAGAGATTGTGGCTGTACATAACAACATAGAATGACTACTAGCCCCAAAACTAGCCCAAAACTTTTTGCCTACTACCTATGTGAACCTGGCTACCAAGTTCCACTCATTTTTTTGTCAAAATGAAATTCAAATGGTCCATTTGAAGAGTCCTCATCTACAAGACTTCATTTTATGCATGAATATCACAAAATCACGACAATGATAAACAACACTTAATGTCATGCAACTACAAATAATCGCATGCAAGTAGGATCACAAAGTGTTCATAAGTCGATTTATGCATTTATATAGAGAGGTATAATTAGGCACACGATATGGAGAAACAATGAGTTAGAAAAACATTTGGGCCAAAGCACCACTCAAGAATAGTCTTCAATTTGATGGGTGGCATGATCATGATGTAATCTCCCTTCATCCTTCCAAACATTTGTGGTTTCTCACAACATTTGCCCTCAACACTTGCCACCAACATACGTAGAAAATTTATGTGTTTACATCCTCTTCTATTTAAATCCTCATCCCATAGTCATAACTAAGGATTTTATGCACGAACATTCTCACCTTATAATATCAATTAGGTCAATGCGTAGAGAACCATAAAATATCAAATGTGTCAAGACACAAAGAGTAAGAGAAAACTATAAGTCTGTCTTGTATTAAATTTACCATATAAGTATTTAATTGACATTATTAACTGAGTTTTGGCTTGTTGGATTATTGTGATCTTCTTATCACTCCTTACCAATGTGATTGCAAGGCATTCTTTGAAGGTGAAGTCCATAATTTTATGTCTTCTTCCTCATTCTCATGTGTTTTAGTAATACAATAAGGAGGGCAGTGGCCCACATCAACATGGAAAATGGTTTAGACATAGAGATAGACACATTAATTATTTTCATTAAATAACTTAAATTTCCTACCAGTGACTGTTGATTCACCTAATCGTGGATTGATACAAAACATAAGTTTTAGAGCCTCGAGTTCTTAATTACTCACACCTAGAACTTTCTCAAATGCAGCCATTAAAAAACTTCTTTTGGTATTCTAATCCAATTTAAAAGGCAGATTGTCGAGACTCAAACATATAATGAGTTCCAAGGCTCTAGTTGATTTAGGTTTTATTCCATGGCCCCTCCATCTCATACTTGTATGTTGTTGTGACAAGTGTTGAACAACAAAATTTGATGCCATGACCCTACTTGCTTGGTATGTAGGATTTTTTTTTAATCTTTTATGAGTTGTGTATTATTTTTTCTTACGAACCCAATTCCCATCATTCCACATCTCTAAGGCTTGGATGGTGTTACATACCTAAATAATAACAACAATAAATACATAAATATAACATAATACAATCATATATAGAAATAGAAATTGTTATAACAATAACAACAAACATAATAAGATAATAATATATAATAATATAATATTAGTTGGTAAAAAGGTGTAACTCTTTATGAAGAGTTGCATTAGACACCCTTTAAATAATTATATATACAAGAAAGTCTATTTTGTAAAAATATCATATCTAAATCGTATTTTACCATTACAGTGGTATCAAAGCTATACGGTCCTTGGACATTATTTACACTTTGTGTATATTTGGGTTTCCCAAAAAATAGGACATTGTCCTTAAAAATAAAAAGAGGTAAAAGTAACCCCCCGAAAGAAGAGGTGAAAAGTGAAACCACCAGTGGTTTCTTAATAAGTCGGTTTGGGTTTGAATATAAAAGTGCATAAAAACTACTACTAAGAAGCAAGTGAGATTTGAACATAGGTGGGGAAGGTAACACTCATTCCTCCCAACCACCCAATCTACTGGCATTTTACAAAAGTAAAGGAAAAAAAATATAAAAGTGCATAATAATTGCTACTAAGAAGCAAGTGAGATTTGAACTTAGGTGGGGAAGGTAACACTCATTCCTCCCAACCACCCAATCTACTCGCATTTCACAAAATTATTTGATAAAAAAAGAGGAGTATTTTCTTTTCCCAAGGGAAAAAAGCTGAAAAAAAGAGAAGTATTATTATAAAGGAGTTGCATTTTCAAGAAAGGTTTATATTTATCCAATATATATAGACTTCAATACAAGAAGGGATAAAAAACAAAAAACAAAAATTATAAGCTTCCAAAAACTATTAAAAGTACTTCAACGTTATAAGGGTATTAAGTAAACTTTATGTTACATATTAAAGGTATTTAAAAAAAGTATTACAAATAATACTTAAGTTCAAATCAAATGATTATAAGGGAAGTGTATTGAAAAAAGTTCAGATCTCAAGTATTAAAGTATTTAAGTCGTAATGAAGGTCTTTTTCGAAGGAAGTTTAGGTTTGAAAAAATGGGGTCTAATAGCGAAAAACAAGGAATATTTCCAAGCAATTTAAAAACTTATGTCTCAGTGTTATTTCAGATAAAAGGAACTATTAGAGGGAAAACCATTGTTATTTCTATTGCTCTTGGCGAACATAATAATTATATTAGTGATGAATTTGCTAATGAGTTAGCGATTTCGAGGACAAATATAAGTGAAAGGTTAGACTTTTCGAATAACAAAGAATATGCAATAAACGATTTACAATGGAACATTGGAGATTATACTGGTGCTTCTCAATTTATAGTTAAATCCTTGTGGAGTAGTAATGGTGACCTAGTTTTGGGATTACCGTGGCTAAAAACATTGGGAACTTTGATCTTAAATGCTGAAAAAAGTTTTTGACATTCCCCTACAAAAAGTAAAAAATCACATTGTCGGACATAACATGAAGACAAAATCAGAGGGCGCATCATCTGAAGACTTCAAAGAAATATCAAAGATGTTGTCAGAGGGAAATGATAAATCAATATAGGCGATACATAACGATTTCAGCAAGGTTATTGCAGGTAAAGAAGAACAGATCTCTCGTCTAAGAGAACATAACCAGAAATTACTTCTGCAAATGAAGAAGGCAAAGGATAAGTTTAAACCCAATCAACAGTTTAAAGACGAGAATCAAGATCTTCAAAAAGAATTATCATGCAAAGACAAAGAAAGCTCTTCCTTAAAAATGGTTAATCAGGAATTGTTAGAACAAATAAAAAAACTTAAAATAAAGAGAACCCAAAAATCAAGGCAATCAATATGACGTCGTCAACTCAAACTATCATTAGAGGAATTTTGGGGTCTAAAATGCGCCTCCTAAGGAAAATAATAAAATAATAGTTAAAATAATAAAATAATAGTTAAAAGAATAAAATAATATTGATTAATTTTGGAGGAAGAAAGAAAAAAACTATTTTTTGTGTTCGTATTTTCGACATATCTCCCTGCGATTTTACTCAAATTTCGATCGGGAGAGCTCGTTGGATGCGGAATTTTGATTCTGCATCCAACGAGTACCCACACTGCATACTTTTGACGGACTCCGCTACCCCAAAAACAAGAAATACCTGAAAAAATGTGATGATGATGTCATCATCACGTGATGATGATGTCATCATCACATTTTTTCAGGTATTTCTTGTTTTTGGGGTAGCGGGGTCCGTAAAAAATATGCAATGTGGGTACTCGTTGGATGCGGAATCAAATTCCGCATCCAACGAGCTCTCCCGATCGAAATTTGAGTAAAAACACAATGAGATATGTCGAAAATACGAACAAAAAATAGTTTTTTTTAATGACAAATATGTCAATTCAACCATTATGGTTGACTTATTTTATTGAAATTCTATTGGTTCTTGAATTCCAACTCACAAAAAATGATTTTGGCACGTTTTCTTATAAGGCCCATTTTAGACCCCAAATTTTCTCTAACAAAAGAATAACTCTTACACTTAAAGAAAGTTAATCAAGACATGCTTATACAAGTTAGGAACCTAAAGCAAGAGAATAAATATTTACAAGAAAATCTAGATTGCAAGAGATCAAGTGTCGACAAAGAAACAATGACTAACGCAATAAAGAAGTCATCAAAGGCTCAAATTCAAACATCAGAAAAGGGAAGCAATGCAAATCTCGTCAAGGTTCAAAAGGTCAATATTATTGTCACATCCCTACAAGCATCAACATAAAATGGTTCCGAAAAACAATTAAAAAAATCGTTAGAAGCACCAAAAGTTGAAGTTCCAGTAAACGGTTTTTACCGTTACAGTCACTATCAGAGTTCTGTATTTCCATCCAAATGAGAAGAGTCGTTATGATAGACGACAAGATCAAAAGGAAAATTACCAGTATTATTCCTGCAAAGAGCAAAGACAAAGTCGACAACTCCTGACAATTGATCCACAAATAATTCCATTAAAGGTATATCTCGGATGGATGACTTCACAAATGATGCAACATTTCCACACAATGTTTAAAAGAATGTATCGTCTTATTTCGTCGAGTGTTGCAACTACCAACACAGAATGTCATGAGAAAGCGTTACAAGCAAGAACAAGGGATAAAGTCTTCCATAATTGTGCTTTGAGGACAAAGCAATTCTAAGGGAGAGGCAATGTAATGAACACAAATATATAATAAAGAAACACTAAATAAATACTAATAATTAAATAACGAAGAGGGTACGTAACACATATAAAATAATATATTAATTATAGTTATAAATTACTAAGTGAAAGGGTGTAGCCCTTCACTACACATGTTCAAGCCTATAAAGGCGAGCCTTAATGTAAAATCTTGTCGTCATAGATATTTTGATCAATTTTTATATATTAAAAAAATTATTATTATAATAATTACTTAATAATTGTATTAAGTACAATTATTAAATTACAAGAGTAAAGAAAAACAAGACAAAATTGAAGAAGACAAGAAGTCAGTCAAAAGGAAAACCAACTATCGTCAAAAGAACACCAGAAGTCAGGAATTATGGAAAATTCTAAATCAAAATTGGAGTCCCAACTACAAGTAGCATTGGGAAAAGCATTTGACATGACAAAGTTGGATCTTTCTAAGGGATTAATAGAGCAGAAGAATCATTATCTAAAAATCCGTATTGAGAGATTATCTACTCAAATTGAGGAATTAATGAGTAAAAAATATACCAATCAAAATATACAAAACCAAAAAATCATGAAAGATGTAGTCGAGAATAAAGAAGAAATAAAACGATTAAACAAAATCATCAAGGACAAAGATGACAAAATCACGCAAATTCAGACAAAATTAAGATGGTAAGAAGCAAAGAATTGCCGCCTTGAACAACAGATTGCGGAACTCCAACAATAGATTGGGGAACTCCGACAGAAAGAGGACGACAAAAAAAAAACGCACAAGTTGGAAATTACGAAAGTCAATAACATATTAACAAGTAATATTGAAGAGATGTATCGATTAAGAAATCATAATAAAATACTAGTTACGAAGTTCAAGAAGTTAAAAAGTACCAAGAAGGCAGACAACTCGAATGAAGACATCGAAGGAAAAGTCATAGAAAAGCAAGAAGAAAATAAATTACTTCTAAATATAAATCAAGAACTAGAGAAACAAATCGAGAAGTTAAAAAAGGACAAAAGGTCGTAAGATGAAGGGTTCGAGAAGATTCAGAGTAAAAACAATCTACTGGGGAAAAAAATAACGCAAATCCAGAAAGAAGCATCCAAAATATTAGAAAAACAAATTCAAGTTGAGGAAGTCAATTCAGTCATCATCACAAATAAAAAATAAGTCAATACATCCGAAGAACAAATAACAAAAATTCCCCATCGACACCCCAACCATATAAACGGGTATCCTAGAAAGTGGAAATTGTTGAAAGATAATGGTACTAATGTAATCAAAGCTCTCGATGATGTATCAGTAAGGAATCCCAACAATCAACAACAAATGAATTTGGGATCCATTGATCCATCAACATATCGGAAGTTATGCTCTACACTTAGAAGTTCATATCGACATGTTTCGTTAGTTATGATGTCACAAGGAACGATGAGACCATATTAAAAGGCTTTGAGGACAAAGACTTTCTAAGAGAGAGGCAATGTTACATTCCTAAATAATAATAACAATAAATACATAAATATAACATAATACAATATATGTAGAAATAAAAATCATAATAATAACAACAACAAACAATAATAATATAATATTAGTTAGTGAAAAAGTGTAACTCTTTATGAAGAGTTGCATTAGACACCCTTTAAATAATTACATCTACGGGAAAGTCTAGCTTGTAAAAATACCATATCTATTTTATCAACTCATGGACTATTTGTATTTTAGAAAGTGGAAGTTTGAGAAGTTCTATTAAACGGTATTTTACCGTTACAGATGGCTTCCCTCTCTTTGGGTTGAAAAAAGTTTTTGGTTGGTTTTATATGTATTTTTTGGTTGTAGGTTTATTGTAGCCTTATTTTGCTTAGTTGTTTCCTTTTGTACATAGTTAAAAGTAAGTAAGTCTCTCATGGTTCTTGTTTTTTTAGGACTATATCTAGTTTCAACGCATTGCATTATGCACAAGAGCTCACAGATGCCTAATATGGTTATTGCATAGTCCAAGTGTTTTTTTCCGTATAATGAAGCGTGTTCCAACTCGAAGAAAATACAATAGAAAGTTGTTATTATACTAAAGTTTAAAATTAATGTTACATATATTTTCTGTATAATGAAGTGTGTTCCAGCTCGAAAAATACAATAGAATAGCTGTTGTTTTACTAAAATGTATAATTAAGGTTACATATTTGTCAAATTAATTAATGTGTTCAAATTAGGTTTTATTGAAAATATATCATTTTTTCATGTATAGGGGGTGTTCAATTGTTATTGTAAATTTGTTTTAAGATTGTAAAAATTTGGAAGGGCAATATTTGTTTTTTGCATTTTTTTGGGAGGAAAGAGTTTAATTAATTTATACTTGTCAATTCAAATATGTAAAATTGATGTTACATATATCTAAAATTAATGTGCTCAAATTATGTTTTATTAAAAATATACCAATCTTTTCATATATTCATGTAGATATTAGGGGGCGTTCAATTGTTTAAGATTGTAAAATTTGAAAAGACAATATTTGTTTTTTTGTTAATGTGTTCAGATTAGGTTTTATTGAAAATATCAATTTTTTCATGTATTCATGTAAATATTAGAGGGTGTTTAATTGTTTAAGATTGTAAAATTTAGAAGGGCCATATTTATTTTTTGAGAAAAAGGTTTAGTTAATTTATACTTTTCAATTGATATTGTACTTCACAATTTATATATTGTCAATTGAAGTACATCTTTATATTGTCCTTTATCTTTCTATTATCCTTCCAAATTATTTATATTGTCCTTTATCTTTGAATTATTTGAAGAAGATGAAGTACTTATATTGTACTTCACAATTATTTATATTGTCCTATATTGTGAATTACTTTGTCCTTCACAATTATTTATATTGTTCTTCATCTTTGAAAGGCTCCGAGAATAAATGCCCTTATGTTGTACTTCACAATTATTTATAGTGAATTGTGAATGATGAAGGGATCCAAGAATAAATGTCCTTATATTGTATTTCACAATTATTTATATTGTGAATTGTCAATTGAAGTACTTATTGTCCTTCATTTTTGAATTATTTGAAGAAGATGAAGTATTT
The DNA here is from genome assembly GCA_001517045.1 of Pseudotsuga menziesii. Classification (NCBI taxonomy): domain Eukaryota; kingdom Viridiplantae; phylum Streptophyta; class Pinopsida; order Pinales; family Pinaceae; genus Pseudotsuga; species Pseudotsuga menziesii. The sequence continues at coordinate 107,542 of LPNX010500615.1, read as the reverse complement.
GAAGTACTTATATTGTACTTCACAATTATTTATATTGTCCTATATTGTGAATTACTTTGTCCTTCATCTTTGAAGGGATCCAAGAATAAATGCCCTTATATTGTACTTTACAATTATTTATGGAAGAGTCTAACGACGCGACGGTTTTTCTTGTTGCGGATCGTCCCGTTTGAAAACCGCTTCACCCCACTTCGATGACCGAAAAACCTTGTCCAACTCAATAAATTATGGCCATCGACCATGAACATCCATCCCATATGGAGGCCATTAATATCACACCAGTTACGGGTTGTCAGATGCCTGCATTTTGATGCGGACCAATGACCCTAGGTTGTGGGAGGGAAATGTAAATTTAAATTATGAACAAGCTCATTAAATGTAGATTCAAATTTAGAGCAAGAGGATTTATGCTTACAGACAGAAATAAACTATCCCGGGGAAGAGAACTGGAGTTGTTTCTCGTACTTCCTAAATGAAGAGGAAATATGCAACTAATTCTAGGTCAATCCACATGTTATCTCATCCAGATCAGACAACAAGAAGAGAATAATTGGTTTCTCTTAGATAGAGCTTGGAGGTAACTAAGCTTGAGCTCATTCACAAAGCTGCCTGGGATGTTGGGTGGGGTGAAAGATACAGAGTAGCTCGCCTTCAGTGTGTCGATAATAGGTGTGCCTTTGGTTGTGGCATTGAAACAACTTCCAAGCCATCTGGAAACTTCTCACGCACCCATAAGATAGACATATGTAGACGCGGGGGGTATATATGATGCTCCCTCCAGAGGTTTTAGCCTTGTGGACACTCCCATGAGTTATATATTGTTGTATTATTATATCCGAAGGTGACAGATGAAGTAGCTCAGGAAAGTTAGGTTTAATGCGACCCTAAGCTACATCTATATAAATATGCAAAGGAAAATGATGTTTAACAATCTTCTCCATGGAGAAAAAATATTTCTACATAACAAAGAATGAATACTTGGCAATAAAAACTCTTCGAGATAGGACAAACATTATGGTTCTCAAAGCGGACAAAGGGAAAGCCATTGTCATTTTAAAAGCTGAGGATTATCAAACAAAAATGGTTGAACATCTGAATAGTGGCTGCTATCGAAAAATCACAAAGGATCCATTAAAAAAGGTAGTAAGAGAGGTTACCTTGGAAATAAAAAAGTCCTCCTTAGATGAAGATACAAAGAAAAATCTCATTCCGAATAATGCAATCATGCCATGCACATATGGCTTACCGAAGATACATAAATCATGAATCCCACTTAGACCCATCATTAACACAATAAAATCACCAACGTATGATCTGGCGAAGCACTTAGCAAAGACTCTTAAACCCTTGGTTGGAAAAACCTTCTCATTCATCAAAGACTCCTCATGATAGCTGGTAGGACGATTAAAAGATTGGAAAGTGGATGAAATGATTTATTGACCAGTTTTGATGTAGTCTCACTCTACACAAAAATTCCAATCGATGGGGTTGTGGAAGTCATCAAGAAGGTATCAAATCCTGAAATAGTGCACTTGGTTGAGATGTGCCTCAGGTCAACTTATTTTTGCTTCCAAGGAGAAATTTATGAGCAAATGGAAGGTGTTGCAATAGGCTCACCACTATCACCAATTGTGGCAAATCTTTTCATGGAGGACTTTGAAGAAAAAGCATTAAATTCATTTCCACAAAAACCAAGATGGTGGCTTAGATTTGTGGATGATGTTTTTAGCAATTGGCCACATGGAGAGGATAGGTTAAGTGAGTTTCAAAGCCATTTAAACACTCAATGTGACAGTATCAAGTTCACTTTAGAAAAGGAGGAAGAAAGTTCCCTTCCATTCTTGGATGTTCTTATAACAAAGAATCCTGATGGATCTCTGTCTCACTAAGTATATAGAAAGAAAACAAAAACGATCATATACCTTCATGCTGACTCGCACCATCATCTGTCCCAAAATATTGGTATAATAAACACCTTAGCAACACGCACATGGAGGGTCTCAGATACGGATCACGTAAAAGGAGAAATGGAGCACATAAGAACGTCACTCATTAACAATGGGTATAATGGTAAGGAGATTGACAAGGTTTTCCATAACGTAAAAAAGAGAAGACACAAAACCAAAGAAAGAGACACGACTCTTCCAAGAATCACCCTTCCTTATATCCATGGCACCACAAATAAGATTGCAAACATCTTAAAGAAGAAAAACATATGGGTGCCATTCACTCCTCCAAACTCAATAAGAACCTTGCTTGACAAGGCTAAAGATCCTGTTGATCCTAAAAACCATAAAGGTGTCTACAAAATACCATGTTCATGTGGTGAGGCCTACATAGGTGAGACTGGAAGGTCAATTGAAACCAGGTTCAAAGAGCACAGTGCATATTTACGGTATGATAGAATAAAGAACTCAGTCATAGCAGAACATTCCCATAACACTAAACATCACATCTTCCTAGAAAACTCTAAAGTGTTAGTGATTGTCCCTAACTACTATAAAAGGAAAATTCACGAAGCTATTAAAATTGAGAAATACAATAAAAACTTCAATCAAGATGATGGTTTAAAACTTAAAAACGCTTGAAAACCTATCATTAAAAAATTATTAAACAGTAAAACATTCTAAAAAAATTTCAAACTACTACTTAACTTTTAAACTACACTCATATTACATAATATATTACATTATAACCCTACTCATTACTCCTTACCCTATTTAGCATTCAAACTTTTATCCCTACTTAATAGTTTAACCCTACTTATTTTACAATTTAAAATATTTAAAAACACTTCGAGAAATACTACTTTTACATTATAACTTTTCAAAACCTAATTTGGATTATCATAATTTTGAAGTATTATAAAAAAATTAATATAAATTTTTTAAAACTTAAATTTAATATAACCTCTGTAATATAAAAAATAACCTTTATAAAATAAAATAAAAGTTTCTACACCTTAAATTTAATATAAAACAAATTTTAAGTGCATAAAAAACTAATTATTAAATAACCTTTTTAAACATTATAACTATATTACTAAAAACTTAGAACTTAGAGTATAAAAAATTAAAATTAATTAAAAAAATTAATAATAATAAAAGTTAACTTTTGTTTTAAAAACTTATAATAAAAATAAAAATACAAATTTTATATAATTTTTATACCTGCCGCAGCAGGTATATAGTAATCGGTTGCTAGTCAACCGAACTTTGACCTTCTATTAGTTGCCGCCAGGAAAAAATTAAAATCTGTTTTCTAAAGTTAAACTTTAGAGTTTGCAAAAAATATTTTAAATTTTAATAAAAATATTTCTATTTGCTATTTTGTAAACTTCCGATTGGCCATCAAAAATGATGTCATTCTTGGAGTTTGGTATCTGGTTTTCACTTGACACATGGCAATGATGACATCAGTGGGTCAATTAATCCACCTCCTCCTCGTCACTATTTTACTACAGGTACAGTTTTCTAGCGAATGTCGGAGAACTTATGGTCTGGCATTCGTCATTCTCCAACCAGTGACGAAAAAGTTAATGTCAAAGTACAAAAACCACTGCTTTCAGATATCACCAGATTTACAATAAATTACAGCAAAAACAAAGGCAGCTTTCAAGCCCATTGCCGAAAAAAAATGAAAAATTCAACATCAATTAGAAAGTGTTTTATTATGTGAACACGACCTAGGAACGAAATTTTATTTGCACAACATAGAGAAGAGCAGGAGAAAAAAAATCAAGAAAATGAAAATATCTTGCCTGCTTCAAGGACACGGGAAATGTGAGCAATGCAGACAGCTGCGGTGTTTTCACAGTGTCCTTGATAATTTCCCTCCATGTTCTGCACATGCCAGCACAAGCCACAACATTCGTCCGCGCAGGCCAGGTGATCTCACTGCTCTCAATTCTCTCGATAATATCTCTGAGCAACTCATGGGTCAAATTCGCCCAGCAGCTCTCCTGCAAAGTCTCGGTTGCTGTTTTGCAGTGATTCTCATCGCCAGAAGCGGCCGCGGCGCCATGCGAGTGCGACCGTGATCTGTGATTGTAGGTGAGCTTCACATCGAAGGTCCTCTTGGAAATGCTCCCGATATCACCCTTCATGTCCTGGATGATGTTCTTGATTGGAGGCATCAAGAACAATCTGGACGCTTGAAAGCGTTCAAAATTAAGTTTCGCCCCCCCGTAATTTCAGAAACTTGGCATAATTTGCAAGAACGGCCACGAGATTTAAGCTTCAAGCAAGTGCTTTTATTTTTATTTTTAAATCAAGTTATTATTCCTGCAGCAATCGTACAGTAATTTTCAAGAGCTGTAGACAGCATAGGAACAAGAGGTGGCAAGATATTGCGGGCCAAGAACACCACCTTCACAATTCGTAGGAAGGGACACATCGCAGACATGCCTGCAAGCTATACACACAGGTTGACTGGTGGTGGCATCGCAGCTCATCATGGGATCGTCCTCCTCCTCGTGGCTTGCGTGGAAGGGTGTCGTGGTAAATTGGTAAAGCGACCAACGTGAGAACCATATGGATTAGTATCTAGTGTCAAGTAGAACATAACACAAAATTCAAGGTCATAACAACTGCCCTAGGTTTTCTTTTACAATGGGTGAAATTTAAAATAAACGAAAACAAATTAACAAATAAATAAATAATCATTACATTAAACACATGCTAAATCCCTAAAAAAAGGGTCCCGTTTCTTAAAACCTGGCTACTATCTTTATTCGTTTTACCTTCGCCGCCTCTAAGGCTGATCTTGGCAGTGCAATATCCGACGACTAAAGAAGACGAGAAG
>LPNX010500615.1:6900-101436 GCA_001517045.1 Pseudotsuga menziesii | reverse complement strand
TAAAAAGTATTGTTCCACTTTGTATTGATCTTGGATCATGGTAAAACTTTACTCATACTTGAAATTTGTATTAGATTTTTATCATATTTGTGGTAAAAGAAAGCTCTATTTGCTATGAGGTTAACTTACGCCTATAATTGGACTTTATAAAGTAAAGTAAAACGGTTCTGAGATGCGCCAACGCATAAGCTCTAAAACCAAGAAGAGTTTTGGAACTTATTGCAAGTGGAGTCGCGCTACCCTCTAAGGAGCTTATCTCCTCCATATCTCTAGGATGGAGGCCTCTGTACAGTAATGCCAAAGCTACTTCTTTAACACAGCCTGGAATCATTACATTGGGAGTGAAACTGATTCGGGAGTTTTACTTGTGAACAAAGCTCAAGAAATAACAAATTCAACCCTAATTTTAAAATAAAAAATCACACAACCCCCAGTGTACATCAGAAAAGACTCAAGGAATTACCATACCTCGGCCGTTTCAGAATCTGTGGAGTGAACGACTATGGTTTTGACTTCTCGTTGGCCTTTAAAGATTCTAAGACCTTATGGAACTGTTCTAAAATGTGTTGCAAAGTCGTCTTTGTATTCGAACCTGCTTCTTCCCACAGTGCTTTGCTAAAATGTGTTGAGACGTTGGTCTCTAGATTTCAAACCCGCTCCTTCCGACAGTCCTTCACATTATGGTTCTCAATATCCAAAATGTTAATTAAATGTATTTTTACACAATATATTCTAGATTTTAAACTAAACTGCAATTCAATTCACAAATCAAAATTTATTTTAACCTATAGTCATCTAACCAATGTAACAAATTAAATGATTTTAAATTATAAGTGAATCCTTAATGGTGCTGTCAAGTGTATTGTGCAACGTTACAATAATACTCCTGTCGAGCTGTACTATGCAGCCTCTCCAATCTTCATATGGCGAGTCGCCCCATCGGTACACAACCATTCTCCATTTGATATTCCATTCGATATTGCGAACTCAGCCCATGTTTCGTTTGTTAGGTACAGCCACTGTGCACAAACATATGGTACACGTCAAGTCTGGTCGTACATTGCGCGGCCTTTTCAATCTTCATATGACGAGTCACCCAATCTTTAAATTAGCGTATCTGGTCATTTATATTACGAGGGCTATGTTAGTGCTATACTCCATCCCTGGCGTTTGCTTCTCAAACTATTCACGTGTAATAGAATATTTTTTTAATATGTTTTTTATCCATTTTAATAGATTACTCCATCCCTCGCGTCTGCTTTTTTAGATATGTTTTTTATCCATTTTAATGGATTACTCCATCCTGGCGTCTGCTTTTTAATATGTTTTTTTATCCATTAAAATGATCCTTCAAATTTAGAAAAATACTCTCAACTCCAAACTTCATAGTTTTGATCCCATTTAATATATCATTTAAAAATGTCTTTTTATCTTGTCATCTCTGAAACTTTTCTCTTCGTTTATAAATATTTTAATAATCCTTCAAATTTAGTAAAATACTCTTAACTCCATGGTTTTGATCCCATTTAATATATCATTAAAAAAATGTATTTTTATCTTCTCACCTTTTAAGACACATTACAAATTTAGTAAAATACTCTTAACTCCATAGTCTTGATCCCATTTAATATATCATTAAAAAAATGTATTTTTATCTTCTCACCTTTTAAGACACATTACTTAAAATGCCGTGTCAACCAAGCTCATAATTTATAGACTCCAATTCAAGTTTGAATTTGCATTCTTATTAGTATTAAGACTATTAAAATCATTTTATTTATTAATTATTTTATTTAAATATTTAAATTCAAACCTAAATATTTCATTTAGTTTTGAATTCAAACAGATGTTTCAAGGTTTATATTAACTTCTTTACTACTTATAATAAAAATTATTTGTGGATTAGTGGTAAGGGTGTTGGGATAATGGGCAAGAAGTCGAAGATTCAATTCTCTTAGATCACTTAAAATTTTAGAAAATAAATTGAATTTTATACTAGCATAGATTTTGGTGTTCAAGTTTATATATAATTTCTTTTCTATGTGTAATAAGAAATACTTGTTGAATAGTGGTAAAGTTGTTGGGATAATGGTGTGAGGTCCAAGGTTCAATTCTTGTAGATCACCTAACTTTTTAGAAAATATATTGAATTTATACTCGCATAGATTTCAGTGTTAAAGTTTATAAATAAATTCTTTACTATGTATAATAAGAGTTGTTTGTGGAATAGTGGTAAGGATGTTGGGATAATTGGTGTAAGGTCCAAGGTTCAATCCTCTCAAATCATGATTTTTTTTATAATAAATTTTTTTTTTGAAAATATATTGAATTTCATATTTGCATAGATTCAATGTATGTTGGTTTATACTTGCATAAATTTTATTGTGGATTTGATAGATGCATAAATTTTGGTGTTAATTTTAATGCTTGACATTTTTTATATAGAGTGTGAACTAGAAATGGAAGATGTGCATGCAGAAGGTGCTATGAGACAAACATAAGAAGAACAAAAATTACAGCACGTCAATCATGAGAAACAATATAAAGGAAGAAAATCTAACTAAATGACAGCAACTGAACGAGAAGAAGACATGAAATGAAAAACAAAACAAAAAAAAAAGAATATCGGAAAATGAAGTTGGATGAAATGACAACAGAAGAACGAGAAGAACGAAGAAAACGAAACGCAAAACAACAAAAAGAGTATCGAAAAAGAAAGTTAGAGGGAATGACAACAGAAGAACGAAAAGAACTAAGAAAAATAAACATTGACCAACAAAGAGAATATCGAGAGAGAAACTTGAAGCAATTGGAAGAACAAAGAAAACAATTTGTAGAACAACAAAGAAATCGAAATGTAGAACAACAAAGACAATATTCAACCAATATACCTGTAGAACCAATTGTGGGAGATGCTCAATGTGTAACAGTCAAAGAGCAACATGTTGATGAAATGGTCCAATTTCAAGCAGCTCAAATTACTAATGTTGTTCGAGATAAAGAGATTGAAATTGATGATAATATATCGGTACCATCTGAAGAACGAAAAGAACACTTGAAACGAAAAGCAGAACAAGAAAAAGAATATTGAAAAAGAAAATTGGAAGAAATGACAACATAGGAATGAGAAGAACGAAGAAAACGAATCGCATAACAACAAAAAGAATATCGAAAAAGAAAGTTAGAGGGATTGACAGCAGAAGAACGAGAAGAACTAAGAAAACTGAATGTTGACCGACAAAGAGCATATCGAGAGAGAAACTTGAAGCAATTGGAAGAACAAAGAAATTCATTTCCTTTAGGTGACTTCATCTTGCCATTGTAATCTAGTTGGATAATCTTCCTTTTGTCAGCCACCCTTGCTATAGCGAAAGGTCACAATTTCATGGAATTCTATATCCAGGGATCTAAGGATATCCTTCCAATGAGTCTCTTGTCATCAAAGAGAGAGTTTTGTGCATTAATTTATATGTTATATTTGGCAGCATATCCAGTGAGTAAGGTGCACGTGTGTGTGCATGTATTTAATACAAGAGAATTAATGGTGTGTATCACATATGAAAATTCCACATGTGTATATAAATAGTACGATCCTAAAAATTGAAATCAGACTCTTGTGTAGTGGCATCTATCTACATGGGCTATGCATGTATATAAACACCTCTGCATCAATGAAACATTGTAGTAATTTTGAATAAGTTGCTCTCCACATGCATATTTTTGGATGATTTATATTGACACTCCTCTTTGCTTTCTTCAAGTGAGGGGCACCCAACACTTGTACCAAGCTAGTGAGAGGCACCCATAGGTTCTGAAAATCATTGGATTTGTGCTCAGATCTTCTGAAACTTATTGGAATTATAAACCTATATGTCAAAGCAAAAAAATTCACTTGCAAAACCAACATCAAGGGTGTCAGAGTCCTTCCCTAAACAACCAACGATGAACCAACCCATAATCCCATCTGTATTAAACTTAATTTTGGAGTGTGAAGGTGCGATACTTATGATGTTCATTAGATTTGCTTCATTATGAGATTGACCCTGCCACCTTTGAAACATGGAGGACAGGCAAAATTTCAATTTGATCATGCTTAAAAACTATGGTATGGGGAGAAGGGAGCCCTTTTTAAACCCTTAGAATTCCCTCCAATTGAAACCCCACATTGGCTATTCAATCAGTTTTGCGATTGATTGAGCTCTCTCAGAGCATGGTAATATGGTAGGATACATTTCGGTTATACCTAATAAGTTTATTGATAAATCAAGTTGGTCTCCTTGCAATTCCTTATCCTTTTTAAAATTTGTAATACTTTGTAGTTTCATATTGACTTGTAATCCTTTGTATTTTGAGTAGTGCCTTGCAAGTTTTCCATTCGTGATGATTTTGATTCCGATTGATTGCTCACAAGTCTTAGTTGAGTCACCTAAGACAATAAGATTATTGATCAATCTTGGATCAATGATTCTTTTAGAGTGCTAATGTGTCTAATTTGGTCTTGGATCAATAATTTGTCGTCCTTGGAAGAGTGCTAATGCGTCTAATTGATTGTTTATTGTATTCCTAATCCTATTCAAAGGTTGTTTCTTGATTTTCTTTGAGATTAAAGACAATTTCCTTCTTGCCTATCACCCCTGCATTTCCCTTTATAGCGTCATCAAAGAAAATAATATTTTTTCATTGAGAGAGTTGTCATTCTTTGAATTCTTCTATTCTTCTTTCATTCAAATATACCAATTTGGTATTTATTTGGGTTTCAAATATGCATTTTGGATGGGATACACCCCCGTATGTCTTCGAGACAATCTCTTTCTTCTTGCTCCAAAAGTAAAGCATTATGACTTTTCACTCATTTTATAACTATTTCTTTAAGAAAAATCTCGGGAGCTTTGGTAGCAATAAGATTGAGTGTGGTGCCCTCTTGTTGGAATATGGACTTATTTTATTTTTAATGTAGATCAAGGGATTTGAGCCGAAAATTTGAAATGATCATAACACGATCAATATGACTCAGAATTTATATTATAACCTGTTTCTGGAAATGACATGGTCATTCTGCATCCAACTACGCAAAATGGATACAAATTTGTATATTCTGTCAAAAGATATCAACTCCACAATATTTTGTCCATACCAAAAAATTATGTAAAAGTAACTTCTTTTAAATAAGCGATATCTTCACTTTCTGGACATGAAATCAGACGATTTTGTTTTTTAAATCGCATATTTTTTCGTGAAGAACTCATATCTTTAACTAGATTCTTCAGATTTTGCACCAAGTTTCAGATATGGATCTGAAAGGCGTGACCTCAATTTGTCCTACAAAAAAAAACTAGACCCCCCCCCAAAAAAAAGATCTGAATAATCGAAAAATATATCTCCTTGAGGAGAATCAAATTTTGATCCAGGAGGATATTGGTGGCCACCCACCTATTCCTCTTGGACCCCCACCATTGTTTCTTTCAGTTTTCCAGTTTCCTAAATTGTAGCACAATTTACTATTTTTGGCAGTTTTCGGGTCCTAAACTTCAGGAACTGTTTTGAGGCCCTAAACGACATTTTTTCGGCATCGAATGGTCGGGAAAATATGAGTCCGTTTCGGACTCAATGTATTTCATTTAATATGGATGTAGTCCTTAAACATATCTTTCTAACGATGTATCATGCACGTCAAACGAAGGTACTATGCTAAAGTTATGACCCCAGGAGATTGATGTACTAAGTTACCCAACGGGGCCCACATTAAGGCATTTCACCTCCTAGGGTTAGGTTTTTGGATGTGTAGGGTTTCCATTGTTTCTCAATAATATATAGGCCTTCGAGCCTCATTGTAACACAGAGTTCAGAGGCATGTAGCCACCACATCTCTTCTCAGAGATCAGCTACCAGCACTCTAGCTAGTTTATTTCCATTCTGTATGTAAACAAGTTTCAGTTATTGATTAATGAAATGAAGTGTTATTTCCACTGCATATTTGTTTCAATGGTTATTTGTGTATTCTGTTGCGTTCCTGCATAAATCCGGATCAGTGGTATTAGAGCAAACTGCTCTTTCTCGATCCTTCTTTGCATGTCCCCAACGAGGGCGGGGTATAAAGAGTTAGGGCTCGATCTGGTTGAACCTTTGTAAGATCAGCCTCGCAAAGCCCGATGACCACCCATGGGGAACAAAAAGAAAGACGAGGGCGCAGAATCCTATCAAAATGTTACTCGAAAAACAAAGGAACGCGATGATGGATAACTTCGCCCAGATCCTTCACCGACTTCCCACCGGCGGCGCATCTGCATCTAGCAGCCACTCTGGAGGTGCAACCCCTTTTAAGGTACAAGTAAACTTCGACATTCCCATATTTGATGGTCAAATAGATGCAGACGTCGTAGATAGATGGTTGAATCTATTAGAAGGATATTTCTCGATTCATGACTTTTCTGACTGAGAAAAGATTACTTTTTCTCTACTCAAAGCCACCCCCCATGTCAAGGACTGGTGGGAAACCTACTGTGAGAGAAAGGACGAGGAAGAACCCTCTCTGTTCTCGATCGTACCCACTTGGAATTCTTTCCAAGATGCCATAAAGGGACAGTATCATTCGGTGGGGAGCTATGAGGACAAGTACGTCCAATGGACTACGCTACGGCAGCAAAGAGATCAAGATGTGCATGATCTTACGAATCTATTCCATACCCTGTGCACCAAGTTGGGTATCAAAGATTCAGAGAAACATTTGGTGCTGAAGTACCGCAGTTGTCTGCACAGAGACATTCAAGAGGAAATGGAGTTCCTCGACATCTCCTTGCTTGGTACGGCATATCGGTATGCTTCCAAAATTGAGCAAAAAATTCAAACAGAAAAAGCGAGACTTTGGATCTGCGAATCAGAAGTAAGGGAAAGGTTCCCCCAAACCGCAGAACCAAGGACACAGCCAAGGCATGGCTACTCAAGAAAACTTGCCAAAGCCGCAAACAAAGAGCAACACTGCAAAGCCAAAGAAGGAAGCGAGAAAGTGGTGTGAGTTCCATAAGAGCCCCACTCACAACACAAGTGAGTGTCAGGCTAAGCAATCACTGGTGGCTGAGATAAAGGCTTCTGAATCAGATGCATACTCTGACACTGAATCAGAACCCGAGAAGGGGAGTGACAGAGGGAAGAATATTATCGATGCAGAGCCCAATGCCACCGTTGCCACCACGAAGATCAACAAGGAAGAACCAGAAGATTCAGAGGAGGAGGAGCGTCTTTTCCACTCCCAGATGTGGGTAAAGGGTTCCGCACTACAGTTCATTATCGACAGTGGGAGCCAAAGGAACCTGATTTCAGCAGAGATCGTGAAGCGGTTGGGTTTGTCGACCACAGCACACCTGCAGCTGTACACCATCGGGTGGCTTCACGAAGGATGAGATCTCCGTGTCAGCCAGCAGTGCTACCTTCCCCACAGCATCAAGCCCTTCACCGATGAGGTATTATGTGATATTGCTCCTCTTGATGTTTGTGATGTATTATTAGGGCAACCATGCTTATGGAAGTGACATGCTGTGTATGAGTCTCGGCCTCGCACTGTTATTATTACGTTGGGAAATAATTTGTACAGGATACCAGAGGTACCACGCCCTGCCACTGTCTCTTTGGTTACTGCAAAACAATGCAGTAATCTCCTTTCCAAAATCTGGAAATTTGTTTTCTTGATGATCTGCCCTCATGGCAAGAAGAAGATCGTGGCCACAACCTCCAGACAGGGCCCCTCCGCACGACAACCACAAATAGACATTGTCGTGGAGGAGTACCGAGACATATTCGCCTCACCCACCGGGGTGCCTCTCCATTGTCAGGTCAAGCACCCCATCGATCTGACCCCAGGTGTGTCGCTGCCCAATGGATCGATCTATCGACGTTCTGTTCTGGAGAATGATGAAATGAAGAGGCAAATTCAGGAGCTGCGACAGAAGGGTCACATCTGGCCAAGTTCATCACCATGTGGGAGCCCGATCGTGTTGGTACAGAAGAAGGATGGCACTTGGAGACTCTGTATTGACTATCGGGTGCTGAACAAGATCACTGTCCAGAATAGGTACCTAATCCCACAGATTGATGACCTCCTGGACAAGCTTAAAGGGGCGAAATATTTTAGCAAGATCAACTTAAAGTCTGGATATCACCAGGTACTGATCAAACTGACCGATGTGTGGAAGACTTCCTTCAAAGCCAAGGAGGGCCTTTTCGAATGGTTGGTCATGCCTTTTGGGCTGACGAATGCTCCTGCAACCTTCATGAGACTGATGGACGACATCTTGCGGCCATTCACCAACTCATTTGTAATAGTGTACTTGGATGACATCCTGATCTTCGGCCAGACTTGGGAAGAGCACCTCCACCACATTCGACAGGTCCTCCAAACATTGCAGCAGCACAAGTTGTGTGCCAATTTGGACAAGTGCACTTTTGGCTTGGCCAAGGTTCAATATCTGGGATACATTATTGATGAGTGTGGGGTACATGTGGATCCAACCAAGATCCAAGTCATTCGTGATTGGCCAGCCCCAACTACTCTAACAAAGCTTCGCAGCTTTCTGGGCCTTGCTAATTTTTACCGCAGGTTCGTGCTGGGATTCTCTCATATCATTTGGCCCTTGAGTCAAAGTCACCAAGGGAGGAGCGAAAGCAAAATTATTTTGGTCAAAAACTCAGCAGAAGGCATTTGCAGAATTGAAACATCGCCTTTGCTATGCCCCAATGCTCACATTACCAGACTTGCAACAACCATTTGAGATCGAGACAAATGCCTCTGACTATGCTATTGGGGCAGTCCTTACTCAACAAGGGCATCGAGTGGCATATCATAGTGAGACACTGTCCGACATAGTCTGCAAATATCCCACTTATGACAAAGAGATGTATTCCATTGTAAAGGCTTACTGACAATGGAAGCATTACATTTTGGGGAAGGAAACGATCATCCACACAGACCACCGACCCATGCAGTTCATGCAGACACAAGGGAAGTTACAGAACGATTGCCATCAGAAGTGGTCGACATATCTACAACAGTTTCATTTGAACATCAAGTACAAGATGGGAAGCACCAATAATGTTGCAGACTGCCTCATTCGACCACTGATTGTGGCGATAATGACCGTGCTCAACTCTTGTGGGCACAAGAATTCTGATTGGCCGCTTCTCTACAAGAGCGATCCAGAATTCAACCACACATACCAGACACACTTGGAGGGAAACCAAGTTCCAAAATTTCACCTCCAAGATGTACTACTATGTCACATGGGACACCTTTGTGTTCCTTCAAGCGAGCATGCCAAGATGATTTGGGAAGCACACTACAATCGGGTTGCTGGGCATTTCAGGGTCGAGAAAATAGTGGTAGTATTGCAGAAGTATTTCTATTGGCCGAACCTTCGACAAGATGTTGGGAAGTACATTTGATCCTGCACTACCTGCACCATTGCCAAACCATCCATCAAGAAGCAAGGCCTCTATACTCCGCTGCCTACCCCTAGTCGACCTTGGGAATCCATCTCCATGGATTACATGTCAGTCCTTCCTTCTACTAAGCACGACAATGACTGTGTGTTGGTGGTCGTTGACAGATTCTCAAATATGGCCAAAATGGCGGCCTGCACGAAGAATATCACAGCAGAAGCCACTGCTAAACTCTTCTTTGAATGAGTGTGGGTACACATTGGGATCTCACAATCTATAATCTCAGACCGGGACAACAGGTTCCTTAGTACATTCTGGTCTAGCCTATTGTCAATGCAAGTCACCAAGCTCACAAAGTCCACAACTTTCCATCCCCAAACTAATGGCCAGACAGAGGTCGTCAACAGGATGATCGTACACATTTTGCGCATGTACAACTCAAAGCATCCATGCACATGGGATGAGAGCCTCCCCTATGTACAACACAACTATAATTGGGCCCTCCACAACTCAACCAACCATAGTCCCTTTCAGGTGGGCTTGGGATTCCAGCCACTATGTCCCATTGACGTAGCCATGCCATTTGCAGCTACTCAAGCTGATTTAACTCATATCCAGTCTGAAGTTTCCAAGGCAAACAACTTCATTGAGTGCATTCAGCACATTTTCCAACAGGTTCATGACATATTGGACAAATCCAATGCTAAGTACAAGCAGCGACATGATCAGCATCGGGTGCAACACAACTTCCAGGTGGGTGACAAAGTGTGGCCACATTTGCAGAAGGAGCGCCTCGCTGGACCCCACCGCAAGCTTCGCCCACTCCGATATGGGCCCTACACCATCACCAAGGCTGTCGGGGACAATGCCTTCGAGCTCAGTATTCCACCATTCCTTGGTCTGCACCCAGTGTTCCATGTGGATCGCCTTCGGCCCTACTCTCCACCTCTACTAGACACATCAGACGTGGCAAAACAACTCACACCAACATAGTTAAACCCCAAATGCATGGAACAAGCCACAACTGATCAGATTATGGACATACAGATCAAGAACACCCGATAACAGAATATCCAGCTATATCGAGTTGTCAAAGCAGGCCAACTCCTTCACCAGGGAAAGTGGCTCACCAGGGGCCAAGTTCAACAGAAGTTTCCTCATCTCAAGGAGGAACTCAACGTAATGGGGACCATTACTTCCTAAGGGGGGAGGAATGATCCAGGAGGATATTGGTGGCCACCCACCTATTCCTCTTGAACCCCCACCATTGTTTCTTTCAGTTTTCCAGTTTCCTAAATTGTAGCACAATTTACTATTTTTGGCAGTTTTTGGGTCCTAAACTTTCGGAGCCGTTTTGAGGCCCTAAACGACGTTTTTTCGGCATCGAATGGTCGAGCAAATATGAGTCTATTCTGGACTCAATATTTTTTTATTTATGGATGTAGTACTTAAACAGATCTTTCTAATGATGTATCATGCGCGTCAAACGGAGGTAGTATGCTAAAGTTACGACCTCGGGAAATTGATGTACCAAGTTACCCAACGTGGCCCACATTAAGGCATTTCACCTCCTAGGGTTAGGTTTTTGGATGTGTAGGGTTTCCATTGTTTCTCAATAATATATAGGCCTTCGAGCCTCATTGTAACACAGAGTCCAGAGGCATGTAGCCACCACATCTCTTCTCAGAGATAAGCTACCAGCACTCTAGCTAGTTTATTTCCATTCTATATGTAAACAAGTTTCAGTTATTGATTAATGAAATGAAGTGTTTTTTCTGTTGCATATTTGTTTCTATGGTTATTTGTGTATTCTATTGCGTTTTTGCATAAATCCGGATCAAATTTACATATAGATCTACAGAAAAATAGTCAAGAAACCCTTGAAAAATTTCTGCAAAAATCTACATAACAAAGAGTTAGGGTTTGAAAAAAAATCTCAAACAAGTAGAATCATGCCCAAATCTAAAGAGAAGCTTAATGGCTATTAGATTAGAAAACAAATCTATAAAAAAAAATATAATTCCCAGATTTGAAGAGAAGCCTAAGGGCTACCAGATGAGAAAGCAAATATGCAAAACAGAGTTAGTGCCCAGATAACAAAAAATATGAAGATAACAGTTGTTGATTAAATTCAAATAAGATACTAGATCATAGTAACCTATGCTTTGATACTATGTTAAAATGTTAGATCAACTACATTAGATGTCTATTTAAAAAACCAACAAGATATCATATATGAGAACCATAAAGATAAACGAGGCAAGAGTACACAGGATATATGTGGTTCACCCAATTAGGATACATCCACGAGAAGGTTACCTTCTAGTATCTCTATAAATCTCCTTCAATTTTACAAAGAGAGCACTGGTCCTAATACGATATACAAGATATGTCTCCAGAACATTCAAGATGTATCATGAGATGATATGATGATATATGATATTTAAAGAGACTCCCTTAAAACTATTATATATCTAGAGATGTGGAGGAATTACTCTCACATATTGCACGCGGGATAATATAATTCTCCAAAATAACACATCTTTATATAACAATGGATATCAAGAGTATACTTTACCATAATAAATATGGGATATAATGTATTACTCTTTTACATAAGAATGAAGTTGTTAATACAAATACATTATTACCTTCCAAGGAATATAATATATATCAACATAAGGAAGAAGGTACTTGTAAATTGCTTCCTATCTTCATTAATTGGTTTGTTTTGAACATGAGGAATAAGGTTATTTTTTAAAATGTTTTGCCAAATGTTTTTTCAATGTGGAGTAAAAGGAATTAGCCTTTTCAAAGAATATCAAGGCATGGTCAAGAAAAAAAATCCAAATATTTTGTACTCTCCTACCCATAATTTCTCATCAACTGTTGGTTATTTTGATGGTGCGTCTATGAATGGTTTATGTGGTTGTGGTGTGATTCTTATGCTAAATATAGACGATTTATTCAGACTTTCAATGAGAGGTGGAAATGGAAGCAACACCAGGTCATAGTTGTTGGGTTTGTGGGGAATTTTAAAGTTTGATTCTCTTAATGACATTACTTCTCTTTATTTATAGCGACTCCAAAGTCATAATTGAATGGGAAAAATGTTGTTACGATTTACAGGTCTTGCAACTTAAACACTGGTTTAAGAGAGCAAAATATTTGATTAGTTCATTTCAACAAATCTCCTTATCTCATATTTCCAGAAGATTCAACATGGAAGCTGATCAATTATCAAAACAAGTTGTTCTACAAAAGGAAGGTTATATGCATTATCAAGAAGTTTTGGAAGGCTCAATAATCAACGAAGGGATGGAAGAGATTTGCTGATCATTGTAGTCCTTATTTTTTGCTTATTTTCTGTTTAGTGAGTACTAAGTTTGTTGTTATAGTTGTTTTTGGTCTCACATTTTCTTGTAGCTTGAGAGCTTGAGGATGTAGTTTTTTTATGTGTTTGTTTTGTGTTAGCTTTGTCGCAAAGAAAGATATAAATATTTTTTTCTTTGATTCTATAAAAATAACAGAAAGAAAAAAAAATCTCTAAAAATAAAAAGAGTGAAACTCTTCAATTACAAACAAACCAAAACTCTCCCAAAATATTACAAACTAAACAAGTATAGTTTATCATTAACTCTTGTATTACAAACAAACCAAAACTATCCATAAAATATCATAAACTAAGTGTAATATTACAAATTAAGTTTATAATATTAAAAACTAAACAAATATTATAAACTAAGTATAATATTACAAACTAAGTATAATATTACAAACTAAGCAAGTATAGTTTATCATTAGATTTTATGATTTGTATTACAAATTAAGTTTATAATATTAAAAACTAAGCAAATATTAAAAACTAAGTATAATATTACAAACTAAGCAAGTATAGTTTATCATTAGATTTTATGATTTGTATTCTAGTTATCATCAATGGAAGCCCTTCTTGACCTACGTCCCTGCTATCAGCCTTCTGGTTTGGGGCTGGATAGTTTTTGTGTTTTTGGAAGATTCGCATGCTATGGAGGTTTTGAACCGCCTATGGAGAGTGGGTAAAGGGTCGCTGGTATTAGACCGTTGGCATGTTAATTTTGATTCGGCGCGTGAAAGAGTTCAGAAAAGGCATCTGTGGGCTCTTCTACCGGGGCTTCCATTTCCGCTCTAGAATCGTTCTTTACTGGAGGGGGTTGGAAACACAATAGGCCGCTTTGTGGCTCTTGATGATGATCTTATGAACTCCTTCGATAAGAGGATGGCCAAAATCCTTGTCGAGATGAACATTTCGAAAGGGCTACCAGCAAAAATTGAGATATTATGGCGGGAACAACTGTTCATACAATGCCTGGACTATCAAGGCATCCCGTTCAGATGCAGTTGCTGTCGAGAAACGGGCCACCTGCGACGTGCCTATCCGTCCTTTCGTAATGGTTTTGCCTCCCCGGAACAACGATCTCCATCTGTGGATCTTCATACCATCTCTCCTATTAAAAGGAATTCTCAGGTATGTTTGTCATCGGCTCCTCCAGATCCCTCTATTGAAAATCTAAATAATGCATGCTCCCTATTTGATGATGCTTCGAACCTTGAGTTGGCTTTGTTGGATTCTGTGGCTGTTAACCGAGGTATTCCTAGGACCTCTGCTACTCCTCTTTCTCTGGATAGTTCATCTCCTCGTACCTATTTCCCTATGCGTGATTCCAATGTCTCTCCTCCTAAGCGTCCCCCTTCGCCCTCTGTGGTTGATAATTGAGGCACTCCTATGTCCTCAGCCGCTCCTATTTCATTGGCTAGTACATCTCCTTGTCCCTGTCTCCCTTCGAGTGAATCCAAAGTCCCGCTTTCTTACGTACTTTCTCACCCCTCTACACCTCTTATGGATCTTAAGGATACCCCTTCTCGGGATTCTATTGTTTCTCACCTCGTGGCTACATCGCGTCCTCCTCCTTTACATTCTCTTCCACCAGAGATTGTTCCCCCCTCTCCTCTTTTCACTGATGCAGACTTTCATCCTCTTGGCACCTTTGGTCCTTCGCCCTTGGGTTCTCCTCCTCATATCCCTATTACCTCTCCGTCCTTTACCGATCCCTCCCTACAAAAGTCTCTAAGTATTTTTTCTGATTCGACACCACTCTCCCCCTCGGTTCTTCCTCTCGACTCCATCCGGTTTGAGAACGTTACTATAAGGCGGAAAAAAAAAATTCTCCTCTTGATGCAGTGGACCTCGTCCAAGCTCCTTATACTCCACTTTCTACAAGACTTAAAGCTGCGGCTCATAAGCCTTCCTCTCCACTTCAAAGGGTCCTTAGAGCTTCGACCCCTAAGCAGATCAACTCCTAATACATATTCTCACCTTGAATGTCCGTGGTTTCTGGGGTTTAGCCAAGTAAAAAAGCCTTTGTCACCTGTTTGTATCGCTCTCACCGGATGTCGTTCTTTTCCAAGAGACAATGACCAATTCTTACCCTGCTTTATTTTCCTTTTCTAAGCTTTGCCCGGGATGGGAGTTTTGTGCCCTAAATTCTAATGGTATTTCAGGGGGAATTCTATCTGGATGGAACCCGAAACTCCTCAAATGTAAATCCTACCATACTGTTGCTGGTATCTTGCTAAAAGCTTCGATTTGTGGCTCGTCTTTCGAGCTTTCCATTCTAAATTGCTATGGCCCTTACCTCAGTCGTGATTCTTTCTAGAATGCTGTAGCTTCTAGTGGTCTTCTCTCATTGCCAAATCTCATCCTGGCCGGGGACTTGAACTTAACTCTGAATGCCTCGGAGATTTGGGGCTCTAGAGCGCAACTGGATCCATTGGGATCGTTTTTTACCAAGCTATTCTCTTATCATCATTTAGTAGATGCAGCCCCCTCCTGTGCTGGCCCTACTTGGAGGAATGGTAGGATAGGGGAAGATGGTATCTCGAAAAGGATCGATCGCTTTATGATATCGGATCAGCTTATTAGCTCTCTCCCCAGGTATCGGGTTTGGGTTCACAGATGTGGGATTTCTGACCACTTCCCTGTATTATTTGATTGGCTGGATCATCAGAGTCCTTGTGCCTTTCCTTTTAAGTTTAATCAATCATGGTTAGACAATGAGGATTTTATTCAAATGATTCGAACCGAATGGCCACTTATTTGTTCGGATAACTCGATGGATGCTATGTATGAACTCTCTTATAAACTTCGCATCCTAAAAAAAAAAAGTCAAATCATGGACTAAAGTTGAATCTCTAAAGATGAAGGATAAGTCAGTTTTCTTGGAAGAGGAAATTAGCTCTCTTCTTTTATCTTCTCAATCAACTATATTAAATGAAGAACAACAGCTGAGACTGAATTCCCTTAAAATTGATCTTCAAAAGTTGTTAGATCATGAGCTATATTCAGCAAGACTTCAAAGTAGGGTTACATGGGCCCTTAAAGGGGATGCTAATACTAAGTATTTTCATGCGATGCCTTCGGCTCGGAAAAATCAAAATGCTATCTGGAGCTTACAAGATGATAGGGGTACTTGGGTTTCGGATGATCATAGTATTAAATCACTTGGGATTCGTTACTTCAAGACTATCTTTGAGGATGATCACTTGACAAACCTTGCTACCCAGCTTAAAGTTATTCGCCTTTTTCCTTCCTATATTAGTGCTGGGGAGAATGAGGCTTTCACTAGTTCTGTTACTTTTACGGAAGTTGAGAGGGCCCTTAAAACTTTTAAAAGAGATAAGGCGCCAGGCCCAGATAGCTGGCCTGTTGAGTTCTACTTGACTTTTTTTGATCTACTGGGACCTCTCCTCATCAATATGGTGGAAACTTCTAGGATCTTAGGCAGAGTGACCCCCGCCCTTAATTCTACTTTTTTAGCTCTCATTCCTAAAGTTGATATGCCTGTCTCCTTTGCTGACTTTCGCCCCATTTCTTTCTGTAATCTTTGCTATAAGTTGATCTCTAAAATTGCAGCCCTGAGACTTAAACCCTTCCTAGATTCTTCCATTTCTCCTCAGCAATTCAGCTTTCTAAAGAACCGCTAGATTCTTGAGCCCATAGCGATAACGCAGGAAGTATTACATACTGTCAAAACCAACAAGAGATGTGCCCTCATCCTTAAGTTGGATTTGTCAAAAGCCTTTGACCGGGTTAATTGGACCTTTATCCATCTTGTTCTCATTCAAATAAGGGTCCCTCTTGCTGGGGTGAATTGGATTTTGGGCTGTATCTCTTCTACCAACTCTGCTGTCCTCGTAAATGGTTCTCCTACTACCTTTTTTCCGGCCTCTCGTGGTATCAGGCAGGGATGCCCATTGTCTCCCCTGTTGTTCATCCTGGTTATAGAAGGTCTCAGCCTTTTGATCGAAGATGCCAAAAGGAATGGTAAAATTAAAGGGATTAAGATTTCGACTAAACTTTTCCTCACACATTTACTTTTTGTAGATGATGTGATTTTATTTGGTCTGGGTTCATTTGAAGAATGGATGGCTTTCAAGGTCATCCTTGATACATTTTGTGAGGCCTCCGATATGAGTATAAATATGAATAAATCTTGTTTTCTTCATAATGGCTTGGATGAGGTCCTTCTCCGAAGAATTACTGATCTCCTCCCTTAAAGATTTGATGATATTAATAAGGGATTCGTTTACCTGGGATATTTCCTCAAGCCTTCGGGTTATCTGGTTAAGGACTGGTATTGGCTTGTATCTAAATTTGAGAAGAGAATCTCTCATTAGACAAACAAACTCCTGTCTATTGGTGGACGTTTGGTCCTCATTCGATCTGTTCTGTCGAGTATTCCTGTGTTCTGGTTGGCTCTTTTTCTGATCCCCTTCTCAATCTTAGACAAGCTAAGAAATTTGATATTTACTTTTCTATGGGGCTCTTCTTCAAGGAAAAAAAAATTCCATCTTGCGGACTGGTATCTTCTGGCGCGTCCTACTCTTCTTGGTGGCTGGGGATTAAAGCACCTGCCCAGCTTCAGTCTATCTTTGAGAATGAAAAGTTTCTGGCTTGCTCTTAACAGTAATGGCATCTGGCATCATCTCATCCCTGTTAAATATATGAAAAATATGGCTTTTCATTCTTGGTTTAGGGAAAAAAGATTCAAAGTTTGGAATGCATCGATAGTTTGGAGAGGTTTCCTCTCTATTTTCCCGTGGATTGGTAAAGGACTTCTCTGGCATGTCGATAATGGCTCTACTATCCGTATTGGTGCGGATCCTATTGTTGGTATGGGCTCCTCTTTTATTTTGCCGAGAGAACTGAGAGTTTACTTGGAAGATTACGGGATTGTTTCCTTAGCCCAAGCAAGAAATCACACTTCCTCGGCTTCAGGCTACTGGTTCACGGCGGATGAGCTAGATCTTTGTGGGGAATGGAAAATAATTTGGGATAATTTTATCAGGGGACTGGAATTTGGCAGAATTCGTCTCACTGACCAATGCGACTCTCTTCTCTGGTCACAAAATAATTATGTGGCCCCCCTAACTGCTGAGAAAGGTTATGATTGTATTCTCACTGTCAGTTGTTCTGACTTTCAAGAAATTGTTCTGGATTTTCTGTGGACACAAAACTTACCTCTGAAAATAGCTTGCCTTATTTGGCTATTAGCTAATGGTCGGATTTTAACATGGGATCAGCTTCAGAGTAGAGGATTCCATGGCCCGAGCAGATGTGTTCTGTGTGAAAGGAATGAAGAGGATATTTATCATCTCTTTTTGGTCTGCCCCTTCACGGTGTGTATCCGAGCTCATTTCGAGGCTAAGTATGGGCTCTCCTTTCCTTCCTTCAATTCAGTCTCATCCTTTCTGGCTCAGTGGTTTAAATCCGTGGCACGTTCAACTCTTTTTAGATACCTGCCATTATTTATATTCTGGGGTATCTGGCTTCTTCAGAATAACTGTCTTTTTGAGAACAGGAAACTTGCTTTCTCTGCTCTTATCTCCAGGGTTGAAGGTTTTTTAAATTCCTATCCAGTTCCAATGAAAATTAAAAAAATTCAGAATATTGGATCTATACCTCTGAAGGCCTATCCTTGTGGATTTTTCGATGGGGCTGCTGTGAAGAATACTGGTGGCTCAGGTTTTGTAATCTACATAAGCGCTTCTCATTACTTCAGTTTCTCTATGGGATGTGGTTACAGCACGAATACTAGAGCAGAATTATTGGCTCTTTGAGCAGTTCTTAAAGTGAATTTGATGATGGGCCTTCCGATGCATTTGATCTATTGCGACTCTATGGTTATTATATCTTCGCTGAACAGAATCTTTGCACTTGATGCTCCTTCTTTGATGCACTGGTGTATTGATATTAGAAATATGCTTCATTTGGCCCCTCCGGTGATCTTCAAACACATATTCCATGAGCATAACACGCTAGCAGATGGACTCTCTAAACAGGCCCTGAATTTGGATATGGGATATGTAACTTTCTCTGAAACTTTGGATGGAATGGTCATAAATCATGGCCAATATGTTCTTTTTTAGTGTTGCTGAGCCATATGTTTTTCAGCTTTGACTTTCAGCATTTGATTGATCATCTTTTTCTGTTCTGTATGAGACTTTTCAGCCAACAAGTCTTGCTCAGGAATGTCTGTTTGAAGATCATCTTCGATCTTACTCAGCATATTCTGACCTGATTTATTAGGGATGATGAGAAAAGTCTGCTATGATCAGACTTTTTGTCTTTTATCTGGATGGCAGTAGTTAGCATTGTTACAGCTTTATGTCTATGTGATGTGTTTTGTTATACTTCTCACAGTGAAAAAGATAGTATATGTAAATGATGTCTTTTGATTCCTATGAATAACAACCACTGGTATTTTTTCCTCTGAAAAAAAAACATCAGATTTTATCATATGCCTTATGCGTAAACACTTATTATTACTCCATTACTTCTTTAAAAATAATGGAAACATAAAAGTATTATTTATAATTATTTATTTTAATTTAAATTTTGAGGATTTTATTCCGTACATGTGATTAACTTTCATTATTTAAACAAACTATTAAAGTTGTTAATAATAATTAAGATAAAAATATACATTTATAAATAAAAATAAATTTACTATTTTTAATATATTATTTCATTAAATTTCTTATTAAAAATTAAACTTTTTAATTCACACTTATTACCAAACTAATGCTATAAAATATAATAGAATAAGAGTGCCGCGTAAAAAACATGTCGTATGTCCTTATCTGGATTGTATCTTGCCATGCGAAACATTATATTTTTATCTTTCCTGAAAATAAAGTTATGTGCTACTTATTACGTAATTAAAAAAAATATCATTCAAATTACTTTTGAATTTTAATGTATTGACATTCGTATTGGCCCGCTGTTGGAATTTAAATTTACTGACAGCTTGACAACTTCTGTATTGGCCGTTGGATGCTAAAAAGAATCCTCATCTCAGGGTTGTAATTGAGTTGCGTTTACAGCCTTTAAATTGCTTTATGCTTTCTGTCAACGACCAGAAATAGGAGTTGCGTTCACAGCCGTCAGATACCGGAGATCGTGGATGGAAGGGTTCAATTTAAATTGCTTTTTATCAACGGCTAGATACAGGAGATCGTGGATGGAATCGAATTTGGCTTTTTATCAACTGCTTTCTGCTCGAATTCGCTCAGGCAATTTTGTGAAGGGAAGCCCTCAGTTGGCTGGTGTTGATTTTTTTCTTTTATATTTCTGTTGTGTATTTGTGTTTTTTTAATGGATGTATTCCGTGTTTTGTTTGTATTGTTCTATGGATGTATTTAGTGTTTTGATTGTGGTGTTGTTCTCTGCATGTATTCTGTGTCTTGTTGTTTTGTTTGTGTTGTTGTTGTCTGCTTGTATTCTGTGTCTTGTTTGTGTATGCTTTGTTTTGTAATGGATGTATTCTGTGTTTTGTTTTGTGATGGATGTATTCTGTGTTTTGTTTGTGTATGTAAACTCTGAGGGAAAGAGGAAGACAGGATGAATCCATGGCATCTAATTACGATGATAAGTGCGTATGCATTTCAGTCACAGTGATTAGGGTTTGTTTAACTTAATATTTGTTTGATCTTCTGAATTCTTTTTTTTTAATTAATGACAGCAAGGAAAGGAGTTTAGCTTGTGTGTTGGCCGTGGAAGGAGTCGTCACTATGAGAGTGCAGATCAGAATCAATATTAAGAGGAATCAGGATGGAGCGGCTATGGAATCAATAAGATCAACCATCTCATGTTACAAGTATATATGTATTTTCCTTCACACATATTTTCTGCTTTGAAGCAAATAATAATGCCTGTAGAAGAAAGAAAGGAATAAATGAAAGTACATCTATATTTTCCTTCATATGCATATATTTTGCTTAGAGTCAAATAATAATGATAAGTTATTTAACTAGGCTGTAAGAAAGGAATAAATGAATTTAACTCTGTAAAATTTGAAGACTAGATTAGATTGGTTAAATTTCTTGGGTTGCAATGCCCATAAAATTGTTATTCTTACTGATAATAGATTTTAAGCAGCACCCAGATCGCAAGGGAAATAAACCCTACGTCGTTATTATAATTTGAGAAACAATGACGGGTGAAAGAACAATTTCCTCCGCTTCCGGCTTTCGATGGCCTGTGACATGTCATGAAGACTCGTTGGGGGATCCCAATCTTCTTCGAGGGACCAGCAGCCTCACAATCAGGAGAGGCCTGTGAATTGGTGTTAGCACGAGGCTGTTCTCCGTCTTCAACTCTCTATAAACAATCTAAAGCTGAAACCACCTCGGCCGCATAAAACCTGCATAATCAAACATGAATTCCAATTATATTAATAATTCGATGGCGAAATTGATTGTTTAATTTATTGAAAAGAATACGCTTCACGGAATAGCGGACTCAGAAAACAGCTAAATGTCTGGCCGGGCAAGATTCATCGCCCCCGGGCAAGATTCAACAGCCCAACCAACGATCTTGTCTGTCTCAATTTGTCCAACGTGCTCACTCTCTTGCTCCTTTGATAAATGAGGTTGACAGCCTTCGTAGACCCTCGTCTGATAACCCTGAGAGCCTTCAAATCCTCTATCGCCATCTTCATCAATCCCTGTAATTCTGAGTCCTGACTCGTAAATCAACGCTACTGCCGGGAAATTATTTATTTATTTTTTATTTTAAATAATTATATAATTTTAAATTAAGTATTAAACACTTCTGCTCGGAAATTATTTATTTATTTTAATATTAATTTTAATTTTTTTTATAATTTTAAATTAATTAATTTATTATTATTAGTTATTATTTTTAATTTTAAATAAATTTTTAAAATTTAAAATTAATTATTTAATTTTTACATTGCATATGTTTTATGTTAGTAGGAAGAAATAGATATTTATTTTATAAATATTTAAACAAAACCATAAGAAACTAGAAAAGAAAAATAGCTATCTAATATATCTTTCATTCAAGTTAAAATGCGCATAGAAAATATACTTAAACAAACAAAACTAAATAATTTTTTTTAATAGAGAATTGTAATTTGTAATCATATTTATTTATTTTATTTTTGGAAGGAATGTTGCTTGCCCGACAAAGGAGGGGAAGGGGTGTAAATCCACTAGCCCATTTTAGTAAAGCTAGTAAAGGTAAAAGGGGTAAACAGAAACAAAGATGATCTTTAGAAACCGTCAAATGTCTACCTCCAGAATATTCCCATTTACCTCCAGCATATTTCCATTTACTTCATTTTAGAGCGGATTTTAAAAATTCTCATAAAACTTAGATTTGGTACGGCCAGTTCTCAAAAGCTTAGTGAAAGGGCAAGAGCTATTCATTGAGCTGCAGAGCATTTAATGTCATTGCAGTAAGCTTGATGATCGTTAGATCTTGAGCTGTTCTTACTTGTACATATAGTTAGCATAATTTTTAAATATAATGTAATGAAAATCACTTCTTTTTAGAGTGTCTTGCCTACACCCACATTAGATCTTAGTTTCATTATCTTTGTTGCAACACTGGCCTTCCTAGCCTTTTAACTTGTCAAAATTATAGTGAGCTCGAGACTCGCCTTTTAACTTGTCAAAATTATAGTGAGATCGAGACTCTTTTCACCAAACGTTTTGAGCATAGGAATATAATTTTAAAACAAGACCAAAGTTTGGTCTCAGTGGATGTTAACCATCATCATCATCATCATCATCAAGTTGTAATGGTTATTAATTTTATATAAATACTTTTAAAAAAAATATAACATTTAATGATAAAATTGATTTAAAAAAATAAAAAGTACTAGTCATAATCTTGATGGCTGCCCCATAGCATAAATATTTTATGGTGTAGTTGGCCTAATAAAACATTCAGGCAGCCACTCTAGTGCTACTAGTTGGTCTAAGTTGTCAATAGAAGACTCTAGATCTATCTCTATATAGTGCTTGCTCTAGTAGTGCTACTAGTTGGTATAAATTGTCAATAGAAGACTCTTTCTATCTCTATAGAGTGCTTATCTTGAATTCATAAGCCTCCCATAGAAGACTCTATCTATCTCTATAAAGTGTTTAGCTTGAGTTTATAAGCCTATATTATTATTATTATCATTTTGTAGTGTGAGACTTTATTTTAGAGTTTTTTTTCAATATATAATTTTATGGCATTTAAGTAAATATAATAGTTAAGAACATGTATTATTTCTCTAGAAGTTACAGGTCCAGAATCAGCAAGTATAATGTTTCTCATTCACTTTTTGTGCCAAGACTCAGAAAGCAAGACCCTATAGGCTCATACTTTTATAGTTAAAAAACAAATATATAATGTAAACATGTATAGAATCTAACTTTCTAATAATTTTGTTTTGTTTTGTTAAAGGAAGATATAATAATTTGGTTTTGTTTTGTTAAAGAAAGATACATTGGAGTTAACCATAAAATACCTTATTCTTTTTAATTAATCCACTCTTGTTTTAAATTAAGAAGATTATCTACGAATTAATGAAAGAAGTCCAAGGTTCTCCATTATCTTTAGTTCTTGGTAGAGACCAAACGTCCAAGGTTCTCCATTATCTTTAGTTCTTGGTAGAGACCAAACTTATTTACACACTTTCCATGAGGAGCTTAGTTTTAGTTGTTTCCCTTTGGCTGAATATTCCTATTAAACAATTAAGAAGTTTCCTTGCACTAGTGTAGTTCACTTCATAAGCATATGACTTCTTAAGGTAATAGATAATATTTTTTTCATATTCCATGCACTCAAGGTGCTTGCCTATCCCATGCGTTTTTAAGGAAACAAACCAAGGAACCATATCCTTCATACCCACGAGGTCACCAAGGTAGCTTGAAGGCACTTCCTTCTAATTCTTTAGTTAAGGAGGTCACCAAGGTAGCTTAAAGGCACTTCCTTCTAATTCTTTAGTTAAAAGTGGACTATAAAATACTCAATGTGTGACCCTCCTTAATACTAAGAGTTCTCACAAGAATCCCTAAATGCTAGAGTGACAAGGCTAACTCATTATATAAAGACAAATTTAGATTCCACCATCTTTTGAAGGTCCCCACTATTTTTTTCTTACAATCACAATGTGTATAAGATTTGAAGAATAAGAACTTTCATAGAATTTAATTCACTCATCTGGCGAAACCAAACCTCTTCCTTTAAGACGCACATCCAAAACATCCAAATTCTTATGCTGAATTTATCAATTTTTTTTTATAAAATAGATGAATTCCAAGATAAAATTTTTCAACTAATCTCATCTCCATTGTCCACTAGAATATTTTTCTTATTTTAGAATAAATACATTGAGACATAAACGGACACCAAGGGACAAAGGAAATATTGAACAAATACCTGGCATCAAAAGACTAAGGAAAGTGTACTAAGCCCTCCAAGCTTTCATAGTCGTTTGGTTACATCCACTCGGTTCTCTGCAATCAACGAAGTAACTTTAACATCCAATCCCTGATTGGTGAACATTTTTTTTTTTCGTATTTAGAGAAGAGGACTGATCTTACATAGATGGTTGCATGTTTAGTCTAAGCGGGAGCTATGCCTCTCTTATAACCTATGGAGTTCTAAAGATCTTGCTACTGAGGATCTTCTGGTGCGTTTTCATGCTTTGGATCTCATAATTAGATTTCAACAAGCAAAACTGAAACTCCCAATTGAACCCAAACTGAAAAACGTTTCCATACTTAGATTTCAACGTGTTTAAATCGCCGAACTCTCCCAATTGAACCCAAACTAAAACTGAACTCTGTGAATTAAAATCGCTGAATTCTGTCAGTGAATCTAAAATTTATGTAGCATAGGCTTTCAAGACATCGACTAAAAGTAGCATAATTGATAAGCGGTTGATTATCAACAATTTAGAGATTTTAATATGTGAAAACAACCCACTGAACACCTAATACAAAGCAATTAGAGTATGGCTACCTCTGTAATAATTAGCTCTCTGCATTGCTGCAATCCTTTTTTATTTGTATGGTTATTGTACTGTTGAATTTTTCATGGATCCAATTACGGGTAAGACCAAGCCTCATAGATATGGGTTTCTCATTATTCTTGACAACCCTTTTTTCTTTTCATGGAATCAAAAGCACATGACCCACTGCTGTCATTTACAATAGCTTACTATTTGTTTCAATCATGGCCAATCTGTAAACTCTGTCAATAAGAGCTAAAAACATGTATTTACAATAGCTTACTATTTGTTTCAATCATGACCAATCTGTAAACTCTGTCAATAAGAGCTAAACCAACCTTTAGATACTATTAGAAATGCCAAAAGGGACTCATGTAATATACAACTTTCCAAAAAGTAACAAAACCATAGAACATTACCAAACCCAATCATCAGGAATCAAAAAGAGGAAAAGAACCCGAAACATCACATTTGCATCCAACATAATGCCCTATGCTAAAAACAAAAGCTTTTTTCGATTAAGAATCAGCTTCAGAATTGAAGTTCACTGTAAAAACTGAAAGCTGTTTTCGATAAAGAATCAGCTTCAGAACTGAATTTCACTGTGTAAAAACTGAAAGGAAGATTGAATATCCCCAGTCCGGATTGCATCATTGTCCATGTTTGAATCAATTACTCAGTAGGTAAAAAATATATGTTCAATTGATCGAGTTACCATTCTATGATATACCTTTTTAGATGACTAAAAACCAAATCACCGAGTAGATGTGCAAACCAATAAGAAATAGTACCTTGTATTAAAAACTGTAGAGGAAAGGAAATTGAGATATACCAACTCGCCGAAAGGTATCGCTGCTTGATCAGTTTGGTTTATGAGATCATGTGGATCAATTTTCCATTACAGACTCATCAAGAACAACATAAGTAGTCATGATCAGCTTTTAAATTATACTATTAAAGACATTGATATTATACAAAGAACAAAATGATTAGTGCCATCGGCTATTAAAGAACAAAATAATCAGTCCCATTGACCATTAGACTGTTTGTATACATTAATGGATGACTCGGAAAACAATGAAAGAATGGAGGTCTTATAAAAGAATAGTGGGAAGGGCAGGGTATCGAGAATCCATCAACCTGACGATAGAGTTGAGTTCAGGGCTCATTTGCATTCTGAGGGCAGCCCCTGGGGAAACCCACTGGAGCTTCTGCTCTTCGTTGAAGTCCAAAACCCACTGGAGCTTCTGCTCTGCGGCCAAGTTAGAAGAAGAAGTTGCAGCATTATAATTGCGGAAGGATGCAACAAATGGAGCTTTAGTCAAGATGCATACCTTAAACAAATGTAACTTCATATGAGCGTATTTCTCTCTGTAATTCTTTGATAACTAAATATGCGAAGAATGCGAGGATGGCAGATGTCCGTTCTCTGTTTGACAAAATAGCCAAACGAAATGTGGTGTCGTGGAATGCTATGATTTCAAGCATTTCAAGCATGGTACCCCCTGATGCATACCTTAAACAAATGCTTAGTCAAGTGGAAGGAAACAATTCTCATGTCACCTCATATGAATGTATTTCTCTCTGTAATTCATTGATAACAAAATATGCGAAGAATGCGAGGACGGCAGATGCCCGTTCTCTGTTTGACAAAAAACCCAAACGAAATGTAGAGATTTCTAGCTATACCCAGCATGAAAGAATAGAAGAAGCTCGCTGGATCTTTTGATGAAATGCTTGAAATCATAGTTACGCGCGGATTTCAAGTTATTTGATGAACAGCCGGAACGAAATTTAATTTGCTGGACAGCCATGATTTCAGGATATGCTAAACATGGAACAGTGGATATAGCACATGAACTGTTTGACAAAATATCAAAACGAGATATAACATTTTGGAACACGATGATTACCGCGTACACTAGTATTGGCAGAGTAGAAGATGCAAAACTCCTGTTTGACGAGATGCTGGACCGTGATGTTGTATCTTGGAATTTGATAATTTCAAGCTATGCCAGGATGTGTGGGAAGATAAAGGATACACATGGACTGTTTGGTAAAATGCTTGAGCCAGATGTGGTGCTTTCAGTTATTCCCTCCATTACGCTGCTTTATGGAAACAAGCTTTCAGGATACAATCCATTTACGTTATGTATGCTTTCAGGAAACACCCCATCTTTCTGTTACCTATAATTCTTAATCCCATTCTCACTTTTACTCTCACATTTACGCATTCTCTCATACACCCGCATGATAACTGAGCACTAAAGCTGCCTCCTCGAGTAGTGGGGAAATAGGGACGCTACCGCGGGAGCACTGATCGCTAACGCTTGCCTCTTGGAGTCGGAAAGATGTGGTGTCTTGGAATGCATTGATACCAGGATATGTACAGAATGACAGAATGGAAGAAGAGTGCCAACTGTTTGAAAAAACGCCTCTATGTGGTTTCATGGACTGCCATGACAGCAGCATATAGCCAAAATGGGAAAATAGAGAATGCATGCCAACTGTTTGATAGAATACACGAGAGAAATGTATTCTCGTGTAATGCTATGATTGCAGGATATGCTTAAAATGGGAGAATTAAGGATAACCGGAAGCTGTTTGACAGAATGCCAGAATGGAGTGCTACTTCAGGAATAGATCTCAACTGTTTGACAAATGAATAGATCTCAACTTGGTCCTCTTCTTAGAAGAAAAGTTGACGGGGCATTCATAAGGGGTTGTACACCGGTACTTAGAAAAAATGAGACCTCAACAACACCTTGACCACTCTTTACAACTTATCACGAAGCTCGGTATTGTGTTAATTTGGCATGGCATTTGCCTTCTAAAAATAATGGAAATCTGGCATGGAATTTGCCTTCTAAAAATAATGGAAATCTGGCATGGAATTTGCCTTCTAAAAATAATGGAAATCTGGCATGGCAATCATCTCCAGGAAATTTGATTTCATTTCTATGAAATCTGATTGGAAGTAAGGAATATATGGTAGAGCAGACACCAATCTCTGCTATCTGAATGTTTATTATCTAGGCAATTCTTATAATTGTAGTTTTTTTTTAAGTATATTTGTCCATGTATAAATTCCAATTCCTTTTCTTCTATTTAAAACCTCATCGTATATAATGTTGGTCTGTATACTTCCGGCGTGCATATGAAAATGAAATTAAATGATGGAAATCTGGCATGGTATTCTTCTCGAGGAAGTCTGATTTGGGATAAAGAATATACGGATTGTGGACACCAATCTCTGTTATCTGGATGTTTATTAGGTAAGTCATTTTATAATCGTAGTTTTATTTTAATAGATTTGTTAATGAATAAATTCTAGTTCATTTTCGTATTTTTAAAACCTTTCTGTATATAATATTTCTGCCATGTTTCAATTAGTCTGTATATAGTCTTTGTGTTCATGGTAAACGCAATATAATGTTAACTGATTGAAATTAAAGTGAAGGAAAACTGTAGACAACTTCTTTGCATTTGTGTAGGTGGGAAGGAAAAAATACTTCCTTTGTTTGTTTCTTACCATTTCTTGAAATTACTTGTTTCAATTTCTAAAAGTGCGAATTTTCTTGCAAATTATTGCAAACAAAACAAAATTATCTATCGGCCTAAATATTGTAAACAAACCAAGTATAGTCATGTCATCTTATTATTATATTTTATGTTATGCTTTCAGTGAGAACACTTATTATTGCACCCATTATTGCTTAAACACTTCGCAAAAATAAAATAAAATTTAGATTTTGTTTATAAATAAGATAAGATCCTTTCTATTAATTCATCAAAACAAAGATATAGTATTCACTTTAATATCCAAGTTCATCTTCCCGTGAGCAGAGACCAAATTGTAGAATCAAGTTTGCATGCCAAGATTGTCTACATTATTTTATATGTCTAGCGAGGAATTGAGTCTATAGTATAGTTCTATCATGCTTTCTAACAGAGTTTGGATAACATCTTACAAAATTTACAAAACAACCTCCATAGGCTAAAAGACAGATAAGCCTAATAAAAGAGGAACCTTATCATACCGTCTGCTAAGTTGTGTCATTATCAATAACAATTGGAGTGTCACTGGTGCTGCTTGGAACGACCCACACCTTCTTTGCATCCAGACAATCTTCCATAATAATCATCTTCAGCGCCATTACCTTGTTCAACCTTCTTTGATCTTTCATCACCTCATGCTTCTCCCTAAGTACAACTATGAGAGGGCTTTCCTCTGTCAGCATCCTTTGGGTTAGCGTTTTGAGCACCCAATGGAGAACCATTGAACGCTCATAGAGCATAACCCGTTGCTCTTTTCCTCTTGGGTTCTTAATCCAGTTAGCTAAGGGCTGAGAGTCACCTCATCTTGTAGAGCCTGGTTGTTTTGAACCGGATCCGAATTAGATCTATCACTACTTGCTTCACTCATTGTTTCACCAGGGTTAGTACGAGGTGACAGAGGATGCGAAATGAAATCAATGCTCATGCAATGGGAAAGCTTTGTCAGATATGCATTAAGGATGCCCGTATCGCTGTGGAGATCCTCCAAAATCCTCCAGTTAATCTTTTGAATGTCCATAGCCTTCCTCTGATCCTCTAGAATGAGCCCAAGAGTGATTTTCTCGGTCCAAAAGGAGACGAGCACACTCATAAAGAGCTTGGCAGGAACGAGAACTTTCGGAGTTTGCAACCCACTTGCAACCCAGCTAGATATCGCTTGGTACTCCTCCACATGCTGAAAGATTGTGGATTCCTGCCAAATCTCTGCCTCCTTTCCTTCAATCTTAATTCTTGGGTCCTTTGGGATGAAAATTCTATAAGAGTTGCCGGCTTCGGCAACCGACAGTTGATTTGTTGTGGGTCTACGTTGTTCAACCCCCTTGTTATCGATCCCTTTTCCTCTTGCCAGGAGAACACTTTGGGTTTTGGATTGACGAAAGTGTTTTGTCTTTTCTTCTCAACAACTGACCATAAAGAGAATGTAGATGCTCTTGTCCATTGCCTGCTTGATAAACCTGCAGATTTCCATGATTGGCATGTCCAAACTCGTACTAAAATACTTCAAGTGCGCCATGCTTTTGTACTTCCACTCTGTCTTTCATGCCCTACCAAAGCCTTCTCAGCCATTGTCTGTAAGGCTCTTAAGATGGAGCATGAATTGGATTAATAACTAAACTCTAGCATGTGCTCTGCATGGCTGTGAATTGCCGTGTGTCTCAGGTTGTCCATTCATCTTGTGTAGGAGGTTTGTCTAATGATGAAGTTATGATTGTCATGGTTTGAGACAAGCTGGGTGGGTACTATGTCCGCCATGTTTAGCCCATGTGGGCAGCTGGAGGCGATCTTAGCGTCCTCCTTGGAAAGCCGCTGACAGTCTCACATGAAGGCCTCCTCTTCTAGATAGGAAGCCGAGCCATTAACAATCCTCGTTCCTAGTTCTATGCCCATGTTGGCAAGGTGATTTGCCACTTTGTTGGTCGTTCACCTAATGTGGAGGGAGGTTAGAATAAGTATTTCCTTTACTATTTATGCTAGCCTCCTTATTTCGTCTTCCAATCACCAGTTGTAACTTAGATGTTTAACTTGGATTTCGTTCCGGATTTTGCTTATTATATTAATAAGAATTTGTGTGTATCCCTCCACGATCACCTGCATATAGTCCTGATTCATGACTATCTTTAGACTGCATATCAGTGCCTCTAATTCTGATGCATTGTTTCTATTGATTCCCATATAGCCCGTGTACATCCCAATTATAATGCCTTTGCTATCCCTGAAAACCCTACCATATCCAACTTGACTTGGGTTATCCCTAGAAGCACCATCAAAATTGTGCTTGAGGAAGCTTGGAGAAGGGGTTTGAGATTCTTGGTCAAGCGTTGTTCGGCAGAGCAGATAGTTGATTGATGTTTAGGTCCCAAGCCTTGAGAGTGGTGGCCTCCTGGGGTTAAGTTGTTTGTATTGCTCCAACCAATTATGGGGCTAAATGGTTTCTTGCATGCTGGTTTTAATTCTTCTCCATATGTCTTTCATTGTGACGGGTTTGTCTTTAAAGATCCTTCAGTTCCTTTCTTTCCATGTTTCCCACAACATGAAGGATGGAAAGAGGTGCCAAATTCTCTTGAGTAAGGAGCTACCAAAAGGTTGTCGCTTCCAATTAATAAGAGAGTTACTCTTTTTGTGGTGCAAAAGAGAGTTGTCCCTTTGTCCCAGAGAATTACTCTTTCTTTGGTGTAAAAGCACAGGCATTGAAGAGGTGTTCCTTATCTTCCCCAACATTGAAGCAGAGATAGAAGCTTGAAGGACCTAAGAAACCTGTTTTTTCAGATTGTCCGAGGTGAGGTTCCTTTCCCGGATTAGAACCAAAGGAAGGTGGCCACTTTGGGCCAGATATTTGTGGTCCATATTTGAGCTCAAATGGGTTCTTTCAGAAGATCATTATGTCTCGTTGCGATTGCATAGCCCTCTGTTTATTTTTATCCTATAGTTTATCTTCATCATGCTTTATTTTTATCCTTATGTTCTCAAGTTCATTGACAAGGGGAGGAATAGGCTATGAAGGAGGTTGGAGGGGCCATCTTTCCACTGGAAATCAATGTGCCATTCTCAGTTTTCGTTCTCCCAATCCCAAATATGGTGTACTTTGTAGAAATTAAGCCTTCCCATAGCTTGTTGGTAGTTTTGGTCAGGGTGGAGCTAGTCTAGCTTTTCAACTTGTTGCCAAGAATGCTCCCAAAAAAGTGTCGTTGCACCATTTCGTATTTCACAGAAACTGTGGTCATGAAGTAGCTTGCAGTTTTCCCATGCTAAGTTCCAGATGATTGATCCATGGATGTGATCATTGAAGCGGATGAGGTCCTATTGGTCCATACCCAGTGCATATTTGGCTTGCCATAACACTCCCAAGGGTTCCTGATTATGTGTGATCCAATTCCACCAAAGTTTGGATCCCATTACCCCATTGATCATTTTAGGGTCTCGAAGACTGAGTCCTCCCATTAGCTTGGGTTTGTAGACATACTCCCAGCTTATTAGAGCATATTTTCGTTGATGTGCACTACTTCCCCATAGGAAGTTTCTTTGGAGATTTTTTATTTTTTTAGGACAATCTTTGGTGCTGCTAGAACAGAGAAAAGATAAAGGGGCATGGCTTGAAGGACAGACTTTACCAAGATAAGTCTTCCAGCAATATTGAGAGAGAGCGAAAGGACCAATTTGAGAGACATTTGTTGAGGAGGGTTAAGAGATCTTCCCAGTTGACTGGTCAGAGAGGCTTGTTGAGGAGGGTAGCTCCTAAATACTTTGTGGGTAAAGAGCATCTTTGAAAGTGAATAAGTTGCATGATACGATGCTGGACAAGAAAGGGGTGTTGAAGAAAAAGAGTTGGGATTTTTCCTAGTTGATGGTGGCTCCCAAAGCCTCCTTGAAGCGCTTCAGAATCTCTTTGAATATTTGGGCTTCTTTAACCCATGAAAAGGGCGTCATCCACGAATTGTTGTGCAAACAAGTAGGAGAGTTCCTGTGAAGAGTAAGACCTTTGAGATGATGGGATTTGAGCTCACCTTGAATGGTTCTGCCCAGTCCCTTCGCCATTAAGATGAAAATGAAGAGGGAGAGAGGATCTCCTTAACAGATGCCCCTTGATGGGAGGAAGGGAGTAGAAGGAGAGCCATTCACGAGGATGGAGAAGAAGGATTAGGGAATGAGGGAAATAATCTTGTCTTCACATCTATGTTCCAAATATACTAGTCTTCACAATCATTTGTTTTTTGATACATCAAGGGCTCCCATATTTTGATAAGTATAGGTATTCCATCTTACATCTTTTTTTTTCATTGCTTAATCATCGATACGATAGATCTAGTTTCATCATTGCATTGTATTATAGTTTAGGATTGGGCATGTTTTGCATGAATTTTTATTTCCTTGTGTAGGTTCAGTCAAGACGAGCATAACTCTCAAAGAAGCTTGTGGAAACTCTTATCCTCAACAAAGAATGTTCAAAATCATCATCAACACTATTCAACGTGAGTTTCTTTCTTGTCCACCTATTTCACTCTTCTTCATTTTGTTCAATTAACTCGATAAAGAGAATTGGTAACTCAAACATAATTAGATTGAGTTTCTTTTGTGAATTTGATGTTAATTGTACTTATTGTTGACAATTTATCCTATTAGACCAGTGTAGTTAGACATTGACTCGACAAACACTTGGTTGGATTTGGACTCGCCACACTCGGTGACTCAGATAAGACTCAACAAAGACTAATTAAACGAGAGGTCTAGGTTACTTAATCTATTGTAAACTCTAACTAAAATATGTCCCTTTCGTCTTTGTTTATTGCTCCCTTTCTTTCTTCTAGTGTTTGTTGATATTACCCTAAAAATGAATGGTGAGTACTTACTCTCCTTTCTCCATATGGTAGAATGATGCCTCACTCTAATTGCTATGCTATATTGTTAGGACACTAAGGCGAACTTCTCTTCAACACCTCCCAATTTATTTTCTCTTATTGGTAGCCTCCTTTCGTAACTAGCCAATGACTAGATTCCTCTAGAAAGATGTCCTGGGTAGGGCCTGACTCAAGAATACTATTACTAGATATGTCTAGTAGTTGTGCCCTTTCTTCCTCTTCTCTCCTCCAAGATGTTGGTATTCATTGTCACATCCCACAGAGTACAACTATGGGGTCGATGCTAGAACATCTTCTGCTTTTTTCCTCTTGCCTTCCTACATTCGCCTTACTATTATCACCTCATCTCACTTCATGCATTAACTAGATTTGCATTATCATCACTACATATCAACTCTCAGATTTGTTATTTCAGCCCTAGTTTATCTGCCTCTTCATTTTTTTTCGATGCTTAATCATTGATATGGTAGATCTAGTTTCATCATTGCATTGTATTGTAAAGTAGGTTTGGACATGTTTTGCATGAACTTATATTTCCTTGTGCAGGTTCAGTTAAGACGAGTGGAACTCTCAAGGAAGCTTGTGGTAACTTTTATCCTCAACAAAGAATGTTTGAAATCAAAATGAACACTATTTAAGGTTAGTTTCTTCCTTGTCCACATATTTTAATCTTCTTCATTTAATTTAATTAACTCGATAAAGGGAGTTGGTAACTCAAACATAATTAGCTTGACTTTCTTTTGTGAATTTGATGTTAATTCTACTTGTTGTTGGAAATTGATTCAATTAGACCAGTGTAGTCAGGCTCGAATTCAACAAATACTTGGTTGGCTTGGGACACGACAGACTCAACCACTCGGATAAGACTCTACAAATACTCGACGACTTGGATAAGACTTGAAATAAACTAATTAAATGAGAGGTCTAGGTGAATCAATTGTAAACTCTAATTAAAATAGTGCCCTTGCGTCTTCGTTTGTTGCTCCCTTTCTTTCTTCTAGTGTTTGTTGATATTACCCTAAAAAATACTGGTGAGTACTTTCTCTCCTTTCTCCATATGGTAGAATGATGCCTCACTCTAATTGTTGCGCTATATAGTTGGGACACCAAGGAAGACTTTCCATCAACCCTTCCCAATTTATTTTCTCTTCTTGCTAGCCTCCTTTGGTAACCTAGTCAATTATTGGATTTCTCTAGAAAGATGTCTCAGGTAGGGCTTGACTTGAGAATACTCTTCCTAGATAACTCTAGTAGCCATGCCCTTTTTTCCTCTTCTCTCTTCCAAAATGTTGGTATTCATTATTGCATCTCATAGACTGCAACTATGGGGTCGATGATGCAACATCTTCTGCCTTTTGCCTCTTGACTTTCTACATTCACCTTACTATCACCTCATCTCACTTCATGTATTCACTAGATTTTCACTATCATCGCTACATATCAACTATCGGATTTGTCATTTCAGCCATACTTTATCTACCACTTAATTTTTTTTTCGTTGCTTAATCATCGGTATGGTAGATCTACTTCCATCATTGCATTATATTGTAGATTAGGATTGGGCTTGTTTTGCATGAACTTTTATTTCCTTGTGTAGGTTCAGTCAAGACAAGTGGAACCCTCAAGGAAACTTGTGGCAACATTTATCCTCAACAAAGAATGCCCGAAATCAACATCAACACTTTTTAAGGTGAGTTTTTCCTTGTTCACCTATTTTACTCTTCTTCATTTGGTTTAATTAACTCAATAAAGGGAATTGGTAATTGAGCCATAATTAGCTTGACTTTCTTTTATGAATTTGATGTTAATTCTATTTGTTGTTGAAAATTGATTCGATTAGACCAGCGTAGTCAGAATCGAACTCGACAAATACTTGGCTAGCTTGGGAGTCAGTAGACTCGGCAACTCGGATAAGACTCAACAAAGACTCGGCAAATACTCAACAAAGACTCAATGAATACTTAGTAAGAATTGACGACTCAGATAAGACTCGGAAAGACCAGTTAGACGAGAGGTCTAGGTTACTTAATCAATTGTAAAATCTAATTAAAATAGTGCCCTTGCCTCTCTGTTTGTTGCTCCATTTCTTTCTTGTAGTGTTTGTTGATATCACCCTAAAAATGAGTGGTGAGTACTTTCTCTCCTTTCTCGATATGGTGGAATGATGCCTCACTCTTTTTGTTGCACTATCTTGTTAGGACACCAAGGTGGAATTCCCATTAGCCCCTCCGAATTTGTTTCCCCTTCTTGGTAGCCTCCTTTGGTAACCTAGTGAATGATTAGATTCCTCTAGAAAGATGTCTCGAGTAGGGCCCGACTCAAGGATACCTTTCCTAGACAAGTCTATTAGTTGTTCTCTTTCTTCCTCTTCTCTCCTCCAAGATGTTGGTATTCATTATCGCATCCCATAGACTGTAGCTATGGGATCGTTGAGGCAACATCTTCTTCCTTTTGCCTCTTTTCTTCCTATATTTTCTTTACTATCACATCATCTCACTTCATGCATTCACTAGATTTGCACTATCATCACTACGTATCAACTCTTGGATTCACCATTTCAACCTACTTTATAT
The DNA here is from genome assembly GCA_001517045.1 of Pseudotsuga menziesii. Classification (NCBI taxonomy): domain Eukaryota; kingdom Viridiplantae; phylum Streptophyta; class Pinopsida; order Pinales; family Pinaceae; genus Pseudotsuga; species Pseudotsuga menziesii. Next base: position 65,670 of record LPNX010500615.1, on the reverse strand, counting down.
ACCCTTTCATTTTTTTCGTTGCTTGATCATCAATATGGTGGATCTAATTTCATCATTGCATTGTATTGGAGATCATAATTGGGCATGTTTTACAGGAGCTTGTATTTTCTTGTGCAGGTTTAGTCAAGATGAGTGGAACTCTCAAGGAATGTTCAAAATTAACATCAACACTATTCGAGGTGAGTTTCTTCCTTGTCCACCTATTTTACTCTTTTTCATTTGGTTTAATTAACTCGATCAAGGGAATTGGTAACTCAACAGGTATTAGCTTGACTTTCTTTTGTGAATTTGATGTTAATTCTACTTGTTGAAAATTGATTTGATTATAGTAGTGTAGTCAGACTCAGATTTAAAAATACTCGGCTGGCTTGGGACTAGGCAGACTTGGCGACTCGGATAAGACTCGATGAATACTCGGCAAAGACTTAACGATTTGACAAAGACCAATTAAATGAGAGGTCTAGGTCACTTAATCAATTGTAATATCTAATTAAAATAGTGCCTTTGCATCTTCGTTTATTACTCCATTTCTTTCTTCTAGTATTTGTTGATATTACCCTAAAAATGAGAGATGAGTACTTTCTCTTCTAATTGTTCCACTATATTGTTGGGACACAAAGGCGAACTTCCCATCACCACCTCCCAATTTATCTTCTCTTCTTGGTAGCCTCCTTTGGTAACCTAGTCAATGACTGGAGCCTTGTATAAAGATGTTTGGTGTAGGGCTCAACTCGAAAGATTCCTCTAGAAAGATGTCTCGCGAAGGGCTCGACTCAAGAATACTCTTCCTATATAAGTCTAGTGGTTGTGCCCTTTCTTTCTCTTTTCTCCTCCAAGATGTTGATATTCATTATCACATCTCATAGACTGCAGCTATAGGGCCGATGATGTGACATATTCTACCTTTTGCCTCTTGCCTTCCTACATATTCCTTACTATCACCTCATCCCACTTCATGCATTAACTAGATTTGCACTATCATCACTACATAAAAACTCTTGATCTACCACTTAATTTTTTTTTCGTTGCTTGATCAATGATCATCGATATGGTAGATCGTGTTTCGTCATTGCATTGTCATGTAGATTAGCATTGAGCATGTTTTGTAGGAACGTGTATTTCATTGTGTAGTTTCAATCAAGATGAGTGGAACTCTCAAGGAAGCTTCTAGCAAATCTGATCCAAAACAAAGAATGTTCTAAATCAACATCAACACTATTGAAGGTGAGTTTCTTCCTTATTCTCCTATTATACTCTTCTTCATTTGGTTTAATTAACTCGATAAAGGGAATTGGTAACTCGGCCATAATTAGCTAGACTTTATTTTGTGAATTTGATGTTAATTCTACTTTTTGTTGAAAATTGATTCGATTAGGCAAGTGTAGTCAAACTCAGAATCGACAAATACTCGACTGGCTTGGGATTCGGTAGATTTGGTGACTCAAATAAGACTCAACAAAGACTCGGTGAATATTCGACAAAGACTCGGCGAATCAGATAAGACATGACAAAGACTAATTAAACGAGAGGTCTATGCTGCCTAATCAATTTTAAATTCTAATTAAAATAGTGCCCTTGCGTCTTCGTTTGTTGATCGCTTTCTTTCTACTAGTGTTTATTAATATTACCCTTTAAATGAGTGGTGAGTACTTTCTCTCCTTTCTCCATATGGTAGAATGATTCCTCACTCTAATTGTTGCGCTATATTGTTCAGACACTAAGGCGGACTTCCCATCAACCCCTCTCAATTTATCTTCTCTTCTTGGTAGTCTCCTTTGGTAACCTAGTCTATGGATGGATTCCTTTAGAAAGATGTCTCGAGTAGGGCCTGACTCGAGAATACTCTTCTTAGATAAGTCTAGTAGTTGTGCGTTTTCTTCCTCCTCTCCTCCAAGATGTTATTCAATATCGGATCCCATAAAATGATGATGCAACATCTTCTGCCTTTTGTGTCTTTCCTTCCTTCATTTGTCTTACTATCATCTTATCTCACTTCATGCATTCACTAGAATTGCACTATCATCACTACATATCAACTCTTGGATTTGTCATCTCAGCCCTAGTTTATATACTACATTTTTTTTCGTTGCTTGATCATCGATATGGTAGATCTAGTTTCATCATTGCATTGTATTGTAAATTAGGATCGGGCATGTTTTGTATGAACGTGTATTTCCTTGTGCAGGTTCAGTCAAGACGAGTGAAACTCTCAAGGAATCTTGTGGCAACTCTTACCCTCAACGAAGAATGTTCAAAATCAACATCAACAATATTCAAGGTGAGATTATTCCTTATGCTCTTGTTTTACTCTTCTTCATTTGGTTTAATTAACTCGATAAAGGGAATTGGTAACTCAACCATAGTTAGCTTGAATCTCTTTTGTGAATTTGATGTTAATTCTACTTGTTGCTGAAAATTGATTCGATTAGACAAGTGTAGTCAGACTCGGACTCGGAAAATACTCGGTTGGCTGGGGACTCGACAGACTCGGCGACTTGGATAAGACTTGGCAAAGGCTCGGCTAATACTTGACAAAGACTCGACGATTCATATAAGACTCGACCAAGGATAATTAAATGAAAGCTCTAGGTTACTTAATCAATTGTAATCTCTAAATAAAATAATGCCCTTTCGTCTTTGCTTGTTGGTCCCTTTCTTTCTTCTAGTGTTTGTTGATGTTACCCTAAAAATGAGTGGTGAGTACTTTCTTTGCATTCTCCATATGGTAGAATGATGTCTCGCTCTTATTGTTGCGCTGTATTGTTGGGAGACCAAGGCGGACTTCTCATCATCCCCTCTAAATTTATCTTCTCTTCTTGGTAGTCTCCTTTGGTAACCTAGTCAATGACTCTATTCCTCTAGAAAGATGTCTTGGGTAGGGCCTGACTCGAGAATTCTCTTCCTAGATAAGTCTAGTAGCTTTTCCCTTTCTTCCTCTTCTCTCCTCCAAGATGCTGGTATCCCATAAACTGTAGCTATGGGTTTGATGATACAACATCTTCTGCCTTTTGTCTCTTGCCATCCTACTTTTTCATTATTATCACCTCATCTCACTTCATGCATTCACTAGATTTGCACTATCATCACTACATATCAACTCTTAGATTTGTCATTTGAGCCGTAGTTTTATCTAGCACTTCATTTTTTTTCGTTGCTTGATCATCGATATGGTAGATCATGTTTCATCATTGCATTGTATTATATATTAGATCGAGCATGTTTTGCAGGAACTTGTATTTACTAGTGCATGTTCAGGCAAGACAAGTGGAACTTTCAAAGAATCTTTTGACCACTCTTTCTTCAACTAAGAATGGTTGAAATCAACATCAACAGCTTCAAGGTGAGTTTCTTCCTTGTCCACCTATTTTACTATTCTTCATTTCGTTTAATTAACTCGATAAAGGGAATTGGTAACTCAACCATAATTAGCTTGACTTTCTTTTGTGAATTTGATGTTAATTCTACTTGTTGAAAATTGATTTGATTAGACCAATGTAGGTAGACTTGGACTTGACAAATACTCGGCTAGCTTGGGACTCGGAAAACTCAGTGACTCAAATAAGACTTGGCAAAGTCTTGACGAATACTCGACAAAGACTCAGCGAGTCGAATAAGACTCGACAAAGGCTAATTAAATGAGAGGTTTAGGTTACTTAATCAATTGTAAACTCTAATTAAAATAGTTCCCTTATTTTCTTCTTTGTTGGTCCCTTTCTTTCTTCTAGTGTTTGTTGATATAACCCTAAAAATGAGTGGTGAGTACTTTCTCTCCTTTCTCCATTTGGTAGAATGATGCGTCACTCTAATTGTTGTGCTTTATTGTTGGGACACCAAGGCAGATTTCCCATCAGCCTCTCTCAATTTATCTTCTCTTCTTGGTAGCATCCTTTGGTAACCTAGTCAATGACTTGATTCATCTAGAAATATGTCTCTGGTAGGGCTCGACTCGAGAATAGTCTTCCTAGATAATTCTAGTAATTGTGCCCTTTGTCTCTCTTCTCTCCTCCAAGATGTTGGTATTCATTATCGCATCCCATAGACTGGAGCTATGGGGTCGATGATGCAACATTTTTTTGCCTTTTGCCTCTTGCCTTCCTACATTTGCCTTACTATCACGACATTTCGGTTCATGCATTCACTAGATTTGCACTATAATCACTATATATCAACTATTGGATTCGTCATTTGAGGCCTAGTATATCTACCACTTCATTTCTTTTCCGTTGCTTGATCATTGATATGGTAGATCTTGTATTTCCTTGAGCAGGTTCAGTCAAGATGAGTGGAACTCTAAAAAAATCTTGTGGCAACTTTTATCCTCAACAAAGAATGTTTGAAATCAACATCAACACTATTCAATGTGAGTTTCTTCCTTGTCCACCTATTTCACTCTTTTTCATTTGGTTTAATTAACTCCATAAAGGAGACTGGTAACATAATTAGCTTGACTTTCTTTGTGAATTTGATGTTAATTCTATTTCTTGAAAATTGATTTGTTTAGATCATTGTAGTCAGACTTGGACTCGACAAATACTTTGTTGGCTTGGGAGTCGGCGACTCGGATAAGACTCGGCGAATACTTCACAAAGACATGGCTACTCGTATGGGACTTGACAAAGACTAATTAAACAAGAGGTCTATGTTAATTAATCAATTGTAAACTCTAATTAAAATAATGCCTTTGCATCTTCATTTGTTGTTGCATTTCTTTGTTCTAGTGTTTTTTGATATTACCCTAAAAATTAATGGCGAGTACTTTCTCTCCTTTATCCATATGGTAGAATGATGCCTCACTCTAAATGCTGTGCTATATAGTTGGGACACCAGGACATACTTCCCATCAACCCATCCTAATTTATTTTCTCTTCTTGGTAGCCTCCTTTTGTAACCTAGTTGATGACTCGATTCCTCTAGAAAGATGTGTTGGCTAGGGCTCAACTCGAGAATACTCTTCCTAGATACGTCTAGTGTCCTTTCCCTTTCTCCCTCTTCTCTCCTCCAAGATGTTGGTATTCATTATTGCATCACATAGACTGCAACTTTGGGGTCGATGATGCAATATCTTCTACGTTTTTCCTTTTTCTTGCCTATGTTTGCCTTATTATGATGTCATCTCACCTCATGCTTTCACTAGATTTGCACTATCATCATACATAGAAGCTCTTGGATTCATCATTTCTCCGTAGTTTATCTACCACTTTTTTTTTGCTTGATCATCAGTATGGTAGATCTAGTTTCATCATCACATTTTTGTGGAAATTGAACCCAAGAGACAGAACAATTACACTCACAAAATTGCTAATCAAACATGCAAAATTAACCCCAAAGGAGACTGAAATTGGAGCATAACACTAATATGTATTGAGTAAGTGCACAATAGCCGAACTTGTGAAGTAATAGGCTGCTGTAATATATAATTACATGAGAGATTCGGATGAATAAAGATGCCATTCGAAATAGTCAAAAAGCAGGCTTACCAAAACTAGTAAAATCCCCCATAGGTGCATAAAGCAGTTTCCAAATCTAGGTATATGCTCATGAATTGGCTAAGTCAAGTGGGCAAGCTAAAGAGGGATGGACATACAACTCATACATGCTTTTATTTGGATAAAATGAGGGAGGATGATGTGGGCAAAAAACAAGGCAGTTACCACTAGTCTAGCTTTCCCTTTGCCTTGAATCAGAAATAAAACAAGGCAGCTTTACAGAAAAAGCAGATATGCACTTTGGAGAATCTGGAATAAAGCATACATGCTAAAATGGGTTTCCAGGATGTTTCCTAAACGCTCCATGACTTAGTTTTAGCATGTGTTGACTTCTAGGACATGTAGAAGGCAACTAGCATAGAGTGGAATTTAAGAAACTAGGTAATAAGACAAAAATGATCAAATTAATGTCTAAGGTAGGTAACTATGGGTTGATTATTCTAACACCCCCCCTTAAGCCTAACTTTATGAGTAAATATCAGAAAACTATAGGGCCTAGCAACAAGGCTTAGTCACCCTTTACATACTGCTTGTCCATACAACCAAGGAAAGAGGCAAAAACCCAGTGGGAAAATCCTCCCTTAAACATGGATAGGAAAACAAAATTTAGAAATCTTGTCATCAATCATGCTTCACAGCATGATCGGCAATCCCCAGCAGTGATTTGAGATTGTTGAAAGTCTTCTCACAAAAAACTTTGGTGAAGATGTCTGCTACTTGTTCTGAAGATGCACAAAAGAGTAGATGAATGGTACCACCATGCACAAGCTGTCTGATGTAGTGCATATGGATCTCAATGTGCTTGGTTCACTTTCTCTGAACTGGATCATTGCAGATTCGAATGGTGCTCTGATTATCACAGTAGATAATAGTTGAAAACTCTGATTTGAAACCACATTCTCCAAGTATTCCCTGCAACCGCAAACATTGAGTTGCTGCATTTACAACTCCTCTATACTTTGCTTCTGTAGATGAGAGTGCTATGGCACTCTGCTTCTTGCTTGACCAACTGATTGGCCCTTGTGCAAGCATGAACACATATCCTGATATATACTTTCGATCTGTGTTGTCACCTGCCCAATCATTGTCAGTAAACCCAATCAAATCAAGATCAGATTTTGCTTTGTAGAAGATCCTGTGAGTTCTTGTTCCTTGAACAAAGTTTAGGATCCTTTTGGCCGCCCTCCAGTGGATCTCATGAGGCTGATCCATGTATCTCGAAGCCACACTAATTGCATAAGATAATTCAGGTTGAGTGTGTGTAAGATAAAGCAAACACCTAATCAATTGCCTATACAGTGTATTATTTACCATAGGAGAAGAATCCGCTTCTTCAAGCTTAACTCCTAAAAGGAAGGGAGTCTTGCTTGGCTTGCAATCTTTCATGTTGAACTTGTTTAGCAAATCTAAGGCATACTTGTACTGATGTACTTTGATTCCATGTTGGGATTGAGCAATTTCGAGACCCAAGAATTGGCTCAACAACCTCAAATCTGTCATAGAAAATGCATGGTTCATTGCATCCTTCAAGGAGGCAATCTCTTTCTTTGAACTTCCTGTAATTAGAAGGTCATCCACATACAAGACAATAATCATCAAAGAACCATGAAGCAACTTCAAATAGACATTAGGATCAGACTTGCATCGAACAAAACTCGGTGATAGCAAAAAGCTATCAATCTTGGCATACCAAGCCCTGGGGGTTTGCTTGAGCCCATACAATGATTTCTTTAACCTGCACACTAAATATGGATTAGAAAAAAACCCTTCAGGTTGCTGCATGTAAATCTCCTCAGTGAGATCTCCATTTAGGAAAGCACACTTCACATCCATGCGATGTACCTCCCACTGCTTCGAAGCTGCAATAGCTAAAGCTACCTTTATGGAGTCCATCTTTGCCACTGGTGCAAAGGTTTCATTGTAGTCAATACCATGTACTTGTGAGTAGCCCTTGGCTACCAATCTTGCCTTATATTTCAAAGCTGAACCATCAGCAGCAAACTTAGTCTTGAAAACCCACTTACATTGAACTAGCTTCCTCCTTGGGGGAAGATCAACCAGTTCCCAAGTGTTGTTCTTCTAGAGTGAGTTGAATTCTTCTTTCATGGTTGTTTTCCATCTTGGATCATGTGCTACATCTTCATATGTTTGTGGGTTTGATTCAACCATTAGATAGCACTTCTCAGCAAATAGGGGATCTTTCACACAAAGGGCACTCTCAAATTGAGATCTAGTCCTCCTAGCGTCATTAAGATTTCCAGCTAGTTCCCCATCTGCATGAATGGTCTTTGCTGCCCATTTTGGTCTTGTAGGACTGTTAGAATCTGCAATTAAATCATCATTATCAGACATATCAGAATCAACAAACTCATTAGTCTCTTCACTTACAATCAATGGTTCTAGTGGTGAAGAGGACTCTCCAACTTCAACTGCTGCTAAAGGCTCTTCTTGGAACTGAACACTTCTTTCAATGAAAGCTTTGTTAGTGCTCAAGTTGATCAGCTTGTACCCTTTTGAATCTTCAGAATACCCAACAAATAGGCACTCTTGGCTTTGGGGCTGCAAAGCCTTTCTCTATTCAGTTGAAATTCTAGGCCAAGCCTTTGAGCCAAAAATCCTGAAATGGGTCACATCTGGCTTGTGCCCACTCCAAGCTTCGAAAGGAGTCATACCATCAAGCTGCTTATGAGGAACCCTATTCTGGATGTAGGATGCACAGTTTATAGCCTCGGCCCAAAACTTTGGTGGAAAAGTCTTAGCCTCCATCATGCAGGTTGCCATCTCCTTCAGTGACCTGTTCTTTCTCTCAGCAACACCATTTTGCTGTGGTGTGTAAGGGATTGAATGCTGCATCTGAATACCTGCATCTTTGCAATACTGAATGAACTCAGACTTGACATACTCACCACCATTGTCAGATTTGAGGATCTTGAGTTTCCTCCTAGACTGGTTTTCAACCAAGGCTTTAATGACTTTGAAGAGGTCAAAAAATTCAAACTTATGCTTTAGGAAGTGAGCCCAACAATACCTAGAAAAGTCATCTATGAAGGTCAGTGCATATTTGGCTTGACTCATGAACATATGAGGGAATGGACCAACAATGTCACTATGGATCAACTCAAGAGGTGCAGAGGTTCTCTCATGACTAGCTCTCTCATATATGTGCTCAGAGTGTTTTCCTAGGATACAACCTTGACAGACTCCCTTAGAAAACTTGATCTTTGGTAACCCTATGACCATATCTTTTTCACTCAAATCAGAAAGATACTTGTAGTTAAGATGGCCAAATCTTTCATGCCAAAGCTTGCTTGCCTCATTAGCATGAATCAGAAGAGTAGAGGGGTTTGAGTAGGGTAGAAAATCCTTTGTTATCCCTGAAAACCCTACCATATCCAACTTGACTTGGGTTATCCATAGAAGCACCATCAAAATTGTGCTTGAGGAAGCTTGGCGAAGGGGTTTGAGATTCTTGGTCAAGCGTTGTTCGGTAGAGCAGATAGTTGATTGATGTTTAGGTCCCAAGCCTCGAGAGTGGTGGCCTCCTGGGGTTGAGTTGTTTGTCTTGTTCCAACCACTTATGGGGCTAAATGGTTTCTTGCAAGCTGGTTTTAATTCTTCTCCATATGTCTTTCATTGTGTCGGGTTTGTCTTTAAAGATTCTTCAGTTCCTTTCTTTCCATGTTTCCCACAACAGGAAGGATGGAAAGAGGTGCCAAATTTTGTTGAGTAAGGAGATGCCAAAAGGTTGTTGCTTCCAATTAATAAGAGAGTTACTCTTTCTGTGGTGCAAAAGAGAGTTGTCCCTTTGTCCTAGAGAATTACTCTTTCTTTGGTGTAAAAGCACAGGCATTGAAGAGGTGTTCCTTATCTTCCCCAACATTGAAGCAGAGATAGAAGCTTGAAGAACCTAAGAAACCTGTTTTTTCAGATTGTTCGAGGTGAGGTTCCTTTCCCAGATTAGAACCAAAGGAAGGTGGCCACTTTGGGCCAGATATTTGTGGTCCATATTTGAGCTCAAATGGGTTCTTTCAAAAGATCATTATGTCTCGTTGCGATTGCATAGCCCTCTGTTTATTTTTATCCTACAGTTTATCTTCATCATTCTTTATTTTTATCCTTATGTTCTCAAGTTCATTGACAAGGGGAGGAATAGGCTATGAAGGAGGTTGGAGGGGCCATCTTTCCACTGGAAATCAATGTGCCATTCTCAGTCTTCGTTCTCCCAATCCCAAATATGGTGTACTTTGTAGAAATTAAGCCTTCCCCATTAGAGGAAATTTCAACTCAAAATGGGCCTTTTAACTTTTATTTAAATTCCATGTCATCATGTGTTAGCCAATGAAATTGCTTTAAATTTGAAATATCGTATAGGTCTTAAACACCTTTTTAATATAAATTTGGGGATAGGTATCATAAAAAAAACTATTTTTTTTTGTTTGTATTTTTTACATATCTCCCCGTGTTTTTACTCAAATTTTGATCGGGAGAGCTCATTGGATGCGGAATTAAATTCCATATCCAACGAGTACCCACTCGGCATACTTTTGACGGACCCGAGTGGGTACTCGTTGGATGCAGAATTTAATTCCACATCCAACGAGCTCTCCCGATCGAAATTTGAGTAAAAAAACACGGGGAGATATGTCAAAAATACAAACAAAAAAGTAGTTTTTTTCTTTTCTTCCTCCAAAATTAATAAATATTATTTTATTATTTTAACTATTATTTTATTAGTTCATTTTAGGAGGCCCATTTTGAGTTGAAATTTCCTCTAATGATAACTTCTTGGTAGTTTTGGTCAGGGTGGAGCTAGTCTAGCTTTTCAGCTTGTTGCCAAGAGTGCTGCCAAAAAAGTGTTGTTGCACCATTTCGTATTTCACAGAAACTGTGGTCATGAAGTAGCTTGCAGTTTTCCCATGCTAAGTTCCAGATGATTGATCCATGGACGTGATCATTGAAGCGGATGAGGTCCTATTGGTCCATACCCAGTGCATATTTGGCTTGCCATAACACTCCCAAGGGTTCCTGATTATGTGTGATCCAATTCCACCAAAGTTTGGATCCCATTACCCCATTGATCGTTTTAGGGTATCGAAGACTGAGTCCTCCCATTAGCTTGGGTTTGTAGACATCCTCCCAACTTATTAGAGCATATTTTCGTTGATGTGCACTACTTCCCCATAGGAAGTTTCTTTGGAGATTTTTTATTTTTTTAGGAAAATCTTTGGTGCTGCTAGAACAGAGAAAAGATAAAGGGGCATGGCTTGAAGGACAGACTTTACCAAGATAAGTCTTCCAGCAATATTGAGAGAGAGCGAAAGGACCAATTTGAGAGACGTTTGTTGAGGAGGGTTAAGAGATCTTCCCAGTTGACTGGTCGGACAGGCTTGTTGAGGAGGGTAGCTCCTAAATACTTTATGGGTAAAGAGCATCTTTGAAAGTGAATAAGCTGCATGATACGATGCTGGACAAGAAAGGGGTGTTGAAGAAAAAGAGTTGGGATTTTTCCTCGTTGATGGTGGCTCCCAAAGCCTCCTTGAAGCGCTTCAGAATCTCTTTGAATATTTGGGCTTCTTTAACCCATGAAAAGGGCGTCATCCACGAATTGTTGTGCAAACAAGTAGGAGAGTTCCTGTGAAGAGTAAGACCTTTGAGATGATGGAATTTGAGCTCACCTTGAATGGTTCTGCCCAGTCCCTTCGCCATTAAGATGAAAATGAAGAGGGAGAGAGGATCTCCTTAACAGATGCCCCTTGATGGGAGGAAGGGAGTAGAAGGAGAGCCATTCACGAGGATGGAGAAGAAGGATTAGGGAATGAGGGAAATAATCTTGTCTTCACATCTATGTTCCAAATATACTAGTCTTCACAATCATTTGTTTTTTCATACATCAAGGGCTCCCATATTTTGATAAGTATAGGTATTCCATCTTACATCTTTTTTTTTCATTGCTTAATCATCGATACGATAGATCTAGTTTCATCATTGCATTGTATTATAGTTTAGGATCAGGCATGTTTTGCATGGATTTTTATTTCCTTGTGTAGGTTCAGTCAAGACGAGCATAACTCTCAAAGAAGCTTGTGGCAACTCTTATCCTCAACAAAGAATGTTCAAAATCATCATCAACACTATTCAACGTGAGTTTCTTTCTTGTCCACCTATTTCACTCTTCTTCATTTTGTTTAATTAACTCGATAAAGAGAATTGGTAACTCAAACATAATTAGATTGAGTTTCTTATGTGAATTTGATGTTAATTGTACTTATTGTTGACAATTTATCCGATTAGACCAGTGTAGTTAGACATTGACTCAACAAACACTTGGTTGGATTTGGACTTGCCACACTCGGTGACTCAGATAAGACTCAACAAAGACTCAACAAAGACTCGACCACTTGGATAAGACTCGACAAAGACTAATTAAACGAGAGGTCTATGTTACTTAATCTATTGTAAACTCTAACTAAAATATTGCCCTTTCGTCTTTGTTTATTGCTCCCTTTCTTTCTTCTAGTGTTTGTTGATATTACCCTAAAAATGAATGGTGAGTACTTACTCTCCTTTCTCCATATGGTAGAATGATGCCTCACTCTAATTGCTATGCTATATTGTTAGGACACTAAGGCGAACTTCTCTTCAACACCTCCCAATTTATTTTCTCTTATTGGTAGCCTCCTTTCGTAACTAGCCAATGACTAGATTCCTCTAGAAAGATGTCCTGGGTAGGGCCTGAATCAAGAATACTATTACTAGATATGTCTAGTAGTTGTGCCCTTTCTTCCTCTTCTCTCCTCCAAGATGTTGGTATTCATTGTCACATCCCACAGAGTACAACTATGGGGTCGATGCTAGAACATCTTCTGCTTTTTTCCTCTTGCCTTCCTACATTTGCCTTACTATTATCGCCTCATCTCACTTCATGCATTAACTAGATTTGCATTATCATCACTACATATCAACTCTCAGATTTGTTATTTCAGCCCTAGTTTATCTGCCTCTTCATTTTTTTTCGATGCTTGATCATTGACATGGTAGATCTAGTTTCATCATTGCATTGTATTGTAAAGTAGGTTTGGATATGTTTTGCATGAACTTATATTTCCTTGTGCAGGTTCAGTTAAGACGAGTGGAACTCTCAAGGAAGCTTTTGGTAACTCTTATCCTCAACAAAGAATGTTCGAAATCAAAATGAACACTATTTAAGGTTAGTTTCTTCCTTGTCCACATATTTTAATCTTCTTCATTTAATTTAATTAACTCGATAAAGGGAGTTGGTAACTCAAACATAATTAGCTTGACTTTCTTTTGTGAATTTGATGTTAATTCTACTTGTTGTTGGAAATTGATTCAATTAGACTAGTGTAGTCAGGCTCGAACTCAACAAATACTTGGTTGGCTTGGGACACGACAGACTCAACCACTCAGATAAGACTCGACGAATACTCGACGACTTGGATAAGACTCGAAAAAAACTAATTAAATGAGAGGTCTAGGTTAATCAATTGTAAACTCTAATTAAAATAGTGCCCTTACGTCTTCGTTTGTTGCTCCCTTTCTTTCTTCTAGTTTTTGTTGATATTACCCTAAAAAATAGTGGTGAGTACTTTCTCTCCTTTCTCCATATGGTAGAATGACGCCTCACTCTAATTGTTGCGCTATATAGTTGGGACACCAAGGAAGACTTTCCATCAACCCTTCCTAATTTATTTTCTCTTCTTGCTAGCCTCCTTTGGTAACCTAGTCAATTATTGGATTTCTCTAGAAAGATGTCTTAGGTAGGGCCTGACTTGAGAATACTCTTCCTAGATAACTCTAGTAGCCATGCCCTTTTTTCCTCTTCTCTCTTCCAAAATGTTGGTATTCATTATTGCATCTCATAGATTGCAGCTATGGGGTCGATGATGCAACATCTTTTGCCTTTTGCCTCTTGACTTTCTACATTCGCCTTACTATCACCTCATCTCACTTCATGTATTCACTAGATTTGCACTATCATCGCTACATATCAACTATTGGATTTGTGATTTCAGCCATAGTTTATCTACCTCTTAATTTTTTTTTCGTTGCTTAATCATCGGTATGGTAGATCTACTTCCATCATTGCATTATATTGTAGATTAGGATTGGGCTTGTTTTGCATGAACTTGTATTTCCTTGTGTAGGTTCAGTCAAGACAAGTGGAACCCTCAAGGAAACTTATGGCAACATTTATCCTCAACAAAGAATGCCCGAAATCAACATCAACACTTTTTAAGGTGAGTTTTTCCTTGTTCACCTATTTTACTCTTCTTCATTTGGTTTAATTAACTCGATAAAGGGAATTGGTAACTGAGCCATAATTAGCTTGACTTTCTTTTATGAATTTGATGTTAATTCTATTTGTTGTTGAAAATTGATTCGATTAGACCAGCGTAGTCAGAATCGAACTCGACAAATACTTGGCTAGCTTGGGAGTCAGTAGACTCGGCAACTCGGATAAGACTCGACAAAGACTCGGCGAATACTCAACAAAGACTCGATGAATACTTAGTAAGAATTGACGACTCAGATAAGACTTGGAAAGACCAGTTAGACGAGAGGTCTAGGTTACTTAATCAATTGTAAGCTCTAATTAAAATAGTGCCCTTGCCTCTCTGTTTGTTGCTCCATTTCTTTCTTGTAGTGTTTGTTGATATCACCCTAAAAATGAGTGGTGAGTACTTTCTCTCCTTTCTCGATATGGTGGAATGATGCCTCACTCTTTTTGTTGCACTATCTTGTTAGGACACCAAGGTGGACTTCCCATTAGCCCCTCTGAATTTGTTTCCCCTTCTTGGTAGCCTCCTTTGGTAACCTAGTGAATGATTAGATTCCTCTAGAAAGATGTCTTGAGTAGGGCCCGACTCGAGGATACCTTTCCTAGACAAGTCTAGTAGTTGTTCTCTTTCTTCCTCTTCTCTCCTCCAAGATGTTGGTATTCATTATCGCATCCCATAGACTGTAGCTATGGGATCGTTGAGGCAACATCTTCTTCCTTTTGCCTCTTTTCTTCCTACATTTGCTTTACTATCACCTCATCTCACTTCATGCATTCACTAGATTTGCACTATCATCACTACATATCAACTCTTGGATTCATCATTTCAACCTAGTTTATATACCCTTTCATTTTCTTCGTTACTTGATCATCAATATGGTGGATCTAATTTCATCATTGCATTGTATTGGAGATCATAATTGGGCATGTTTTACAGGAGCTTGTATTTTCTTGTGCAGGTTTAGTCAAGATGAGTGGAACTCTCAAGGAATGTTCAAAATTAACATCAACACTATTTGAGGTGAGTTTCTTCCTTGTCCACCTATTTTACTCTTTTTCATTTGGTTTAATTAACTTGATCAAGGGAATTGGTAACTCAACAGGTATTAGCTTGACTTTCTTTTGTGAATTTGATGTTAATTCTACTTGTTGAAAATTGATTTGATTATAGTAGAGTAGTGTAGTCAGACTCAGATTTAAAAATACTCGGCTAGCTTGGGACTAGGCAGACTTGGCGACTCGGATAAGACTCGATGAATACTCGACAAAGACTTGACGATTCGACAAAGACCAATTAAACGAGAGGTCTAGGTCACTTAATCAATTGTAATATCTAATTAAAATAGTGCCCTTGCATCTTTGTTTGTTACTCCCTTTCTTTCTTTTAGTGTTTGTTGATATTACCCTAAAAATGAGAGATGAGTACTTTCTCTTCTAATTGTTCCACTATATTGTTGGGACACAAAGGCGAACTTCCCATCACCACCTCCCAATTTATCTTCTCTTCTTGGTAGCCTCCTTTGGTAACCTAGTCAATGACTGGAGTCTTGTATAAAGATTTTTGGTGTAGGGCTCAACTCGAAAGATTCCTCTAGAAAGATGTCTCGCGAAGGGCTCGACTCAAGAATGCTCTTCCTATATAAGTCTAGTGGTCGTGCCCTTTCTTTCTCTTATCTCCTCCAAGATGTTGATATTCATTATCACATCTCATAGACTGCAGCTATAGGGCCGATGATGTGACATCTTCTACCTTTTGCCTCTTGCCTTCCTACATATTCCTTACTATCACGTCATCCCACTTCATGCATTAACTAGATTTGCACTATCATCACTACATGAAAACTCTTGATCTACCACTTAATTTTTTTTTCATTGCTTGATCAATGATCATCGATATGGTAGATCGTGTTTCGTCATTGCATTGTCATGTAGATTAGCATTGAGCATATTTTGTAGGAACTTGTATTTCATTGTGTAGTTTCAATCAAGACGAGTGGAACTCTCAAGGAAGCTTCTAGCAAATCTGATCCAAAACAAAGAATGTTCTAAATCAACATCAACACTATTGAAGGTGAGTTTCTTCCTTGTCTGCCTATTATACTCTTCTTCATTTGGTTTAATTAACTTGATAAAGGGAATTGGTAACTCAACCATAATTAGCTAGACTTTATTTTGTGAATTTGATGTTAATTTTACTTCTTGTTGAAAATTGATTCGATTAGACAAGTGTAGTCAAACTCGGACTCGACAAATACTCGATTGGCTTGGGATTCGGTAGATTTGGTGACTCAAATAAGACTCGACAAAGACTCGGTGAATATTCGACAAAGACTTGGCGAATCAGATAAGACATGACAAAGACTAATTAAACGAGAGGTCTATGCTGCTTAATCAATTTTAAATTCTAATTAAAATAATGCCCTTGCGTCTTCGTTTGTTGCTCGCTTTCTTTCTACTAGTGTTTATTAATATTACCCTTTAAATGAGTGGTGAGTACTTTCTCTCCTTTCTCCATATGGTAGAATGATGCCTCACTCTAATTGTTGCGCTATATTGTTCAGACACTAAGGCGGACTTCCCATCAACCCCTCTCAATTTATCTTCTCTTCTTGGTAGTCTCCTTTGGTAACCTAGTCTATGGATGGATTCCTCTAGAAAGATATCTCGAGTAGGGCCCGACTCGAGAATACTCTTCTTAGATAAGTCTAGTAGTTGTGTGTTTTCTTCCTCTTCTCTCCTCCAAGATGTTATTCAATATCGGATCCCATAGACTCGGATCCCATAAAATGATGATGCAACATCTTCTGCCTTTTGTGTCTTGCCTTCCTTCATTTGTCTTACTATCATCTTATCTCACTTCATGCATTCACTAGAATTGCACTATCATCACTACATATCAACTCTTGGATTTGTCATCTCAGCCCTAGTTTATATATTACATTTTTTTCGTTGCTTGATCATCGATATGGTAGATTTAGTTTCATCATTGCATTGTATTGTAGATTAGGATCGGGCATGTTTTGTATGAACGTGTATTTCCTTGTGCAGGTTCAGTCAAGACGAGTGAAACTCTCAAGGAAGCTTGTGGCAACTCTTACCCTCAACGAAGAATGTTCAAAATCAACATCAACAATATTCAAGGTGAGATTATTCCTTATGCTCTTGTTTTACTCTACTTCATTTGGTTTAATTAACTCGATAAAGGGAATTGGCAACTCAACCATAGTTAGCTTGAATCTCTTTTGTGAATTTGATGTTAATTCTACTTGTTGCTGAAAATTGATTCGATTAGATAAGTGTAGTCAGACTCGGACTCGGAAAATACTCGGTTGGCTTGGGACTCGATAGACTCGACGACTTGGCTAAGACTTGGCAAAGGCTCGGCTAATACTCGACAAAGACTCGACGATTCATATAAGACTCGACCAAGGATAATTAAATGAAAGCTCTAGGTTACTTAATCAATTGTAATCTCTAAATAAAATAATGCCCTTTCGTCTTTGCTTGTTGGTCCCTTTCTTTCTTCTAGTGTTTGTTGATGTTACCCTAAAAATGAGTGGTGAGTACTTTCTTTGCATTCTCCATATGGTAGAATGATGTCTCGCTCTTATTGTTGCGCTGTATTGTTGGGAGACCAAGGCGGACTTCTCGTCATCCCCTCTAAATTTATCTTCTCTTCTTGGTAGTCTCCTTTGGTAACCTAGTCAATGACTCGATTCCTCTAGAAAGATGTCTCGGGTAGGGCCTGACTTGAGAATTCTCTTCCTAGATAAGTCTAGTAGCATTTCCCTTTCTTCCTCTTCTCTCCTCCAAGATGCTGGTATCCCATAAACTGTAGCTATGGGTTTGATGATGCAACATCTTCTGCCTTTTGTCTCTTGCCATCCTATGTTTTCATTACTATCACCTCATCTCACTTCATGCATTCACTAGATTTGCACTATCATCACTACATATCAACTCTTAGATTTTTCATTTGAGCCGTAGTTTTATCTAGCACTTCATTTTTTTTCGTTGCTTGATCATCGATATGGTAGATCATGTTTCATCATTGCATTGTATTATATATTAGATCGAGCATGTTTTGCAGGAGCTTGTATTTACTAGTGCATGTTTAGTCAAGACAAGTGGAACTTTCAAAGAATCTTTTGACCACTCTTTCTTCAACTAAGAATGGTTGAAATCAACATCAACAGCTTCAAGGTGAGTTTCTTCCTTGTCCACCTATTTTACTATTCTTCATTTCGTTTAATTAACTCGATAAAAGGAATTGGTAACTCAACCATAATTAGCTTGACTTTCTTTTGTGAATTTGATGTTAATTCTACTTGTTGAAAATTGATTTGATTAGACTTGGACTTGACAAATACTTGGCTAGCTTGGGACTCGGCAAACTCGGTGACTCAGATAAGACTCGGCAAAGTCTTGACGAATACTCGACAAAGACTCAGCGAGTCAAATAAGACTCGACAAAGTCTAATTAAACGAGAGGTTTAGGTTACTTAATCAATTGTAAACTCTAATTAAAATAGTTCCCTTATTTTGTTCTTTGTTGGTCCCTTTCTTTCTTCTAGTGTTTGTTGATATAACCCTAAAAATGAGTGGTGAGTACTTTCTCTCCTTTCTCCATTTGGTAGAATGATGCGTCACTCTAATTGTTGTGCTTTATTGTTGGGACACCAAGGCGGATTTCCCATCAGCCTCTCTCAATTTATCTTCTCTTCTTGGTAGCATCCTTTGGTAACCTAGTCAATGACTGGATTCCTCTAGAAATATGTCTCTGGTAGGGCCTAACTCGAGAATAGTCTTCCTAGATAATTCTAGTAATTGTGCCCTTTGTCTCTCTTCTCTCCTCCAAGATGTTGGTATTCATTATCGCATCCCATAGACTGGAGCTATGGGGTCGATGATGCAACGTTTTTTTTGCCTTTTGCCTCTTGCCTTCCTACATTTGCCTTACTATCACGACATTTCGGTTCATGCATTCACTAGATTTGCACTATAATCTCTATATATCAACTATTGGATTTGTCATTTGAGGCCTAGTATATCTACCACTTCATTTCTTTTCCGTTGCTTGATCATTGATACGGTAGATCTTGTATTTCCTTGAGCAGGTTCAGTCAAGATGAGTGGAACTCTAAAAAAGTCTTGTGGCAACTTTTATCCTCAACAAAGAATGTTTGAAATCAACATCAACACTATTCAATGTGAGTTTCTTCCTTGTCCACCTATTTCACTCTTTTTCATTTGGTTTAATTAACTCCATAAAGGGGACTAGTAACATAATTAGTTTGACTTTCTTTGTGAATTTGATGTTAATTCTATTTCTTGAAAATTGATTTGTTTAGATCATTGTAGTCAGACTTGGACTCGACAAATACTCTGTTGGCTTGGGACTCGGCGACTCGGATAAGACTCGGCGAATACTTGACAAAGACATGGCTACTCGTATGGGACTCGACAAAGACTAATTAAACAAGAGGTCTATGTTAATTAATCAATTGTAAACTTTCATTAAAATAATGCCCTTGCATCTTCATTTGTTGTTGCATTTCTGTGTTCTAGTGTTTTTTGATATTACCCTAAAAATTAGTGGCGAGTACTTTCTCTCCTTTATCCATATGGTAGAATGATGCCTCACTCTAATTGCCGCACTATATAGTTGGGACACCAGGACATACTTCCCATCAACCCATCCTAATTTATTTTCTCTTCTTGGTAGCCTCCTTTTGTAACCTAGTTGATGACTGGATTCCTCTAGAAAGATGTGTTGGCTAGGGCTCAACTCGAGAATACTCTTCCTAGATACGTCTAGTGTCCTTTCCCTTTCTCCCTCTTCTCTCCTCCAAGATGTTGGTATTCATTATTGCATCACATAGACTACAACTATGGGGTCGATGATGCAATATCTTCTACGTTTTTCCTTTTTCTTGCCTATGTTTGCCTTATTATGATGTCATCTCACCTCATGCTTTCACTAGATTTGCACTATCATCATACATAGAAGCTCTTGGATTCGTCATTTCTCCGTAGTTTATCTACCACTTTCTTTTTTTGCTTGATCATCAGTATGGTAGATCTAGTTTCATCATCACATTTTTGTGGAAATTGAACCCAAGAGATAGAACAATTACACTCACAAAATTGCTAATCAAACATGCAAAATTAACCCCAAAGGAGACTGAAGTTGGAGCATAACACTAATTTGTATTGAGTAAGTGTACAATAGTCGACCTTGTGAAGTAATAGGCTGCTGTAATATATAATTACATGAGAGATTCGAATGCATAAAGATGCCATTCGAAATAGTAAAAAAGCAGGCTTACCAAAACTAGTAAAATCCCCCATAGGTGCATAAAGCAGTTTCCAAATCTAGGTATGTGTTCATGAATTGGCTAAGTCAAGTGGGCATGCTAGAGAGGGATGGAAAGACAACTCATACATGCTTTTATTTGGAGAAAAGGAGGGAGGATGATGTGGGCAAAAAACAAGGCAGTTACCACTAGTCTAGCTTTCCCTTTGCCTTAAATCAGACATACAGAAAAAGCAGATATGCACTTTGGAGAATCTGGAATAAAGAAGACATGCTGAAATGGGTTTCCAGGATGTTTCCTAAGCGCTCCATGACTTAGTTTTAGCATGTGTTGACTTCTAGGACATGTAGAAGGCAACTAGCATAGAGTGGAATCTAAGAAACTAGGTAATAAGACAAAAATGATTAAATTAATGTCTAAGGTAGGTAACTATGGGTTGATTATTCTAACACCCCCCCTTAAGCCTGACTTTATGAGTAAATATCAGAAAACTATAGGGCCTAGCAACAAGGCTTAGTCACCCTTTACATACTGCTTGTCCATACAACCAAGGAAAGAGGCAAAAACCCAGAGGGAAAATCCTCCCTTAAACATGGACAGGAAAACAAAATTTGGAAATCTTGTCATCAATCATGCTTCACAGCATGATCGACAATCCCCAGCAGTGATTTGAGATTGTTGAAACTCTTCTCACAAAAAACTTTGGTGAAGATGTCTGCTACTTGTTCTGAAGATGCATAGAAGAGTAGATGAATGGTACCATCATGCACAAGCTGTCTGATGGAGTGCATATGGATCTCAATGTGCTTGGTTCACTGTCTCTGAACTGGATCATTGCAGATTCGAATGGTGCTCTAATTATCACAGTAGATAATAGTTGAAAACTCTGATTTGAAACCACATTCTCCAAGTATTCCCTGCAACCACAAACATTGAGTTGCTGCATTTACAACTCCTCTATACTTTGCTTTTGTAGATGAGAGTGCTATGGCACTCTGCTTCTTGCTTGACTAGCTGATTGGCCCTTCTGCAAGCATGAACACATATCCTGATATAGACTTTCGATCTGTGTTGTCATCTGCCCAATCATTGTCAGTAAACCCAGTCAAATCAAGATCAGATTTTGCTTTGTAGAAGATCCCATGAGTTCTTGTTCCTTGAACAAATTTTAGGATCCTTTTGGCCGCCCTCCAGTGGATCTCATGAGGCTGATCCATGTATCTCGAAGCCACACTAACTGCATAAGATAAGTCAGGTTGAGTGTGTGTAAGATAAAGCAAACACCTAATCAACTGCCTATACAGTGTATTATTTACCATAGGAGAAGAATCCGCTTCTTCAAGCTTAACTCCTGAAAGGAAGGGAGTCTTGCTTAGCTTGCAATCTTTCATGTTGAACTTGTTTAGCAAATCTAAGGCATACTTGGACTGATGTACTTTGATTCCATGTTGGGGTTGAGCAATTTCGAGACCCAAGAATTGGCTCAATAACCTCAAATCTGTCATAGAAAATGCATGGTTCATTGCATCCTTCAAGGAGGCAATCTCTTTCTTTGAACTTCCTGTAATCAGAAGGTCATCCACATACAAGAAAATAATCATCAAAGAACCATGAATCAACTTCAAATAGACATTAGGATCAGACTTGCATCGAACAAAACTCGGTGATAACAAAAAGCTATCAATCTTGGCATACCAAGCCCTGGGGGTTTGCTTGAGACCATACAATGATTTCTTTAACCTGCACACTAAATATGGATTAGAAACAAACCCTTCAGGTTGCTGCATGTAAATCTCCTCAGTGAGATCTCCATTTAGGAAAGCACACTTCACATCCATGCGATGTACCTCCCACGGCTTCGAAGTTGCAATGGCTAAACCTACCCTTATGGAGTCCATCTTTGCCACTGGTGCAAAGGTTTCATTGTAGTCAATACCATGTACTTGTGAGTAGCCCTTGGCTACCAATCTTGCCTTATATTTCAAAGGTGAACCATCAGCAGCAAACTTAGTCTTGAAAACCCACTTACATTGAACTAGCTTCCTCCCTGGGGGAAGATCAACCAGTTCCCAAGTGTTGTTCTTCTAGAGCGAGCTGAATTCTTCTTTCATGGTTGTTTGCCATCTTGGATCATGTGCTGCATCTTCATATGTCTGTGGGTTTGATTCAACCATTAGATAGCACTTCTCAGCAAATAGGGGATCTTTCACACAAAGGGCACTCTCAAATTGAGATCTGGTCCTCCTAGTGTCATTAATATTTCCAGCTAGTTCCCCATCTGCATGAATGGTCTTTGCTGCCCATTTTGGTCTTGTAGGACTGTTAGGATCTGCAATTAAATCATCATTATCAGACATATCAGAATCAACAAACTCATTAGTCTCTTCACTTACAATCAATGGTTCTGGTGGTGAAGAGGACTCTCCAACTTCAACTGCTGCTAAAGGCTCTTCTTGGAACTGAACACTTCTTTCAATGAAAGCTTTGTTAGTGCTCAAGTTGATCAGCTTGTACCCTTTTGAATCTTCAGAATACCCAACAAAGAGGCACTCTTGGCTTTGGGGCTGCAAAGCCTTTCTCTATTCAGTTGAAATTCTAGCTCAAGCCTTTGAGCCAAAAATCCTGAAATGGGTCACATCTGGCTTGTGCCCACTCCAAGCTTCGAAAGGAGTCATACCATCAAGCTGCTTATGAGGCACCCTATTATGGATGTAGGATGCACAGTTTATAACCTCGGCCCAAAACTTTGGTGGCAAAGTCTTAGCCTCCATCATGCAGGTTGCCATCTCCTTCAGTGACCTGTTCTTTCTCTTAGCAACACCATTTTGTTGTGGTGTGTAAGGGATTGAATGCTGCATCTGAATACTTGCATCTTTGCAATACTGAATGAACTCGGACTTGACATACTCACCACCATTGTCAGATTTGAGGATCTTGAGTTTCCTCCTAGACTGGTTTTCAACCAAGGCTTTAATGACTTTGAAGAGGTAAAAAACTTCAGACTTATGCTTTAGGAAGTGAGCCCAACAATACCTAGAAAAGTCATCTATGAAGGTCAGTGCATATTTGGCTTGACTTATGGACATATGAGGGAATGGACCAACAATGTCACTATGGATCAACTCAAGAGGTGCAGAGGTTCTCTCATGACTAGCTCTCTCATATTTGTGCTCAGAGTGTTTTCCTAGGATACAACCTTGACAGACTCCCTTAGAAAACTTGATCTTTGGTAGCTCTATGACCATATCTTTTTCACTCAAATCAGAAAGCTACTTGTAGTTAAGATGGCCAAATCTTTCATGCCAAAGCTTGCTTGCCTCATTAGCATGAATCAGAAGCATAGAGGGGTTTGAGTACGGTACAAAATGGGAAAACATGTATACCTTCGAAGTGTGATCAACAACACCTTTTGCGATGACTTTACCATTCGAAATCTCTGTGATTTCAACATCATCAGGGGAGAAGATGACCTTCTTTGGAGACCTAGTGTGAGTCGTCTGATACACTGACAAGAGATTAGAGGCAAGACCTGGAACATAAAACACATTATTGAAGTTACCATGGTCAAGATCAATCCTTCCCTTCCCTAAACTGTCAGTGAGAGAGTCATCTCCCAAAACTATTGGTGGACCTTTCGACATGTCAAGAGAGGAGAATGCCTCTTTTGTCGAAACCATATGTCTAGAAGCTCCAGAGTCTATGATGAAGCTAGGTGAGCTTGATGTGCCAACAACCAAGGCATGTACTCTCTCTCTGTCCTCTGAATTTGATCCTCCTTCCCTCTTCTTTGAGCAATCAGGAAGGGAGATGTTATTCTTCTCTAGGAGTTGGGTCAACATGTCAATTTGCTTCTTCATACAAGAGCTCTCAGGATGATAGCCCTTATTGCAGTATGCACACTTGCTCATTTCTCCTTTGTTCTTCTTCTTCTGGGAGTTCTTCTTGGAACTTTGGGGCTCCTCTTGAGTCTTGTTCTCGTCTCTCTTTTGCTCAGGTGTCTTTTTAGCTTTTTTCTTGCTTTTTGAATCCACCCTTGAATCTCCAGCAACCAAAGCTTGGTCTTTGGAAGGTTTGATGGTGCCCATTATCACCAACTTATCTTGTTCCTGTGTGAGGGATTCCATGAACTCTGCAAGCTTAGGCATCTTCTAGGCTCCAGCTGTCAACTTGGTGGCATGGAAGGTCGAAACAAACACTGAATAGTTAGGGCTAAGCTTAGAGAGTATGGCCAAAACTTGTTGCTCTTCCTTCTTTTTGATCCCACACTGTTTTAGCTGCAAAACAAGGGCTTTAAACTTAGAAAAATAGAGTTGCAAGGATTCGAAGCTACTGGGACTCAAGGAGATCAACTCATTCTCGATTTGATGTCCTCTCATCTCATCTGTCTTACCAAAAAGCTCTACAAGCTTCTCCCACACTTCATTAGGTGATGTCAATCCATCAAGATGGAAGAGGAGGTCTCTTGAAATGCTCAGACACAAAAGACCATAGGCCTCATCCCTCTTGTTGTGCCATTTGATTTTCTCTGTAGCTGCATTGGGCTCTGCCTCAGTTGCCATAGTCACCCTATAGAGACCTTTCGCTCTCAACAATATCTCCATCTCAGCTTTCCACTCAAAGAAATTGAATGGAGTCAAGATGATCTTCTGAGATTGGTCCATAGCTCAGAAACTGTGCCCTTCAGTCAGCAGAATATGCTCCCAGTCAAGATGTCGAACTTGCAATAGCAATATGGAAGGAGAGAAATCGATCTACAAAGGCTCTGATACCATGTGGAAATTGAAACTAAGAGATAGAACAATTACACTCACAAAATTGCTAATCAAACATGCAAAATTAACCCCAAAGGAGACTGAAATTGGAGCATGACACTAATTTGTATTGAGTAAGTGTACAATAGCCAACCTTGTGAAATAATAGGTTGCTGTAATATATAATTACATGAGAGATTCGAATGCATAAAGATACCATTCGAAATAGTCAAAAAGCAGGCTTACCAAAACTAGTCAAATCCCCCATAGGTGCGTAAAGCAGTTTCCAAATCTAGGTAGATGCTCACGAATTGGCTAAGTCAAGTGGGCAAGCTAAAGAGAGATGGAAGGACAACTCATACATGCTTTTATTTGGAGAAAAGGAGGGAGGATGATGTGGGAAAAAAATAAGGCAGTTACCACTAGTCTAGCTTTCCCTTTGCCTTAAATCAGAAATAAAACAAAGTAGCTTTACATAAAAAGCAGATATGCGCTTTGGAGAATCTAGAATAAAGCAGACATGCTAAAATGGGTTTCCAGGATGTTTCCCAAGCGCTCCATGACTCAATTTTAGCATGTGTTGACTTCTAGGACATGTAGAAGGCAACTATCATAGATTGGAATCTAGGAAACTAGGTAACAAGACAAAAATGATTAAATTAATGTCTAAAGTAGGTAACTATGGGTTGATTATTCTAACAATTTTATTGTAGATAATTAGCGGGCATGTTTTGTAGGAACTTGTATTTCCTTGTGTAGCTTTAGTAAAGACAAGTGGAACTCTCAAGGAAGCTTGTGGCAAGTCTTATCCTCAACAAAGAATGTTTGAAATCAACATCATCACTATTCTGTTGGATCTTGTGCAACTTCGAAAGTTATTCTTATTGTAATGTCCTGTACCCCCTACGGGAGATTATATTGATGTAATCAATCATGTAAACCCTCGAAAGAATTAATGTAAACCTTGGGGAGAAATTACACAAGAAAAAGAACTAAACAAACCTTATTCTATCTTCCCCTAAGACAAGTCGCCCCAGTGGGTCAAACTGCCCCAAAATAGTGGACAGTTTGCCCCAAACAGTGGGAAAAATTGTCAAGTTGGCCCCAGTTTAATTTTAGTAGAAAGACATTATAAATAGAGGGTGCCCCTCATTTTGATACATAGAAGCTTGAGCACTGCAGGACAAGTTTGCCCTCAGTTAGAGAAGTTGTAGCTAGGAGACTGTTTTTATTGGGGTTCTCCATTGTGGAGAGGTTCTCTCTTATTTTCTCGGCGTTGTGCTACTACCATTGGATGTACATCATTCTATATTGGAAGGTCTATGCTCAGGGGAGACAATAGTGATGTATTTTTTATGGTTGGGAGGTGATAGATCATCACCATGGTTAAACGAGATCCACATCTAGTTTTGTTTCTGTGCTTTGTGTTTCTTCTAGTGATCTTGGTTTTACAATTGTCAATTCTTAACATGGTATCAGAGTAATTCTTGAAGAAGCCATTGCTGAAAGCTAGGGCTTGATATCTTGAGGCCTTCCCTTAACATTTTAAGAGAAAAAGAGACTTGGGAAATTTGGTTTGGGGAAGGCACATCTTTTGGTGAAGGAAGAATCAAGTTTCAAGAAGTTTCATTTTTGACCTAATTTCGCTGTTGCAGCTACTGAGGAAATTAAGGTTTCAAGTTTTGAGCAGATCAGTCCAAAGTTTTGGCTCAACGTCACCTTCTCTCAACTCGCCTTGCTAGGGCACATCTATCCATGAGGCTGGTTTCACAAAATTCCAACTTCATTTTTGACCTAGCTCCTACTAGGATTTCTGGTTCAGATTTGCAGGCAAGATGATTGGAATGAAGGTTGAAGATCGTCTTGATGGAGCCACCAACTTCACCTCTTGGAAGTCTAGAGTTCTTTTCATCTTGGAAGAAAATGATCTTTTGAAGTTTCTCAATGAGAAGGTTCAAGAACCGGAAGCTGAAGAAGACAAGTCTCATTGGAGGAAGAGTGATGTCAGAGCAAGAAGAATCTTGGTAGACTCAGTTAGGGATCATTTGGTTCCTCAAATATCAGAAAAGAAGATAGTTAGGAAGATGTTCAAATCCTTAAAGAGGCTATTTGAGCACTGTAGCACATTGACGAACCAACTATCAAATATGAAGATGTCCAAGTCTGAAGCAATTGTCTCATACTTCATGAGGATCATAGAACTAAGGGATAAGCTAAGGTCTAGTGGAGAACCCATTGATGATAAGGAGCTTGTCATGACTACTCTAAATGGTCTTCCAACATCTTGGGAGTCATTCATTCAAACCATAAGTGGTCAAACCAACTTGCCCAAATTTGACAGGTTATGGGAAGATTGTACCTAGGAAGAAACAAGGATTGCAGCAAGACAGAGACTTCATGGCACTCAACTTGAGGAGAATCAAGCATTCATGGCCCATGCTAAGAAAAAAGGGAAAAGGGAAAAAAGTTTCACAATCACAAGCACCAAGAAAGGAGATCAAGTCCTTCTCCAGATCAGAAGATGAATAAGAAGGATCTCTTGCATATACAAGTTTAAACAAAAGGAAGCATGAAGCCTCAACCGCTGATGTTGCTGAAGATACTCACAAGAATTCAAGGAATGATGACTGTTCGAAGTTCTTCTTCTAGTGCTCTCCATATTGAGGTGATTCAGACTATGATGATATTCCAACAAGAAAATGAAGACCAGAGGACTCTCATCATTCCTACAAGAAGGTAGTGGGAGCTCACCCACAAAACAATAAAAGATAAGTGTTTGATTTTGCATGCTCTGGTAGATTAAATATGGTTGTTTTGAATATGTTTTATGTAGATCTAGATTTCTAGAAATTGTTGAGCATGTAATATAGTCCTTTTATTGATAGTAGGCTCATGTAGTATATATTATGATTTAGCCCATAACGCTGCACAATAGTTCATGGATCCCTCTTGGATGACATCTCCTTCTAACATACTTAGAGTAGTTCACACTCTTGATGGTATGCTATAATGGAGACCACAAGAATTCACACAATAGCCTTGTGTGTGTTGTGCCGAAGCATTGGCTAAAAGATGCCTACATACCTGGATAAATTATTGTTGATGCATTGATTTGATTATGCAATATTGCTAACCATCTGACGAGATTTGACTTGTAGGGAATGCTATGGCCTACAAGAGGAGGATGATGAAACTTGGTTGAAACGACAAGTGATCCCATTGATATGCAGATGGATCGGAAGCGGAAAGCCTCTAGAAGCATGACTCTCAGCCCAGAAAGAAGAATAAATTTTGGTCGAAACAGTTAAGAGGAAGTTATAACAAAAGACGGATGAGGATCGAGTACATACGATTTACATGCCCATAATGATCTCTTGTAGAGATTTGGAGATTAGAAGCAGAAGGCTTCTATGGATGTCGGTCTCTCTGCTACAATTCTTCGTCTCTTCGATGATTATGGAAAGCAGTTTCTTTTCAGTCAGAATCATAGCAAATGGATAATGGAGGAAAAAAGTTACTGAACCGATTTCTAAGGAGACAGAGGGAGTTAACCCTCAAGATGAGAATCCTGGCCTATTGCATATGATGGTGTGAAACCTGATGAAGTCTTCCTAAGTCAAGGAAGAGTAGAGTTGAGATCTTGAGTAGATTGACCATGATGACTGTGACTACATTGATGGCATTGTTGTCTTGATTCAAACAAGACAGGTGAAGGATCCTTGATGAACCTAGTCGTCACCAGGATGGATACTTACATTGTATCTGTGAACTCCTTAAAGAGGGAGAAGGATGATCAACTACAGAGGGAGCAAGGTGCTCAGATGCAGAGGGGGCATAATGCTCCAGCACAAAGGGAGACCTCCCAAGCGCCCTGTAATGGGGTGGGGAGACAAGTCTCTTAATACTCTCCCATACATTTGCGTTTCATATCCAGAATAGGGCAGGACAAAAATGCCTACCCTGATATATTTGATGCCTATGTTAGCTGATATGTGTGCAGGATGGGACCGTACATTCTCCCTGATCACTACGAGGAGTGGGAGATTAGTCTCACGATTATTTCCCTCGTTAGGAGGGAAGGACGATTATACATATACCATGCATTCTCCCGATCACTTCAAAACAAGTGAGGTGATCTCTCAGACATTCTGAAAAGGATGGAGATGTTGGTGCTTCTGTATGATGTTGATATGATTTAGTGATGAGGTGAGCCGCGTCGAGCTTCAAGCTAACTCATGGTTAGTGGTGAATGGCCCTGGTGCAGCCTGGTGCAGCCTTGTGCACAAGGCTTGAGATGCTAATGGCTCTAGTTTGCATCATTGGGATGAATGTTCACTCACAGTTAGTGGTGGATGGATTTGGTGTAGTCTTGCTTAGACTCGAGGTGTTGACATAGTTCGCATCCAGATAGCATCGGGATAAATGTTCACTCATGGTTAGTGGTGAATGGCTCTGGTGTAGTCTTACTTAGACTTGAGGTGCTATGTATTGGCTAGTAGTGTGAGGCTCCAGACACAGACATTCTCACTAAGTGAGAGTCTTGGAAATGATGTAGAATGTACCCCTCGCTAAGAGGGAAGCATGGTTTTATTGCCCAACACTTTGTGATGGAGTGGGTAGATTGGTTCCATGATTATATCCCTCGAGAAGAAGAAAGGATGATTTTACTCCCTGACACTCTGTGATAGAGTGGTTAGAGTGATTGCATGATTATATCTCTTTCTAAAAGGAAAGAAAGACGATTCAGGAACAAACATCTACCTTGCTTTTACATAGGTACCTCTACTCGTTCAGGTTCTCAGCCTGGTATAAGAGAAATCTCATCGACAGTGGAGACAGACTGGTAGTAGATGGTGGTGTACACTGATGCCTCTGCTCGTCCTGGTTCTCAACCTGGTGTAGGAGAAATCCCATCGGTGGTAGAGATGGACAAATAGTAGGTGGTCTTGTGCATTGATGCCTCTGCTTGTCCTGGTTCTTAGCCTGGTATTGGAGAAATGCCATCGGCAGTAATGACGAACAGGTAGTAGATGGTTGTGTGAAGCATGTCCAGGATCTCAACCATGTATGGGAGATTCCCATTGGCAGTAGAGATGGATTAGTTGTAGATAAGATACTGATTGGAGTACTCTCCGATGGACTATGAGAGCTAATAGATTCATCGATGGACTATGTGAGTCAGATATATGATGGCGACACTTCGATGGACTGTGCAAAGTTGCAGAGCTGATAGATTCGTCGATGGATTGTGTATCAAATGTATGATGATGATGACTCTCCGATGGACTCCGCAGAGTTATAGAACTGATAGATCTATCGGTGGAATGAGTGGGTCAAATGCATGATGGCACATCTCAATGGATTGAGACCGTGTTGACAATCTTCAGTATGAGATCCAGATGATTGTGATGCTGAAATATGGTCATGGGAAATCTCTCGAACATCCAAGTTGGATGGAAAGGCCATTGCATTATCCGGATCTCCCTAGGATAGAGTGAGGAGATCTTTTGAACATCCTGATAGGATTGACAGGCCAACGCACACTCCCAAACACTCAATAGAGTGGGGAGATTCTCAGACATCTTGAGATGGAATGAAGAGGCTCTGATACTATTGCATTCACTGAAGGATTGGTTGAGTTGGTGCATGATCCCCGAAGGACTAAGTTGAACTGAGGCACAATGTATTAATGATGGATTTTTGATGGACTAGGATGGACGATGCAAAGTCGTGGAGCTAGTGCATGTTCTCTGATGGATTGGATTAAGCTGATGCACAAACATTGTTTTGTTGACAGTTCTCAATGGACTGAGATTGTGGTGGAATACCTTTCTTATGATATAAAACCATGATATCCAAATGTATTTCAGCATGACAAGGCTAATGATGACTCCTTGAATAAGAGGGAGTGTTGAAGTAGTAGCAGCGTGAGGGAGTGTTGGATAGGTCAGCCCTAGAAAGAATAAAATTAGAATATCATGTCCCAAGAATACCTTCTTTGTCGAGAGGGAGTGTTGGATCTTGTGCAACTTCCGAAGTTATTCTTATTGTATTGTTTTGTACCTCCTACAGTAGATTATATTGATGTAATCAATCATGTAGACTCTTGAAAGAATTAATGTAAATCTTGGGGAAGAATTACACAAGAAAAAGAGTTGAATAAACCTTATTTTATCTACCCACAAGACAAGTCGACTCAGTGGGTCAAACTTTCCCAAAACAGTGGACAATTTGTCTCGAACAGTGGGAAAACAATCAAGTCGGCACCAATTAAATTTCAGTGGAATGTCAGTATAAATGGAGGGCGCCCCTCCTCATTTTGATACACAACAGCTTGATACACAGTGGAAAATCAGTATAAATAGAGGGCGCCCCTCCTCATTTTGATACAAGTCGAAAAATACTCTACTGGCTTGATACACAACAGCTTGAGCATTGTAGGACAGGTTTTCCCTCAGCTAGAGAAGTTTGCTATTGCTGCTAGAAGATTTTTTTTTGGTGGTTTCTCCATTGTGGAGAGGTTCTCTTTTATTTTCATAGGGTTGTGCTACTACCATCTGGATGTACATCGTTCTATATTGGAAGGTCTGAGCTCGAGGGAGACAATAGTGTTGTATTGTCTATGGTTGGGAGGTGATAGATCATCACCATGGTTAAAGAAGCCCCACATCTAGTTTTGTTTCTGTGCTTTGTGTTTCTTCTGGGGATCTTGGTTTTACAACTGTCAATTTCTAACATATTCAAGGTGAGATTCTTCCTTGTCCACCTATTTTACTTTTCCTGATTTGGTTTAATTAACCCAATAAAGGGAACTGGTAACTCAACCATAATTAGCTTGACTTTCTTTTGTGATTTGATGTTAATTCTAATTGTTGAAAATTGATTCGTTTAGATCATTGTAGTTGGAATCAGACTCGAAAAATACTCTACTGGCTTGGGACTCGGTAGACTCGACGACTTGGATAAGACTCAACAAAGACTCAGCGAATACTTGACAAAGACTTGTTCTAGGTTACTTAATTAATTGTAAACTCTAATTAAAATAGTGCCCTTGCATCTTCATTTGTTGCTCGCTTTCTTTATTCTAGTGGTTGTTGATATCACCCTAAAAATGAGTGGTGAGCACTTTGTCTCCTTCATTCATATGGTAGAATGATGCTTCACTCTAATTGTTGTGTTATATTGTTGGGACACTAGGGCAGACTTCCCATTAACCTGTCCCAATTTATTTCATCTTCTTCGTAGCCTCCTTTGGTAACCTAGTTGATGACTGGATTCCTCTAGAAAGATGTGCTGGGTAGGGCTCAACTCAAGAAAACTTTTCCTAGATAAGTCTAGTAGCCTTGCCCTTTTTTGCTCTTCTTTCCTCCAAGATGTTGGTATTCATTATCGCATCCCATAGACTGCAGTTATAGGGTCGATGATGCAACATCTTTTGCCTTCTTC
This sequence comes from Pseudotsuga menziesii, assembly GCA_001517045.1. Lineage (NCBI taxonomy): Eukaryota > Viridiplantae > Streptophyta > Pinopsida > Pinales > Pinaceae > Pseudotsuga > Pseudotsuga menziesii. The sequence goes on along the minus strand of LPNX010500615.1, from coordinate 33,371 downwards.
CTTTTGCTTACCGACATTTACCTTACTATGACGCCATCTCACCTCATTCATTCACTAGATTTGCACTATCATCACTACATATGAGCCATCGCAATCATCATTTCTCCCTACTTTATCTACCACTTCATTTTTTTCGTTCCTTGATCATCAATATGGTATATCCAGTTTCATCATTTCATTGTATTGTAGATTAGGATCATGCATGTTTTGCAGGAACTTGTATTTCCTTGTGTAAGTTCAGTCAAGATGAGTGGAGCTCTAAAGGAAGATTGTGGCAACTCTTATCCTTAGCAAAGAATGTTGGAAATCAACATCAACATTATTCAAGGTAGTTTCTTCCTTGTCCACCAATTTTACTCTTCTTCATACGGTTTAATTGACTCAATAAAAAGAATTAGTAACTAAACCATATTTAGCTTGACTTTATTTTGTGAATTTGATGTTAATTCTACTTGTTGAAAATTGAATCAATTAGACTATTGTAGTCAGACTCGGACTCACAAATATTCGGCTGGCTTGGGACTCAGCAGAAACAACGACTCGAATAAGACTTGACAAAGACTTGATGCATACTCGGGAAAGACTTGGCAATTTGGATAAAACTTGATAAAGACTAATTAAATGAGAGGTTTAAGTTACTTAATCGATTTTAAACTCTAATAAAAATACTGCACTTGCCTCTTCATTTGTTGCTCCATTTCGATCTTCGAGTGTTTGTTGATATTACCCTAAAAATGAGTGGTGAGTACTTTCTCTCCTTTCTCCATATGGTAGAATGATGACTCACTCTGGTTGTTGCACTATATTGTTGGGACACCAAGGCAGACTTCCCATTAGACACTACCATTTGATCTTCTCTTCTTGGTATCCTCATTAGGTAACCTAGTCAATGACTATATTCCTCTAGAAAGATGTCTCGGGTAGGGACCGACTTGAGAAGACTCTTCCTAGATAAGTCTGGTAGTTGTGTCCTTTCTTTTGCTTCTCTCCTTCAAGATGTTGGTATTCATTATTGCATCACATAGACTGCAACTATGTGGTGGATGATGCAACATGTCCTGCCTTTTGCCTCTTGCCTTCCTACATTTGCCTTACTAACACCTCATCTCACTTCGTGCATTCATTAGATTTGTACTATCATCACTACGTAACAATTGATGGATTCTTCATTTCAGCCCTAGTTTATCTACCACTTCATTTTTTTTCATAGCTTGATCATCGGTATGGTGGATCTACTTTCATCATTGCATTGTATTGTAGATAAGAATCGAGCATGTTTTGCGGGAACTTGTATTTCCTTGTGCAAGTTAAGTCAAGACTAGTGGAACTATCAAGGAAGCTTGTGGCAACTGCTACCCTCAACAAAGAATGTTTGAAATCAACATCAACAATATTGAAGGTGAGTTTCTTCCTTGTTCACCTATTTTACTCTTCTTCATTTTTTTTAATTAACTCGATAAAGGGAATTCGTAACTCAACCATTATTGGCTTGACTTACTTTGTGAATTTGATGTTATTTCTACTTGTTGAAAATTGATTCGATTAGACCAATGGAGTCATACCAGGGCTCGACAAATACTCAACAAGCAGTGGACTTGGAAGACTTAGCGACCCGGATAAGACTCGACATAGACTCGATGAATACTCGACAAAGACTCGGCGAATACTTGCCAAAGACTCGACGAATCCGATAAGTCTTGGGAAAGACTAATTAAACAAGAGATCTAGGTCACGTAATCAATTGTAAACTCTAATTAAAATAATGCACTTGCATCTTGTTATGTTTACCCCTTTCCTTCTTCTAGTGTTTGTTGATATTATCCTCAAAATGAGTGGTGAGAACTTTCTTTCCTTTCTCCATATGGTGGAATGATGCCTCAATCTAATTGTTGCTCTATATTGTTAGGACACCAAGGTAGACTTCCCATCAACGCCTCCCAATTTTTTTCCTCTTCTTGGTAGCCTCCTTTGGCAACCTAGTGAATGACTGGATTCCTCTAGAAAGATGTCTCGGGTAGGGCCCGACTCGAGAATACTCTTCCTAGATAAGTCTAGTAGCTATGCCCTTTCTTCCTCTTCTCTCCTCCAAGATGTTGGTATTCATTATTGCATCCCATAGACTGCAGCTATGGGGTCGAGGGTGCAACATCTTCTGCCTTTTGCCACTTTCCGTCCTAGATTTTCTTTACTATCACCTCAGCTCACTTCATGCATTCACTAGATTTGCTCTATCATCACTACATATCAACTCTTGGATTCGTCATTTCAAACTTTGTTTATCTACCACTTCATTTTTTGGGTTGCTTGATCATCGATATGGTAGATGTAGTTTCATCATTATATTGTATTGAAGATCAGGACATCTTTTGCAAGAACCTATATTTCTTTGTGCAGGTTTAGTCAAGATGAGTGGAAATCTCAAGGAAGCTCGTGGCAACTCTTATCCTCAACAAAGAATGTTCGCAATAAACATCAACACTATTCAAGGTGAGTTCTTTTTTGTCCACCTATTTTAGTCTTCTTCATTTAGTTCAATTAACTCGATAAAGGGAATTGGTAACACAACCATAATTAGATTGACTTTCTTTTTTGAATTTGATGTTAATTCTACTCATTGAAAATATATTCGATTATACTATTGTAGTCAGACTCAGACTTGGAGAATACTCAATTGGCTTGTGACTCTTCAGACTCGATGACTCGGATAAAACTCGACAAAGACAAGGAAATATAGGATCCTTCACGGCATATGATCCTGTGATATATGATCCTTCACGGCATCAAGTATAATCCTTCTTGCCTTCACATATGTCTTCATGAAAGAAGCTTTATCAACCGCATCAACAAGTACTACTACAGGATTAGCAGTTGTACTGTGAACTATATCTCAAAGTTCATTTTCTTCAAGTATCAAATTGATTCTAGCCTTCCATGGGATAAAATTTGCAGCCCCATCCAACCTATCTTCAACTCTAAGACCAAACACTATGGCTACAACTTGTAACTTTCAAGTTGTTCAAGAATACTTTTCCACAGACCCCTGATCTTCTGAATGTTCAAGTTTTGAAATTTTAATTGTGCTATGATACTATGAAAGTTTTTGAAGAACCCCAACTCGGTTTCAAGCCTTTTAGCTTCTTTGCATAGTTTAATGCCCAAACCCTTCTATGCACAAATTTTAATCAAAATTTGACTAAACTGAAACACATGAAGTTCTTTTTCGAAATTAAACAATTCAGAAATTTTCTTTCAAAATAAAATTTCGAACTCAGAAATTTTAACTCATCCAAACACACATGAAAATAAGACGGATGTTTTTAACCAATGGTCCAAGATAAAACCCCTCAGGGAAAACTTGTTTCTGAGAGAGATTTATTATTTCTTCAGATAAAATACATAAATCAAACAACAATACTTATCGAATTTTCTTCTCGAAAGATGAACCCTTTACTGCTGAATTTTTTTCCTCGATTTCTGTGCCAATTTCACCTTGGAAAACGTGTTGTACGGATAGAATTAAATTCTATACCTTCACCTCTATTTCTGTGTCCAATCCGTACTGTACGGATTTTCTTGAAATTTGTGTAAGTCGTACTGTATGGTCTTACAGTCTGTACACCTCAAAAATAGTGTTGTCGTACTGCTATATGCAAATCCTCAAATTCTGTGTAGTCGTACCTCACCTCGAATTTTGTGCCTATCCTCGATTTCTGTGCCTGACCATACAGCTGTACGGACTCCTCGAAATCTATGCAGCACTAAAACTCTCCTCGATTTATGTGCAAGGAATTTCTTCTCGAAATTTGTGCCTGCAAATTTGATTTCGTCTTGGGAAATGTGCCCTGCAAAATCTTCCTCAATTTCTGTGCAAGGGTTTGTCTTTTCTCCAAAATCAAATTTCTCTCTTGCTCTCTTCACTCCAAAACTTTTCTCTTGGAAATGATCACAATGAATGAATGAATGCCTTGCCCTAGCCCTTTTTGTTCATGGTAACTTTCTCTTTCAATCTAATGGTCAAGATTAGATTAGATGAAGGGTTCACATTAAATGATCCATTAATTAATTAATTAAATGACATTTAGTGCACCTCATGTCATTTAATAAAGTTAGAACAACCCCTTTTAATTTAATCACTCACTCAACTTTATTTTAAATATGAACTTAGGAAAACCATTACTTGAGTCTTTTTTAATGAAGTCACTTTAAAATCATAAAGTACATCACACTTCATTAAATGCAAATGACTAGGGGTCACCATTTAAAGTGTCATTGTCCACCCCAAGACAAGTCTAGGTGGACACACACTTCCTAGATAACTTTTCAGCAGTACTCACATATAATGTATATATCTAGTCTATGGATATTATCCCTTATAATAGGTACATAAATATGACAATTATTCTAGATTTAATAGGATACAAATTTTACTAAGAAATATCCTATATATACTATAGCATTCATCATCTGATAAATTTATAAGCAATGGAGATAATATCCTACTTATTACAGTATACAGATAATAATTCTGGAAACTTTAACATTCAAAACAATCCTACAGATATAAACATAAAATGAAATTAAGGTTAAATACCATAACACTTAGAACCTGTTAATTGTCGAAGGGGACAAACACCCAAAGAAGACCGTTCCTCCCAACCGTCTCCTGAAATCAACCAAGATCACTTGCTTTAAGACCGTTGAGCATGTTCACTGAACCACCAGGATGAAGATGTTGTGAAGAACCCTACACAGTAATTTCTGTAACTTAGCAACCTCACTTGCAGACTTAACTCTCAGCAAATCACTTTAGCTATCCCCTTATTGAATTCCTCTTGTGTGCCTAACTTTTCAGTTTCTAGCAAAACCACAAGTCTCTAATCACTTAGAATAGGATGTAGTGAGCCTCCTGCTCATTCGATGGTATATATAAGCTTGCCTAGGTCTTTGAGTCAGTTTTGCAATTAAATGAGCCACCTGCTTAGTTCCTCTTTCTAGGGAACATGACCACAATTATAGGGATGTTTCCTCCTGCAACAACTAGAAAGTGAATGTTGTCACTGCCACTTTTCATTTTGGCCTTCTACAAGAGATCATTCCTTCTGGTGGGTCAGTGAACACTCTTCAACAGTTTTCTTTGGATAGGTGTCTCCCCTTTTAATTATTTAAATAAATAAAATATTCAATTACAGTCATCTTTGACCATCCTTGGTCAACAACATAAAACTTTACAAAAAAAAATTGAAGTAATGTTTTCTCAAAATAAAATGTTTTTCAATTCTAGGTGGGTTATATGATGTCCATTGAATCCTTTGACCTTGGAACTTATGCATAAGGTAACATGGTCTTTTGGCACCTTTATGTGTGGAATCTTTGAAGTCCTGAACAAATTAACGAATTTAAGGGTATTATACCAAGAATTTGCAAATAAACCCATCATAGGGAGATAGTCCTCGTCAAGCCATTTCCGTTGATATGTGGACCATCTTCTAACTCCTTACGGTTGAAGAGATATGAATTTTTAAAGTTGGTGTACCCCACCTTTTCGTGTCAGCCGACCAAACAAAAGAGAATTTAATTATTTGTAATTTTGAATTGCATGTCGGCCTAGTTTGAAGTACTAACTTTCCTCCATGACCTAGATAAATATAATATCAAACATTTCATTTGTTCATCAATCAATTCTCTCTTTGGTATTTCGCAACTCTTTGAGAGAAGTGTGAAACTTTGTGGAGGAGAAATTTTTGGGCATCTTCACTAAAATTGACAGAACTCTCATACAGAATCATGATTACAAAATTCTTGGCTCGTTGGAAAGCTTGTTACGAGGGCTATGTGATGACATGATATAGATTTTATTTTGGTTTGTCTTTTGTTTCTTCACCTTGTGATCTTCAAAAAGGTATGGCTCATGCTTCTGGGTTTGTCTTATGATGGCACATGTCTCTCATGGATAGAGTTCATCTTTGATCTTAGTATGTGAGCCTATATATTGGTATATACCTTTGACGTCATTGAATATGTTATGGAGGCTATGGTGATGGTTATCTTGGCATATATCTTGATGTGATCTTGATATAGATCTTGATGATTATCTTGGATATTGTTGGCATAAATCTTGGTGCTTATCTTGACCGGTGTATAATGTAGTATTGAATGAGAAGTTGACATGCAAGTAATAGATCTTGTGAGTGATTTGTTTGATCAACCTAAGTGTTCTCTTTGAAAACTAGTTTGACAAGTGTTGATCATTGTGTCTTTGACCTAAGTGGAGTTGAATTGTTATTGACTGTTAATGACAACCTTTGACAGTATTGTAAATGACTATTTGCTTGATATGTTGACTTGATTTGAGTGGAGTGAAAAATCCTTGTGTCTAAGAGTTTATGATACTGGTTGAGTTTGAAATAGTTGGTTAAGTCTTATCTTCTTGGTTGGGGTTAGTTGGTTGAGGTTTATCATGTTTAACTGTCAAGTATTCCTTGACTGTGATTCAGGTTGGTTGTGGTGTCATTGAGTTGAGTGTGTTTGGAAAAAGTTTGGTTGACCATATGTGAAGTCTCTTGGTTGCTCAAATGTAGACACTTGATGAACTAGGCCAAGTAAAAAGGGTTGGTTGACTGTTAAAACACTTGATTATATTAACACAAGTATATGATTGATTTGGCACAAGTACACAAGCAGCTTGGTACATGTTGGTTCAATTGAGCAAGATTGGCACATGTTGCCTTATGTGTCGTTGGTTTGACCCAGACTGACTGAGTTGTATGAGCAATTGGTTTGACTCAGGTGGAATGAGTTGGGTGTGCAGTTGGTTAGATTCAGATTGACTGAGTCAGATAATGTGAGCAACAGATTGATTGGTACAACTTGATTGGATAGGTTGATTGTACAGGTTGATGAGCAGTGTGATATAGTGGACAATGATCAGATGATGAGCAATGGTTAGTAGTGGCAGTGGTTGTGCAGTGTATTACAGGTGTTGATTAGCAAGTCCGCAGGATTAGTGCGGTCGTGGTTCAACAACTTCTATCTTCATAGCAGGGTGGTATGACGGGGCAAGGAAAGGGGGTTGTAGCCTCCTTCTGGTTGTAACCAAAGAACTAGGGAGTTGGAGCTTCCTTCAGGTTGTAGCTTGTAAATCAAGGGGTTGTAGCCTCCTTCCAGTTGTAGCTGGAGAATTGAAGACATTGTAATAAGGGGATTGTTGCCTCCTTCCAGTTGTTTCTCTAAAACTATTATTATAGAGGCTTATGTGGTTCCTCCCCCAGGACTTGGGTTTCCATGTAAAATCCGGTGTACCATGCATCATGCTATGCTTCTTATGTGATTATGATATGATGATGATAATAATGCTGATGACGATATAATGATAGTGTGATAATGCATAATACTGAATAAGTTGTTGATTGGTAAAATTGAAAAAGTAATAAAAGTTGCGTACACTTATTCACCCCCCCTCTCAGTGTACTTGGTGTGTCCAACATATAGGGTATTTATATTGGTTTTATGGTCTTTTTTTTAGCTGACTTGTATATGTTTTTATATATATTTTATTTGTTAAATCTTGTTTGACTGAGTTAATTTCTAATTGAATAGATTTATCACCTTGTGTGGTTCGACTTGTATGCCACCTCATCCTTTGTTTTTCTTTGTCTTTGTCATTACATCCTTCAAAGTCAACCTTCCAATTATGTATGTTATGACCTCATTTGATCAGATCTCTAGGGTGTAATGTGCCTCCAAAATTAGGGATTTAGGGGCGTCTTCTTCAAGGACTTCTCCAAGGCCTTGCATGTATGCCATCAAGTTCACCATGAGCAAGGGTGTTCTCCACATCATCAAGAACCAAGGGTGCATCAAAGTTAGGGCTTTAGGGGCTTCTTCTTCAACGCATTACCTCTTCAAGGACTTCTCCAAGGCCTTGCATGTATGCCATCAAGTTCACCATGAGCAAGGGTGTCCTCCACATCATCAAGAACCAAGGGTGCATCATGGACCCCATCACCATGACATGTATGACCAAGGACCCTATCATCCATAAGCAACCAAGTGTCCAAGTATCATGATACCATCATATAAATGGGTGCAAATTCATCCTCATGCCCTAGGACCATCTCTAAGGGTTCTAAGACCCCATCAACCCACAAATGACCACATCGTCTTCATCAAGAGTACAAGGACCTTTAAACCATCAATTGTGGGTCCAAGGACTTCTTCACCATGCAAGAGGCTTCGTGGGCTTTTTTAACCACCTCAACCACACAAGGGGACCTCCAAGGGCCAAGATCCATCATGCTACCTCCTGTGGGGTTTCCATACCTTCTCTTAGGGTACCATGACCTTGTCAAAGCATGAATGACCATAGAATGGGTCATTAATGCTTCTCCATCATCTACAAGGGCTTTAGCACCATCTCCAGGGTCTTCAGCATCATCAGCAGGGTCTTCAACATTGTCAACAAGGTGGTGGCTCCAAGATCCAACCTTGTGGGTACAAGGACCTTGTCAACTGGGTAAAAGGTGCTTTAAGGCACAACCCATCTCCGTATGGGCTCCAAGGTACTGGATGTGAGGATACTGGGATCATCCATACCTGTGCATTGCAAGAGGGACTTAGTGGCATTAATGACAACCTGTGGGGGCATTGCGAATCTATGTTGGCATCAATGACAATTCAATCAACAATTTCCCAAGGTGACTTGTTTGAGGACTAATTCAGTATATCGAACTTGTACCGACTGCCATGTGTCACTGTTTCAACTTCGGGTTATGAAATTGGTTGTGCAATGTAGTACATATTGTGCAGTGTATTACAGGTGTTGATTAGCAAGTCCGCAGGATTAGTGCGGTCGTGGTTGAACAATTTCTATCTTCATATCAGGGTGGCAGGACAGGGCAAGGAAAGGGTTTGTAGCCTCCTTCTGGTTGTAACCAAAGAACTAGGGAGTTGGAGCTTCCTTCGGGTTGTAGCCTGTAAATCAAGGGGTTGTAGCCTCCTTCCAGTTGTAGCTGGAGAATTGAAGTCATTGTAATAAGGGGGTTGTTGCCTCCTTCCACTTGTTTCTCTAAAACTATTATTATAAAGGTTTATATGGTTCTTCCCCCAGGACTTGGGTTTCCACGTAAAATCCGGTGTACCATGCATCATGCTATGCTTCTTATGTGATTATGATATGATGCTGATAATAATGCTGATGATGATATAATGATAGTGTGATAATGCATAATACTGAATAAGTTGTTGATTGGTAAAATTGAAAAAGTAATAAAAGTTGTGCACACTGATTCACCCCCCCTCTCAGTGTACCTGGTGTGTCCAACAGATAGGGTATTTATACTAGTTTTATGGTATTTTTTTAGCCGACTTGTATATGTTTTTATATATATTTTATTTGTTAAATTTTGTTTGACTGAGTCGACTTCTAATTGAATAGATTTATCACCTTGTGTGGTCCGACTTGTATGCCACCTCATCCTTTGTTTTTCTTTGTCTTTGTCATTACATCCTTCAAAGTCAACCTTCCAATTATGTATGTTATGACCTCATTTGATCAGATCTCTAGGGTGTAATGTGCCTCCAAAGTTCGGGATTTAGGAGCTTCTTCTTCAAGGACTTCTCCAAGGCCTTGCATGTATGCCATCAAGTTCACCATGAGCAAGGGTGTCCTCCACATCATCAAGAACCAAGGGTGCATCAAAGTTAGGGATTTAGGGGCTTCTTCTTCAACGCATTACCTCTTCAAGGACTTCTCCAAGGCCTTGCATGTATGCCATCAAGTTCACCATGAGCAAGGGTGTCCTCCACATCATCAAGAACCAAGGGTGCATCATGGACCCCATCACCATGACATGTATGACCAACGACCCTATCATCCACAAGCAATCAAGTGTCCAAGTGTCATGATAGCATCATATAAGGGGGTGCAAAGTCATCCTCATGCCCTAGGACCATCTCTAAGGGTTCCAAGACCCCATCAACCCACAAATGACCAACTCGTCTTCATCAAGAGTACAAGGACCTTTAAACCATCAATTGTGGGTCCAAGGACTTCTTCACCATGCAAGAGGCTTCGTGGGCTTCTTTGACCACCTCAACCACACAAGGGGACCTCCAATGGCTAAGATCCATCATGCTACCTCCTGTGGGGTTTCCATACCTTCTCTTAGGGTACCATGACCTTGTCAAAGCATGAATGACCACAGAATGGGTCATTAAGGCTTCTCCATCATCTACAAGGGCTTTAGCACCATCTCCAGGGTCTTCAGCATCATCAGCAGGGTCTGCAACATTGTCAACAAGGTGGTGGCTCCAAGATCCAACCTTGTGGGTACAAGGACCTTGTCAACTGGGAAAAAGGTGCTTTAAGGCACAACCCATCTCCGTATGGGCTCCAAGGTACTGGATGTGAGGATACTGGGATCATCCATACCTATGCATTGCAAGAGGGACTTAGTGGCATTAATGACAGCCTGTGGGGGCATTGCAAATCCATGTTGGCATCAATGACAATTCAATCAACAATTTCCCAAGGTGACTTGTTTGAGGACTAATTCAGTATATCGAACTTGTACCAACTGCCATGTGTCACTGTTTCAACTCCGGGTTATGAAATTGGTTGTGCAGTGGTTGTGTAGTGTAGTACATATTGTGCAGTGTATTACAGGTGTTGATTAGCAAGTCTGCAGGATTAGTGCGGTCGTGGTTCAACAATTTTTATCCTCATATCAAGGTGGCAGGACAGGGCAAGGAAAGGGGGTTGTAGCCTCCTTCTAGTTGTAACCAAAGCACTAGGGAGTTGGAGCTTCCTTCAGGTTGTAGCCTATAAATCAAGGGGTTGTAGCCTCCTTCCTGTTGTAGATGGAGAATTGAAGTCATTGTAATAAGGGGGTTGTTGCCTCCTTCTAGTTGTTTCTCTAAAACTATTATTATAAATGCTTATGTGGTTCTTCCCCCAGGACTTGGGTTTCCACGTAAAATCTGGTGTACCATGCATCATGCTATGCTTCTTATGTGATTATGATATGATGATGATAATAATGTTGATGATGATATAATGATAGTGTGATAATGCATAATACTGAATAAGTTGTTGATTGGTAAAATTGAAAAAGTAATAAAAGTTGTGCACACTGATTCATCCTCCCTCTTAGTGTACCTGGTGTGTCCAACAGATACGGTATTTATACTGGTTTTATGGTCTTTTTTTAGCCGACTTGTATATGTTTTTATATATATTTTATTTGTTAAATCTTGTTTGACTGAGTCGACTTCTAATTGAATAGATTTATCACCTTGTGTGGTCCAACTTGTATGCCACCTCATCCTTTGTTTTTATTTGTCTTTGCCATTACATCCTTCAAAGTCAACCTTCCAATTATGTATGTTATGACCTCATTTGATCAGATCTCTAGGGTGTAATGTGCCTCCAAAGTTAGGGATTTAGGGGCTTCTTCTTCAACGCATTACCTCTTCAAGGACTTCTCCAAGGCCTTGCATGTATGCCATCAAGTTCACCATGAGCAAGGGTGTCCTCCACATCGTCAAGAACCAAGGGTGCATCAAAGTTAGGGCTTTAGGGGCTTCTTCTTCAACGCATTACCTCTTCAAGGACTTCTCCAAGGCCTTGCATGTATGCCATCAAGTTCACCATGAGCAAGGGTGTCCTCCACATCATCAAGAACCAAGGGTGCATCATGGACCTCATCACTATGACATGTATGACCAAGGACCCTATCATCCACAAGCAACCAAGTGTCCAAGTGTCATGATAGCATCATATAAATGGGTGCAAAGTCATCCTCATGCCCTAGGACCATCTCTAAGGGTTCCAAGCCCCCATCAACCCACAAATGACCACATCGTCTTCATCAAGAGTACAAGGACCTTTAAACCATCAATTGTGGGTCCAAGGACTTCTTCACCATGCAAGAGGCTTCGTGGGATTCTTTAACCACCTCAACCACACAAGGGGACCTCCAAGGGCCAAGATCCATCATGCTACCTCCTGTGGGGTTTCCATACCTTTTCTTAGGGTACCATGACCTTGTCAAAGCATGAATGACCACATAATGGGTCATTAATGCTTCTCCATCATCTACAAGGGCTTTAGCACCATCTCTAGGGTCTTCAGCATCATCAGCAGGGTCTTCAACCTTGTCAACAAGGTGGTGGCTCCAAGATCCAACCTTGTGGGTACAAGGACCTTGTCAACTGGGTAAAAGGTGCTTTAAGGCACAAGCCATCTCTGTATGGGCTCCAAGGTACTGGATGTGAGGATACTGGGATCATCCATACCTGTGCATTGCAAGAGGGATTTAGTAGCATTAATGACAACCTGTGCGGGCACTGCAAATCCATGTTGGCATCAATGACAATTCAATCAACAATTTCCCAAGGTGACCTTTTTGAGGACTAATTCAGTATATCGAATTTGTACCGACTGCCATGTGTCACTGTTTCAACTTCGGGTTATGAAATTGGTTGTGCAGTGTAGTACATATTGTGCAGTGTATTACAGGTGTTGATTAGCAAGTCCGCAGGATTAGTGCGGTCGTGGTTCAACAATTTCTATCTTCATATCAGGGTGGCAGGACGGGGCAAGGAAAGGGGGTTGTAGCCTCCTTCTGGTTGTAACCAAAGAACTAGGGAGTTGGAGCTTCCTTCAAGTTGTAGCCTGTAAATCAAGGGGTTGTAGCCTCCTTCCAGTTGTAGCTGGAGAATTGAAGTCATTGTAATAAGGGGGTTGTTGCCTCCTTCCAGTTGTTTCTCTAAAACCATTATTATAAAGGCTTATGTGGTTCTTCCCCTAGGACTTGGGTTTCCACGTAAAATATGGTGTACCATCCATCATCCTATGCTTCTTATGTGATTATGATATGATGATGATAATAATGCTGATGATGATATAATGATAGTGTGATAATGCATAATACTGAATAAGTTGTTGATTGGTAAAATTGAAAAAGTAATAAAAGTTGCGCACACTGATTCACCCCGCCTCTCAGTGTGTCCAACAGATAGGGTATTTATATTGGTTTTATGGTTTTTTTTTAGTCGACTTGTATATGTTTTTATATATATTTTATTTGTTAAATCTTGTTTGACTGAGTTGACTTCTAATTGAATAGATTTATCACCTTGTGTGGTCCAACTTGTATGCCACCTCATCTTTTGTTTTTATTTGTCTTTGTCATTACATCCTTCAAAGTCAACCTTCCAATTATGTATGTTATCACCTCTTTTGATCAGATCTCTAGGGTGTAATGTGCCTCCAAAGTTCGGGATTTAGGGGCTTCTTCTTCAAGGACTTCTCCAAGGCCTTGCATGTATGCCATCAAGTTCACCATGAGCAAGGGTGTCCTCCACATCATCAAGAACCAAGTGTGCATCATGGACCCCATCACCATGACATGTATGACCAATGACCCTATCATCCACAAGCAACCAAATGTCCAAGTGTCATGATACCATCATATAAATGAGTGCAAAGTCATCCTCATGCCCTAGGACCATCTGACCACATCGTCTTCATCAGGAGGACAAGGACCTTTAAACCATCAATTGTGGGTCCAAGGACTTCTTCACCATGCAAGAGGCTTCATGGGATTTTTTAACCACCTCAACCATACAAGGGGACCTCCAAGGGCCAAGATCCATCATGCTACCTCCTGTGGGGTTTCCATACCTTCTGTTAGGGTACCATGACCTTGTCAAAGCATGAATGACCACAGAATGGGTCATTAATGCTTCTCCATCATCTACAAGGGCTTTAGCACCATCTCTAGGGTCTTCAGCATCATCAGTAGGGTCTTCAACATTGCCATCAAGGTGGTGGCTCCAAGATCCAACCTTGTGGGTACAAGGACATTGTCAACTGGGTAAAAGGTGCTTTAAGGCACAACCCATCTCTGTATGGGCTCCAAGGTACTGGATGTGAGGATACTAGGATCATCCATACCTGTGCATGGCAAGAGGGACTTAGTCGCATTAATGACAACCTGTGGGGGCACTGCAAATCCATGTTGGCATCAATGACAATTCAATCAACAATTTCCGAAGGTGACTTGTTTGAGGACTAATTCAGTATATCGAGCTTGTATCAACTGCCATGTGTCACTGTTTCAATTTTGGGTTATGAAACTCACATCACATAAACTACAATTCGTGCCCTATTTGCAACATCTTTCGAAATTTGATTTCGACCTTCCTAGCCCGAGATATAGCAATTATCCATAGGTCACCTGTGTAAGACTGAGTTCTGGAATAGGCTGGAACCCTGATTTGGAGGAATCATATCTCCTAAAGTATAGTGAATATGAGATTGAAACTCGTAAAAATGTACGTCAAGATTTCATCTTCAGCCTGTCCAAGTTTCAACTTGTGGACCTTCTCCAAACTCATGTTATAGCAAATATTCCAAAATGACTAGATTTTGTCTTCTAGGGTTTTCAAGCATGAAACGCTAATCTCCAGTAGCTGCAATTGTAGCAGTATTTTGGTTGCACAGTGCCTTCTTTAAGAGTGGCTCTAATACCATGTTAGTTTTTCTACTTTAATTCAATTTGATTAGGATCTTTATCTGAAAGAATAACAACCACGACAAGATACACAAGACACAGATTTTCCTCGTGGATACCATAAAGTAGAAAACCCCGCAAACTTCCTCAAAATAGTTCCGTCACAAAATTACAATATCACAAGATGCAAAAACCCAAGAATAAGATGTCTTCTGCAACTCTCTCTTTCTCTTCTAGCGAACTCGTCCTCTCTCCTAGTGTGCACATGAGAGAGTGAGTTAGTGTGTACAATGTTAAGTTTTAATGGTTATATCAAATATTAAAACATTTAGCATTATAACAGCATAACCATAAGCCAAAATATCGTTGAAAGATAAACAAGCACAACCACACAAAAAAGAACACAAAGATTTATCATGGGAAAACCCTAGTGGGAAAAATCCAGCAAAAGCTTCCTAAATATAGATGCCCCAAAAGATAAGAAGGTAAAACCTAAAACTGATCCTCCTTCTCCAGATATAGCTCTTTCTCTCTCTCTTATGTGCTACACAAGTGAGTGTGTGTGTCTCAAATGAGGAGCGCCTCCATCTATTTATATTCTTTCATTCACTTAATATTTGACTCCGTTATGTAGGCTCGAGTAATCCTAACTCAGTTATGTAGGCTCGAGTAACCACAACTAGGGTACTAATGACTTGACTTACAATGGAGGTGACTTCCTCATGACTTTTAGTAATTCTTCCGATAGGAACATCGGGGTACAAAGAAATACAAGTGATTCTCCCGATAGGAGCATCGGGGACCACTAAAAAATATATTTAGAATATTCTTCGAAGTTACAATAATTCAACACTCCCCCTTAATGAGAAGGGTATTCTACATCAACAACAACAACAATAACAGCTGTAGGAGAAAGAGGGCATCATCAACATCATCAGGGTGATACATCTATAGATCATCGAAAGCGTTTTCATCATCTTCAACATATAGTCTTCATCTTCAATCTTCAGTAGTAGCAACATTTTGACTGCTCGATCGACAACATCAGCACTTTGACCTTTCGATCAGCAACAATATCATCATCATCATATTCTGAACTTTCGATTAATCATCATCATCATCACATTCTAAACTTTTGATTAGCAACATTATCATCATCATATTCTTAACTTTTGATCAACAACATCATCATCATCATACTCTGAACTTTCGATCAGCAACATCATCATCATCATATTCTGAACTTTCGATTAGCAACATCATCATCATCATACTCTGATCTTTCGGTCAGTCACATCATCATCATCACATTCTGATCTTTCGATCAGTAACATCATCATCATCACACTGATTTTTTCGATCAGTAACATCATCATCAACAACAACAACCTGCAATCCACAGTACGAAGACTAAAGTCTACGGATCACTTTAGGACCTAAAGTCCCAAGATGATTCAATCCTGCCACATTCTTGAAGACCGAAGTCACCAGATCCGTTCTGAACAAAAGTTCAAGGATGATGCAATCCCACCACATTCTCGGGGACCGAAGCCTCCGGATACCTTTCTGAACTGAAGTTCAGGGATGATGCAATCCCACCACATTCTCGGGGATCGAAGCCTTCGGATACCTTTCTGAACCAAAGTTCTGGGATGATGCAATCCCACCACATTCTCGAGGATCGAAGCCTCTGAATACATTCTGAACAGAAGTTCAAGGATGATACAATCCTGCCACATTCTCGGGGACCGAAGCCTCCGGATACCTTTATGAACCAAAGTTCAGGGATGATACAATCCCACCACATTCTCAGGGACCGAAGCCTTCGGATACCTTTCTGAACCGAGATTCAGGGATGATGCAATCCCACCACATTCTTCGAGACCGAAGCCTCTGAATACCTTTTTGAACTAAAGTTCAAGGATGATGCAATCCCACCACATTCTCGGGGACTGAAGCCTCCGGATACCTTTCTGAACCGATGTTCTGGGATGATGCAATCCCACCACATTCTCGGGGACCGAAGCCTCCAGATACATTCTGAACAGATGTTCAAGGATGATACAATCCTACCACATTCTCGAGGACCGAAATCACCAGATCACTTCTTGACTAATGTCCCGGGATGATACAATCCCTCTTCATTCTCGAGGACGGAAGTCACTGGATCACTTCTGGACAAATGTCCCGAGATGATACAATCCCTCTTCATTCTCGAGGACCGAAGTCACCAGATCACTTTTGGACAAATGTCCCGGGATGATACAATCCCACTGCTAAATCATTGCTCCCCCTTTCGAGAAAGGTCTTTCTGAACAACATCAAACTTGTCTCGAAAGTGTTCGAACTTGACCCGAGATAGAGGCTTCATCAACACATCAGTGTTGAATCATCATCTTGTAATATCATCATCTGAACCATCATCATCTACATCTTCAGTATGTGAATACTGAACTATCATCATCTATATTTCCAGTATGTGAATACTGAACTATCATCATCTGTATCTCCAGTATGTGAATACTTAAAGCATCATCATCTATATCTTCAGTATAGAAATACTGAAAGCATCATCTGCATCTACAGTATGTAAATACTGAAACATCATCTATATCTTCAGTATGGGAATACTGAAACATCATCATCTGTATCTTATCTCGTATGTAGAAATACCGGATTTCTATGTGCTTTGATGGAACATAGGGTTCTCATTCATCTCAACTCTGGTTATCACATAGAATCACTGTAGTATCCATCTCCAGGTCAAAGAAACATGACATCAGCTTCCGAAGCCATATGGCTTCACAACTAGCAAAGCAAGCTGCTAGGGAGTGATGTCAAAGAAACCTGACATCGGCTTCTGAAGCCATATGATTCACAACTAGCAGAGCAAGCTGCTATGTATTCTGCTTCGGCCGTGCTAAAAACAATACTGGACTGTTTCTTACTAAAACATGAAATCATAGCAGACCCCAGACAAAAGCATCTACCTGATGTGCGTTTTCTGTCTGAGACACTTCCAGCCCAATTTGCATCTGTATAGCCATACAATCTGTAATCATGGTTTCCATCATAGTATAGACCAAAGTCTATAGTCCCTTTCGGATATCTCATCACATGTTTTGGAGCTATCAAGTGAACACGTCTAGGTTGAACTAGATACTGATTCAAGGTGTTCACAGCAAAACAAATGTCTGGTCTGGTATTTGTTAGATACATCAACGACCCAATAATCTGTCGATATTGAGTCACATCTGCGAACTCTGATGAGTCATCAACTAACAATTTCAGGTTGGAATCCATGGGTGTGGCTATGGCTTTACCTTCCAACATATCAAATCTTTTCAAAATTTCCACTGCATACTTTCCCTGATTGAGAAAGGTTCCTTTTGAGTTATGCTATACTTTCAGACTGAGTAAATAAAGCACCAATCCAATATCTTTTCATTTCGAATTCTTCAGCTAGATTCTTCTTGCAACATGTGATATGTTTCTCATTCCTTTGTCAAAAATAGGTCATCCATATATAGTAATAGTATGATAGGTTCATCTTCTATAACCTTGAAGTAAAGGTTAGGAACGACTTTACTCTTGGTAAAGTCCAAGCTCGTTAAGAAACTATCTATCCTTCCATACCAAGCTCTAGGAGCTTGCTTCAAGTCGTACAGGGCCTTCTTCAACATGCATACATGAGTCCGTCTGTCTTCAACTTCAAATCCTTGTGGTTGTTCGATGTAAATCTCTTCCTCAATCATACCATTTAGGAAGGTTGTCTTTACATCTATCTGGTGTAGATCCCACTTCATCATGGAAGCAGATGCCATGATAGTTCCGATGGAAGTGTACCTTGCTTCCTGGAGCAAGTGTCTCTTCATAATCAATTCCCTCTCTCTGAGAGAATCCTCTAGCCACAAATCTTGCCTTCCATCAGCAACATGTTTTGTCTTGCAAGTCCACTTTGAAGATACCACGTTCTTGCTTTCCGGTTTGGGAACTATATCCCAAACATCATTATGGTATTCTTCCATCATTCTGTTAGGTCATCAACATATCCTAGATTTCCACATTCATCCTTGAAGGTTTGAATCCACTTTACTCTCGGTAAAGTCTCGATCTATTAGGAAGTTGTCCATCATGTTGTACCATGTCGAACTTAGAGATCTTTTGTAGTCACTCCCCCTGAAGCGGAGCATCATCTTCCCTCTTCATTCTGTATTGGAGTGACGGGTAGCATTCTCTACTACGATGTATCTATCTCAATTTACCAAGATCCCTTTATCTTGAATTTTGTTGAAAAGTTCCTCATGCACCCATCTGTGAGCTTGTTGTCTTCTGTAGGTTTCCATCTTCAACCTTGTAGCAAAGGTTAAAATATTCATCACTCTAGGTGATCTGTCAAGCTCCTAGATTTGCTTTTCTATGGGTGCCTTCTGATCTCGTACAAAGTATATTCTGTACAGGTGGTTCTCTGCTCGATATGTACCTCTACTGGAGAACTGTGTCTGGTCAATAGAGTATATCATGCCATAGTCTATTCTTTTTGAGGCAATCTACGAACCTTTCTTTGTTCACTTTTTCTTGTAAATTCATATGGAAGACACTATAGACTTCCCTTAGGTGTCGAAACCATATTGTAGACATCATTCCCCATGATCAACTGTTACTCTTTGATCATAGCTTCTTTCATAGCTGGAAAGGTTAGCGTCAATGATGTCACCCAGCTGTGTTACACAACTAGAGTGTGTCCAAGGCCTCTTGGAAGTCTCGCCATACTTTTCTTCATCTTGAGTTATCTCTCGTACCCAAGGTCTTCATCTTTCGAGGTGGATCTACCGCTCTCTGAAGCTCTTTCTTCCATCATAGTGTCTCTAACCCTGGGAGCTTCAGATTCATGTTTATTGGAGTGAATCTTGAACTGTCATCACTTGTTCTTCGAAACAAGGCTCATCCTTCTTTTCGTGCACAGGACCTTTCCTAAAAGTCAAATGTACCAGTTGCATGGTTAGAACCGTTTTATGGAACACATGCATAACGACGACATTCATCCATATCTCACAGAAACTTTCTAGATGCCTTCCATCTCTACCATGACATCATTGAGATTGTGCACTAATCCAATATGTCAGCAAAGAGGTTTCATTCTAGATAAGTAGCAATGGAGAGTTGTATAGCACCATGAGCTACTTACCCATCACATGCATATTAGTAGTATACTGTCATTAATGCAAACATTCTATCATGCATAACACATCAACTGAATATAAAACAATATCATGAAATGACAATTGAATACTTATCTTTTATTCGTTTCATGGGTAGACTCCTTCTTGATCCTTCTGCTTCATCATCTTCTTCATTCATGACATCATCATTTCTTATCTAAATGCTAAGATCGATAAGAGGTTCTTCAAGAATTGAGTTCTTCATATTCCTCATCGCTTGAGGGATCTTCTTTGAATCGTGAGCGCTTGATCTTCAGTTGCTCCCATCTTCTCTTCTCTTATTATGAGTCGAGTTTCTTCTTGTGTAAGGCTTTAGCCTCATTTCCCTTTGGAACTGGAACCTCTCCACTTATGTAGGCGTTCAGTTCATTTTCTTGACGAACCAATGAAATCCTATGCTTCCATGCTCAGAAGTTTTCAACTTCACCAAGCTTGTCATCAAGCTGGGGTGCTAGGTCATTTTGAAGTGAGAACCTCAAATGTAAATGGCAAAAGATTAGATCTTATCGGTTTGAGGTGTTCGTCCAGGTTTCGGATCTGGCTGATCTAGGGTTTGTCTAGAAATCTTAATTTTCAAAACTTGGAATGTTTAATATCTGATTGGATAGAAAGATGTGCCTCCTGAAGGCGAGCTGAGCAGCATATTCATTTTCCCAAAACTATGATTAGAATTGCAAAATATCTGATGCCCTAGTTTTCTTCAGTTCTTCTGCAGAATGCCTGATATTGTTTCTGTGATATCTCTGAAATTACTACCCCTCTGTGTCTGAAAATTTGTACTGAGGTAGCCTCGCACATCCTCTTTCCAACACCGTAGGTTAGAACAAAATTGGTTTTACCAATTGGGACTTATGTGCGTTTTCCCAAGGTGACTCATTTCAGGACTGCTCAAAAGAGCGAACTTGTACGGAATTCCACGTGTCACTGTTTCATCTTCGGGGTCTGTAATTTTTACCACATAAAGTACATTCCATGCCCTTTTTGGAACATCTTGCAAAATTTCATTTGGACCTTCGTAGCTTGAGATATAGTAATTCTCCCTAGGTCACCTATTTAAGGCTGAATCCTGAGAGAGGCTGGAACCCTAACTTGGAGGAATCATATCACCTAGAATATAGCGAATCTGAGGCTGAAACGTTTACATAGTGTACATCAGGAATTCATCTTCGGCCTGTGAAAGTTTCGGCTCCTGAGCCTTCTCCAATCTTGAGATATATTGAATCTACCAAAACTACTAGTTTTAGTATTTTAGGGTTTTCAAGCATGAAACCCTAATCTTCAATAGTTGTAGTTGTAGCATTGTTTCAGCTGCACAATGACTTCTTTCAGGGTGGCTCTGATACCATGTCAAGTTTTAATGGTTATATCAGATCTTAAAACATTTAGCATTATAACAGCATAACCATAAGCCAAAAGATCACTGAAAGATAGACAAGCACAACCACACAAAAAAAGAAGACAAAGATTTATCCTGGGAAAACCCTAATGGGAAAAACCCAACAAAAGCTTCCTCAATATAGATGCCCCAAAAGATAAAAAGGTAAAACCCAAAACTGATCCTCCTCCTTCTCCAGCTATAGCTCTTTCTCTCTCTCTCTTATGTGCTACACAAGTGAGTGTGTGTGTCTTAAATGAGGAGCGCCTCCCTCTATTTATATTCTTTCATTCACTTAATATTTGACTCAGTTATGTAGGCTTAAGTAACCACAACTAGGGTACTAATGACCCGACTTACAACAGAGGGGACTTCCTCATGACTTTTATTAATTCTCCCGATAGGAACATTGGGGTACAAATAAATACACGTGATTCTCCCGATAGGAGCATCGAGGACCACTAAAAAATATATTTAGAATATTCTTCGAAGTTACAATAATTCAACATACAAATGAGGGAGGGTGCCTCCCTATTTATATTCTTCACTTGAGTGACTTACTTAACTAATTAGTTCGGCCAGGTTATCTCTTTGGGGCCAACCTACATAGGAAGACTCAAAAATACATTTTACTTTATTTATCTTGGGGATTATTGCGCTAACTTACAACAGAGGGTTTACCTAAATGACCATACATAATAATGACATCCCGAACGGAGGGAAAACATCTCCAATGTGGGTACAACATTATACAATCATAATATACAACATAATATCTTATGAAGTTACCATTACAACAACATAAGGCTCCCCAACTTTGTCCTAACCTTCTCTACCACGCCATTTCTCTAGATCTAGATTCAGTTTCTGAAAAGGGGCATGGATTACTACTGGCTTTAGGGGTAATGCAGCAAGCTTATGTTTTCTTGTGAACAGTTGACATTTCTGGTAATTCCTAACGGACTTGTGCACATCAGTAAATAAAGTGGGCCAATAGTATCCGGCTCTAAGGATCTTGTGAGCTATGGTTTTGGCTGCAAAGTGGCCCCCACAAAATCCTGAATGGAACTCCTCCAGGAGTCTTCGAGATTCTTTTTCATCCACACACCTAAGTATGAGACCATCTGGGTTTTTCCAACCCAATCCCTCTTGGGTGAAGCAGTACTTGGTGGCTTGCAATCTTAGTGATCTTCTCTTGTGGCCCATTAGATGATCGGGACATGTTAAGTTGAGGAGGTAGAATATAATGTCTACTGTTTTTCCTCTGGCATCCTGAGTTTTGGAAGATGAAGTGGTGCCTCTAACAAATCCTGGAATGTTAGACTTTCCTGCAGATTGCATGTTTCTGTCAATCTTCTCAGCTATTTCCATGGCTTTCTTCAGGTTGTCATGTTCTTTGTCTCTAAGTTGGTACCTCATTTCTCCCTCGAATGCTTCTGTGTAATATATGAGAATTGAGGTATCTGATGGTTTAATATCAGTCGGGCATCTGCCGACCATATCTCTGAACTTTTTATTGAATTCTTCTATGGTTTCGTTTTCCTTCTTTATAGTGTTTGTTAAGGCAGCCAAAAGGTGCCTTTTCTCCTTTTTATCCCCCCATCTTTTATTGAAAGCAATTTCAAATTCCTGGAAGGTCTTGATACCATCGTCATCCAGGGAGGTGAACCATTCAAAGGCATCAACTTCAAGAGATAAGGCAAACAACCTCATCTTTACATCTTCATGGTAGACGTTGTGACACCATTTATAGTAGCACTGCGAAAAAGCCAACAAATGAGACTTAGCAGTTATAGCATCGTTTCCATAAAAAGATGGAACCTTCTTAATGGCTTTATCTGGGATGTTATGAGGCTGCCCAATTACGGCAGAATAATCCAGAGGTTTAAATAAAGTACCCATGGTACTGTGTGAATTATTTGATGGAGAAGTATCAACAAATAAAAGGTGAATATCTAAGATTGACTCAGATGAAATATTGTCAAGGATCTTACGAGAAGCTAGCTTGCTTTTCCTCCTATGGTAAACCTTTTCAGGCTCAAGAATGAGCTGAAGCAAGCCTTCAGAGTTTCTTCTTGTAGAAGGCCTTGGTAAAATTAAAGGTAGTGGAGTCGCCAGATGACTTGAGTAAGTTGATTAAACTACAACATTCATCGAACAAAGCAAAAACAAGAATGAAAACTCAAAAAGTCGTATTTCAGGAATAGAAAGATTTATCCCCGGCAACGGCGCCAAAATGTTGCCGCCTAATTCGCACCTCGGGTAACGTGGAAAAAATCTTCAAGCCACTAGGTGCGACCTTGGGGGCAAGCTCGAGCCAAGTGCTGTCACCTGATACTCAGCTCCTCCATCTAGGCCAACTCCTAGCGAAGCCAAGGGGGGTGGACCCTAATGAAAAGTAAAATCTAGGGTTTTTACTCTACGAGAGAAATAATTAATTCTAGGAGTTTTAATATGGAACGGATGGAATTAAAAATTTACCAATTACTGCCAACAAGATTAACCTTAGCAACACTTTAACTCAAATTAGATACACAAAATTCAATGACACATTGCGAGATTAACTTATGCAAAAAAAAACAAAATAGACCAGTGTCGAAATGAAAAGAGTGCTTGCAAATGTGGGTTGCTAGTGTAGTCTCAGTGAAAGTATTGCAATGTCTCGTTTGGTAAATTTTAAATTATTAAATGAATTGATTAAGGAATGGGTAAATTGTGGGTTTGGCCCAACAAGTCAAGTCCCTTCGAACTGAGTGCCAAAGTGGTAATACCAAGTGTCGAACAGGGCGAGGATATACTTGCTTAGTGTAGCCCCCTGACTCTGTAGTGATTACCCTTTGCAACCTCCCGAGTTCTCGACAAAATTACTTGTGCGGATTTTCCTATTAGATCTAATAACTCGTATCCCTTTCTGATACAGCCAACTGATCAGACAAGCTGCAGCGGTGTAGAGCATACGGGGAAAGAGTCTTGGTTTGTTTTAAAGTTTTAGAACAAGTTTTCTGATTTAGAAAAAAGATAAAACCCAGGAGTTTCTTTCCAGATTCAGTACTCGGGCAAGCACTTATCCACGAACCTGTACTCGAAAAAGCGAGGGGGTTTATTTTAACTTAGCAGTGCATAACAAAATTGTTTTTGTTTTTTAATTACTACACTGCTCAAATATTTTCCCTTATGGTACTTCGGTATAGCGCAGTGGGTAAGTATTCAGGTTACTTTTGCAAAACTCAAACAAAGCATGAAATGATAAAGAAAGACAACTACGCTACCAACATATAAGAAAACAGAAAAAGGACATCGACACAAATCCCCCAAGGGGGATGGGGTCCGGGCTCTACCGAGCCTACTCAAACTTATATTTATTAATCGATTACAATGCTTTAGCAGAGAATGCTCTTTGGTCCTTGTTATCTGGGATCCAGAGGCTTACAAGATGTAAAGGAAATAGGCCCAACTAAGGGGAAAGCCTCCTGGGAGCTCCGGATGTCCAAAAAAGCTATTTTCGGACAGAGTTTCCTTCTCTTTTTTGATGGGCCTGCTAAAAACTAGCAAGCATATGTCAGTGAAAGATGCCCAAAAACACTTTGGAAGTGTCTTTGGACAACATGCAAAAAATTACAAAAGAAAATCTAAGTAACAACTGATTACAAAAAAAAGAAACAACTAAGTGAGGCAAGCTAGAAAGCTTGCCTTCTTAGGATCTTTGCTTGCCTCTTGAGGAATGGCAAGCAAATATCAAGCACAAAAATGCTAGATCAAACTTTAAAATGCACAAAAAACTCTTTCAACAAGCTTTTTTAATTTTCAAAATTTTTAAACTTGCGGAAAAAGGGAAAAGTAACTAGATCTAGAATTTTAAATGTACATTTGAAGCAGACTAGAAATAGAAACTTTTAGACATTAGATCTACCTTTGATATGAATTTAGATGCTAGATCTAATATGGAAACGTTTGAAACCGAAAGAGAATTTTAAGAAATTTGTAGATCAAAAGTTAAAGAACCCAGAGTAGAGCAAGAAATAAAGGATAGAAAACGCCTCCTTGGTGAGATCAGAGGGACAAAGCTTATTTTCCAATTTTATTGAAGGAAAGGCAAAGCACATTCGCTCATCAATACTCCAGCTTTAGCTTCCTGCAAAAGATTATCAACACTAGCAATGGGGATTAAAAAATACCTGTGTAAACCAAAAGAGACTACAACAACAATGTAGATCCAAGCATGAAATCATACATATATCAAATAGTCTTCTTCGACTTGCAATAAAAGAGTAACCTAACAAGAATTACCTTTTATCTTTACAAAAATACCATTTCCTTCTGAAAGCAAGTTAATCCCAAACATATGCAAGCATGAAAACAATTACAGGTTACCTCACTAATGTAGAGTAAACTCTATCCAAACATCCATAGATCCCACACAGAAATTGCCTCCGAAGCCTTTTATTCACAATACTCAAGAAAACTATTACAATCTTACAAGCAGAGGTTCCACCTTTTGATGCTGAACAAAGGAGAAGAGACCAGCTTTTATAGAAAATGCCAAACCAAGGGGAGGATAAAAAATGAGAGATGGAATCCACATGAACAAGGAACAACTAGCAGTCTTTGATGGCATTCACGAAATTAAGGGAAGCAATCTGAGTTGTTTGGTAAGATCGTTGTGAAGGAGGTGCCACCTCTCACCAATACTCACCACCACTCCACAAGCTCATAAATCAGAACGTTGAGCCCATCTGCGAGCTGCCACATCTCACGTGAACCCCACCAACTTCAACAAATGTGCGATAAAGGAGTTATATCCAATTTTTAATGCCACCGTGGATAACAAAGGGGGTCCACGCTTGATTAGCGCAACCCACATCATCATATTCATGAGCCGTGAAGCTCATGTCACCACTTCATTTGCGCTATAACCAAATCAGAACAAAGTATGGTGTAATATAAAATAAACAATGGTTCTAACATGATGTGAATGGGGGTCCACATCTCACGTGCCAGTAGATGCCTTCCACACAATGCTAGCGTGAGCTCCTCCATACATTGACGTCACCCTTCAATATAATCTTTCACCACTTTACTTTATAACCATACTTTGATTTTATATGAGAGGAGGTATGAATCGCTAGTCACATGGGACCCTTGCCATGTCACTCAAATCAATTTTTTAATTGATTTTGACCTTTTTTAGAATTTGATTTTAGTGCCAATTTGTCCAGATTTAGCATTAAAATGTTATTTTTATGCACTTTTGGCCCAGATAATGCCTCACGGGGTGCTCCGGTTGCCCGACTAATGTTGAAAGTGGTCCCTTGGGTAAAGTGGGCACTCCAGGTGTGAAAACGAGTGTCCCCACGTTAG
>LPNX010500609.1:0-32231 GCA_001517045.1 Pseudotsuga menziesii | reverse complement strand
CTGTGTATGAGCCGTAAAAGACAAGAGACTAAAGGCTACCTTGATAATACCTACTGTCTGGGGGGACAGTCGCAAGCCGAACTCGTACGCATGGGCAGGGTAGATGAGCCCAAAATTATGCCTAGATAGAATCCCCAGATGCGCAAAAGTCCTGGGTTACGTTTTGATAAGGATTCGGGGGGTTATCCCCTCTGTCCAAGCCTCCACGCGGCCTCGTGCTTAACTCTCGTTTGAGAGGAGCTTCCCAGATACAGCGGTAGAACCAAGGATTTACCTAATGAATGGTCCACTACGTCTGAGTTTATAGCTTGTGGGAAGTTTGCACTCCCTAGCCCACAAGCCTAGCCTAAGCTAGTAGGTGGAAGGCCCTAAAAATAAAAACTTGCTAATAAATTTTAAATTTATATCGTTTATTTTATGGGCTGTTTCTTACTCAGAGGGTAAATGGAATGGTAAACCGGTGGTGTTTTGACTCAATAAATGAAAAAAAAATGACTAAGCAAAGAGAAATGAGATGCAAAGAAGCAAATAGCTATTCTCTTTATATTTCAAATAACTTGAAAGCCAAAAAAGATCAAATCTTTTTATATTTTTTAAAATTTTCAAAAACAATGCTATGCTATGCAATCTAGACTAACAGCCTAATCTACATGCACATAAAGCAAACATATGTTTTTGTCATTTTCTTTTATAAAATGCAAAAGAAAAATCAGCCTATAAACTAATGCAAACAAGTACTGAAAGCAAAGCAAATAGACAACTACTTTATACCCCAAAAACAAACCCTAGGTTTCCCTAAAGTTGAATATAAACCTCTTTTAAAAGGAAATCTTACAAAAGTAAACAAGCCAACACTTTGGAATGAAAAGACTGAGCATAAAGACTGACATAAACAAAGGTCAAGAAGTCCCAAGCATCAATCCAACCTACAAACAAAGGCTGCTCAGTACCTTGTCCAACAAGGTCAAACCAAAGAAAGAAGTAGGGGGAAAGTAACAAAATAAGTTCTTTTTAATTTTCTTTTACAAAGGCAAAAGAAAAACTACCTACAAAGCAAAGCATGCAGATAAAAAGAACAAAGCAAAAGGAACTTTGCTATGCATCCACCCAACAAACTCTAGAACCAACTAAAGTCAGCATAAACCCTACTTGGAAGAAAGGCTTGTATAAGAGACAAGACAACTATTTTGGCAAGGTGAAGTAGACCAACCAAAGAAGGAGGAAAACAACATCCACAAGCTTCTAAAATCAAACAAAGGCCACTAACAGAGGTTGATCAGAAACAAAAGGCCAAAAATCAAACCAAGCAAAGGAGACAGGTGAAAGAGCAAAGAGTAAATCCTAATGCTATAAAGGGGCTTACCACATAGATAAAGAACACCAAAAAGAATGACACAAACTCCCTGGATTCATGCACCCGCAGAAGACCTTAACAGACCCACCATGCACCAAGAAATGTACTGTGCTTTGAGCAAACTTGGATCTAATAAAGCAGACAAGCGAGAATTCCTCCAAGCAAAAAGACTCAAAGGCTTTTGAAAAAGCAGGTAGGGTGACCACCAACAGTCTTCAGACAAGCTACACAACATTCATAAAGAGAAACCACTCAAAAATAGGGATTACCTGAAGAAGGGAACAAGCAAAAACTTGACTTAAAAATCCTAACTTCCAGGTATATACGCGACTGTCTATAAGGGCAGGTCGCGAATGATGCGCGACTGTTCAATGCAGCAACCAGCGCATACAAGACTGTATTCGCAACTGTCTAGAACAACAACCCGCGCATAGGTAGTAAAATCCCAAAAAAGGTCAAAAACTACCCTAAGAAGGCAGGGGAAGTGTGTAATCAGACTGAAAAGGTGTTCCTAAGTGGCAAGAAGGACTTGAAACAATGCAAAAGCTGAAATAAATCAAGAGAAAAACCCCAAACAGACAAGGCTAGTCCCCAGCGGAGTCGCCAGTTCTGTTGTAAAGGAAAGTGTCCTATGGCTAGGGTTTAAGAGGCCATCAACGTACTAGGGTTGAAAGAGAGATGCACAATGTTCAGCAATTATATAACAGCAAGTTTCAGAGATGAGAAAGGTCCATACCTGAATAATTGAAGGCTGGTCCAAGCTTTCTCTTCGATCCTCTTCTTGCTCCTCTCGCTCCAAGAGACCTGCAAAATGAATTATACCTTCCTCAAACCATTATGACCACATATAAGACAATGATAATCAAATAAACATGAACTAATGATCTGAATAACATCATCATATGATCAGAAACAGACATTCAATCACACATTGAACAATGATTTGGGAAGAAGAAGGACATCACATCTTTATTAATCTTGAAAACAAGTACAAGTATACCTTCTCTTCAAGTTGGCACCTCAAGAAACCTTGATCTGGATCTGCTGTTTCTCTTCTCCAAAGAACTCAGCCTCCAAGCTCTGCAACACAAGGGGAAGACCTCCAGGGCAAAGGTGTGGGCAAAGAGAGTCCTGATTCCTCCAGCATAACAATGCATAAATTCCAAGTCCCCTTTCATGGACCTCCCTACCTCTATTTATATGGGTGAAATAAGGTAGTTTTGTAGGTTGGAGAAGTTACAGTAGTTAAGGAAATTAAGTTAAATGAATTAACTAATCTTCAATTAACTCATGTTTTAATTTTTAAATGCTAAGAGGCACATTCGTGGGTTTTCCTTAAGGAAAATCGTGAATGTACAAAAAATGCATTTTTAGGGTATTTTTGGGAATTTTCATACTTTGATGTCTTCTACAAAGTTTTATCTAACTGAAATACCTTTACAACAGTATAGAAATGAGGTCAAACGGAGTTAGAAAACTCAAGATATGGGTCCTCCAAGATAGGTATTTTTTTAGTGACTTTCAATGACTTTCATGAAGGGTCATCATGGAAATGTCGACATGTGACGCGATCATGGAAAAGTGGTCACAGGAAGAGATGTGTCATTTTGTGCTATAACAATGATCCAATGGTATCAACACTTAAAAAAAAAAATTCAAAGGATTTCCTCTTTGTTGACTTATTTTGCCCATTGGCATCGGCTCTCAACACCTCTTCTTTTTCGTCGTTGCGGCTCCCTTTCGGTGATCCTCCCCTTTCTTCTACCACCACTGCCGCATCAAAATACTTCTCATGAAGCTTCCCACTATTGTGGCTCCATCTCAAGGTTTTGTCCATTGTGTGTCGGGCAGACTTTTGCCTAGCTCATCCGATGATTTTCGGACTTGGAAATTTTTTTGGAATTTTCTCCTTTTTTCTTCTGGGTAATAGGAACCCTACCTTTGTTAATTGTTCCTTCATCACCCTCTGAGGCCCAATGGCTACAACATACACTCTGTCATTGCACCTTCACTACCCATTCAGGCCCATGGTGCGACCTTTGCTCTCATACCACTCTGTAACGTCCCCGACCCTCTGACTGGCGAAGAAGACGCTACTAACACCAAACAAACAGGAAAATAGCCCCATGGAACACAAACAGGGATAAATGCTAAGATTAAAAGCTTAAACATAATACATACCAAGATGCATAATCCATCATACAAGGATGCATAGTTACTCAACATTCAGCGTAAGCAAACATATGCATTCCAGCATTCAACATGTTCATCATTTCTCATGAAATAGTAGATATAATTGCAGAGATGGAATAGTCAGGAGTACTTATCTTTTTAATGAAGAACTCACCCTGCAACCAACTACGTCGCTGCAACGTTCCACCCAACCATAGGCCAGCGTACTCATCAATCTCTCAGCAACACTGCCGCCCCCGAGCTGGGCATGATTCCCCAAGGAATAAGGGTCATTGTAGGCTTACACATAGCCAAGGTTTTCCAATCAGCCAAGCCTACACAGTAGGGTTTATCAGGCTTTCAAGGAGCTAGGAAAGGCTAAATGCTAAACTGATGGTCTCAAACACCAGTTTCCTCAAGCATGCCCAGCCTCTAATCCCACTCTCAATAGTCCGAAGACCAACCACTGCATACAGCAGCAAAAAAACCATTCACAGACCTGTGAAGAAGGAAAATACAACTGGGTGACAATCCCAAACAAAAGGTGAAACACAGTTCAGGTCCACAAGACAACTCAGGGTTGTTCTTGGCCCTAGCGTGGCCAAAACAACTCAGCAGCAACCCAAAACCAGAGTACATCAACAACCCAAGCTCACAAAGAAAACTATGGCGACCTTACACAGTCCCAAAACAGGGGAGAAGACAAACTCCTAGTGTGGACAGAGGAAAACTCAGCTAACGAGTGTGGAAATCAACAGCCAACCAACATCCACGAGCCCACAGCACACACCATCCCCAAGGTAATGGCTGGAGAACTTATACAGGCATAAAAGGGGAAGGAAAAAACTCTCAACCTATGCGCAAGGGGAAAAGACACGGTCCAAAAATGGTAGAAGGAAACACACACACAGTCCAAAATGGAAGAAGAAATCGGACTCTCAACAGCATCCAAAAAAAATCATGGGAAGAATGACAGCACTCCAAATCATGGTTAAACCAACAGCAAGCCAGAATCGTCGATGAAAACCACGGCTATTTCACATACACATCAGAATTCATGCCCTTGAGGCTACTCTCCTAGCTCACTGCATGCACAAAACCAAAGGAGAACCCCGACCGGTGCATGAGGAAAAATGATGCGAAAACTGTGTGTGAGGAAAACAAAACGTCTCTCTGTGTGAGGATGGAATTCCCTAGACCACAATCATGAAGATGAATACCAGGCCAACTTCCTGCGTGAGGGAAACGATGGCTTATGCCACTGGGTATGCATCCCGTCAGAGCTGACAGTAGCTTGCCATACTGACGCCCCTCCATGCCCATAGTTCCTCAAGCAGTAACTGCCCTCAACTAATGCCTACCCCAAATGACTTGGTGGCTGAAAGAGACAAGAAGGTGGTTGACACATGGCACTTTCCAATGGCTCCCACGGTTAGACAATTCCCCCCCCCCCCCTTATCCTTAGGAAAATCATGCCCTTTTTATTTTAACATTGCTCCGTCGTAGCTGGCTGTAGGTTTAGTTTAATTGATGTGCGTATTTACATGATGCCAAACTATAATGTGCCAGATAGCATGATATACCATCGGAAACTATCCCTATTGCTGAAACATATGCAACCAAATCGATGGTGGGGCTTTTTCTTTTAGCTCCTCACCACGATTAATTACATTATATACATCATGCAAACGGGGTCAAAACCGGGGTGTTACATGTAAACTCTTAAGAATCTCTTAAACTAGACTATATTTCGGTTTACAGTTCTGAAATCATTTTTTTAATTAACTTAGGTTTTCTTCTTTGCAGGTGACAGTTCGCTCATCCTTTGATAGAAATCTTTCAAGAAAAAGACCAGAACTTCCGCTACGAGTAAGCCTTGGTTATCAAATGGCATTCCCTGCTTGTGTAGTCCTTAAGGGGCAGTTTCCAGTTGGAAATTTATGGCCTGTTTGTTACCCTTCATGGGTTACTGTTCTTCAGATTATTAGTTTGGTTTTTGTTAAACCCTTGCTTCTAGCAAGGTACTCCGACTCAATGTCACATCCCCATTCCTCCGACCGACGAAGAGGACGCGACTACAAGATTCAAACTCCCGGGCTAAGAGCCCCATGAACATATGCATACATGAAAATTGCTGAAACGGAATGCTTAACAAATATTTTGAACTAAAAACATGCACATATGCAGTTACTCATCATACACAGCGGAAACCAACAGAATTCAGTCATGCATGCATTTATCATGTTCATCATATCATTAACAGAAGAGATAGTTGCAAAAGTAAAATGCACAAGATCACTTATCTTATGAAGATCTTTGATCCGCAACCAGCTACGGCGTGGCAACGTTCCACCCAACCATAGGCCAGCGTGCTCCTTAATCTCTCAGCAACGCTGCCACCCCCGAGTTGGGCATGATTCTCCAAGGAATAAGGGAACTAGCAGGCTTACACATAGCCAGGGATATACAAAACACATAGCCAAGCCAACAGAGTTGGGTTTATCAGGCCATTAAGGAGCTGGGGAAGGCAAATTGCTAAGCTGGTGAGCTCATTACAGAGCCAAGAACACCTACACCAGAACTAGCCTGACCTCTAAGACACCCACTCACACCCAACACAAGGAATCAGTCCCTTCTCTGCTACACAGTCCCTCAGGCCCTGCATTCCCTTCCAGTGCTATTCAGGGGTGATGGAGAAGAAGGCCAGCCCTCTAGCTCTGTCTGTGTGGTTTCCAGCCACCAGGTTTATCAAGCAAATCTAAGCCAATATCCTTGCTCCTCTCACAGTCCGAAGACCAACCATTGCCCTCAGGCAATTAATTTAGCTGCCACAACTTAAACAGGGAAGACAAATTCTGATTCATTCTTGGCCCTATCGTGGCCAAAATGACTCTTCAAATGAAATTACAACAGCCCCAAAGACGTAAGGAAGACCATGGCAACACAACCAACAACGTGGGAAAATAACAGTCCTGAAATGTATCAGTGAGCACAGCTCACAACAAACGTGGGGAATACAGCCCATCTTGGGCAACAGAACCACTGAGAAAACACATAAATACCACGCAGAGGAAGAGAGAAATACTGACTTTTGATTGCCACAGCATCCGTGATTTCGCAGGGAAAAGAACGATGTGGGAAAACCCAGAAATTCCTGTGCGTGAGAGGAACAATCAGACCCCGTGAGGAATGAACAGACAATGGAGGCCCTGCGTGAGGAAGAACAGCTCTGTTTTTGTCCGTGGATGCACAACAATAGGAATGACGCGAATTGGAAGTGCGTGAGCCTTCAGCACAGTCGTGGAGAGAGAAAATGTCTGTGTGAGTGAAGAGTGCGTGGGGGTGTGGACTGACAGTCCTGCCACCCCACTCCCAAAACCATTAACTGCCTCAACCACCAGCAGCCATTATTCAATGAAGGTGGTTGGATAACACAAGGGGAGAAGACACATGGGTATTTTTCTCTCATTGGCCAGGGTTTGAAAAATCCCCCCCCCCCACATCCTCATCCTTGGGAAAATCATGCCCCTTTCGATTTAGTTGCCGCGACCGTAGCTGGTTATGTTCATTTAATTAATTATAGATGCATATTTACATGACGACCATCTTAATATATGCCGCATGCCCCGATATACCATCGATGGCAAATTTAAATCCAAAACATATCATAACCGATCAATGGTGCGGCCTTGGCCTTTAGCTCCACACCATGATCATTTACAATTTATACATCATATACATCTAATGTAACAGGGTCAAAACCGGGACATTACACTCAAGCCGTGACTTGTAAATAGTTGATTTCTTGTTTTTGTACAATATTATGTTTATAGCTTTTGCGGCCTATCAAGCCATGCACAGTTTAGTTTAAGGCATAGATATTTTCTCTTTTGAGCTCGAACTCAGTTTAATTTTAAGCTCTTAAGGAGATTTCGTAAACTAGGTTTTTTACCCTTATTCGCCTGTGTAAAAGAAATTTTTGTTGTATATTAATTAGTTTGTATTAATGATTCTGTTAATAGCTTGACCTGTTATTCCATCATATTATAATTATTTGATTTCAAGCTCAGATATTCGAGCTAGGTTTCCTGTAGGTGACATGTGTGTAAAATAATTTCTTTAATTTATTCTTCAAGTTTTATTTTAATAATTAATTGATTTAATTAATGCTCTGGTATATAGTGTATTATATTTCCATAGTTATCTTTTCACTGTCCTTAAAGGACTGTAATAATCTACAATACTTTTGTTGTTCAATAACAATTATTCCATATACTTGGATTATTGTTTAAATGATTATTATTTACAATATTATTGTTATTAGTTATTGTTATTAGGGTTTTGACCATGTACTTTCTTTTATAAGTAACTTTTTGTTTATAAAATTTAAATGAATTAGTTCTTTTATAAATAACATTTATTAAATGTTATTTACCATCGTATTCTAGTTGTTTGTATTAAATAAAATATAGATAGGTTTATTAAAGTTCTTTGTTCAGATGTTCTTCATCTCTGTATTTAATTTATCTATAGAAATTAATTAAGCTAGTAATACCCTACTTGAAGTATGAACATTTGTAAATATAGTTAGTTATTATGAACAGTAAATAAACTAAGTATATCAGACTTTATTCTCTCATTCATAGAATAAAATAAGTTCTTTATCTAAAGTATTTCTTCTGCCTCTGTTACAAGTTAATAGTATAATTTACAAAATAAAGTACTGTGTAAAAGTAATAACTTATTTACTTGAATAATTTGTTAATATAAAAACCTGCTTTCTTTAAAGTATTTGGCTATTTCTTTTATAGCATTCTTACAACAACAATCTGGTTAAACAATAAACTTACCTAATAGGATATTGTTCTTATCTGATAACAACTACATACATAAATAGATTACTGCATGATACATCAGTTCATTTCGGGTTTCTAACATATCTATAATCTATTTAAATACACTTCCTGTGCTGGAGTAGGTTCTGGTCCACTCCAGATGTGGAAAAACACAGGTTAGGATTATTTTTCATCAATTTCAGAATCAGTTTTTTCAATAAACTAAAATATTACTAACACTATCAATTCACAACTAAACATTTAACATTCAATAACCAGTCAGGCTCACATTTAAACATTTAACACAGTGAAATTAAAAGACTGTAGAACCTGATTAATCTGGACAACAACAGCGTTGGGAGGCCGTTTCTCCCTACCAACTCCTGGAGAGTGCTCAAACAATGTCTCCTCCGGACCCTCGACCCTATTGCTGGTCTCCTTGGCTAAGAACTGGTGGAGCAGCAAACAAGATACTAGTTCAATGACTTAGTAATCTTTTTGCACTCAACAATAAGATCCTTCTGCTGAAAAGCTACACTAGATAACTTTTTGCAGTTAACCCCTCAAACACCTTCCACAAATTTCCTTGCCATTGAAATTTTTTGAAGTACATTCACCTAAATGATCCTCTTCCTGGAATGAGCAGCCTTAGCTCTCTTCAATGGGCATTTTTATCAAGATTTCCTATGTCTTTTGGGTTAGTTGTCATTAATTGATCCACCTACTCTGATCCCACTTTCTTGGGGGGTCATGACCCCAAATGTAAGGAGGCTTCCACCTGCAACAGTTGGAAGTATTTGAGGATGCTGCCACTTGTCTATTTTCTCTCCACCCAGTCTCCTCCACCAACTTGATCAGTAAACACTCTTTTAACAGCTCTCCCAAGCTGTTGTCTCCACTTTTATTTATTTATAATTAAAATATTCAGAATTACATTCAACATCCTTGACTCTGCTCAGTCATCAATTACAACTTAGCATAAAATTTAACATATTTTCTTGAAATAAAATCAAATATTATAATATTATTTTTTTCTAAATTGGGGCATGTGACATACACACCCCCTTAGAATATAACATCGTCCTCGATGTTATTTATTCTTCATCCTCATAATTCCCCTGGAACAGAATTGGATATGCATCTCGCATATTACTTTCCAATTCTTAGGTGGCTTCCTCTGGACTAAGGTGCTTCCGTTGCACCTTCACCTGTCCAATGGTGTGGTTCCGAAGTGTGATCTCCCTCTGCCCGAGGATACAATCCGATTTGACCAAAAAATCTCCTTCTGGTTCCACCTATATATCATTCTAGTTAACAACATGAGTAGCATCATGAACATATTTCTTTAATACGGAAATGTAAAAAACATTATGTACTCTTAAATTTGCTGGTAATGCTAATTGATAAGCTACTTGTCTAATCCTAGACAGAATTTCAAATGGACCACAGTAACAAGGTGCCAATTTTGCACAACTCCCCAATCTCAGAGAGCTATTTTAGGGCCTTGCCTTGATGAACACATGTTCACCTACCTGAAACTACCTTAGAGTTCTTTTTAAGTCTACTTGACTTTTCTGATGATCCTGTGCCACTTTCAGATTTCCCTACACTTGTTTTACAATTTCTTCCATTTCTTTTAACAGTTCAAGACCTAATACCAATCTATCCATTGGATTACTCCAAGAGATAGGAAAATTACATTTTCATCTATATAAAATTTCAAAAGGACTAAATCTGACTGATTTCTAATAATTATTGTTATAATCAAATTCTACCAGATGCAAATTATCCTCCCATTTACCTGGTCGGTCTTTCACATACATTCTTAATAGATATTCCAGTACTTGATTTACCCTTTCATTTTGTCCATCTGTTTGTGGATGGAATGAAGTACTAAAATTTAATGTAGTGTTTAACCCTTTAAACGAAGACTTCCAAAAGTTTCCTATAAATTTAGGATCCCTATCTGAGATTATGACTTTTGGTACTCCATGCAATCAGAAAACTTGTTTTAGAAAATATCAGCTATGTTTGCAGCTTTATAAGTAGTTTTAACATGTATAAAGTGAGTTGTTTTGCTTAACTTATCAACTACTACCATGATAGAATCATTTTGATTTTGATTTCTAGGCAGCCCAGTAATAAAATCTAGACTAATTGTCTCCCATTTTCAGCTAGGAATGGGTAATGGCTGAAGCAATCTAGCTGGGTGTTGATGTTCATTTTTTACCTGTTGACATTCAAAACACCTAGCAATATATTCTTCTACTTCAGTCTTCATATTCGGCCAAAAATAATCTTTTTTTAACATAGTTATAGTCTTTTGATAACCTGGATGACCTAAGTATGGAGTTTTATGAATTTCATCCATAATTAACAGCTTAACTTTAGGTACGTTAGGTACATACATTCTATCTTTATACAGTAAAAACTCTTTTGCATTTAAACTGTAACCTTTAATTAAGTTTTCTGTTGGATTCTCCTTAATTTTAGGTTGCAATCTTTGGTAAATTTCATCTTGTTATATTCCTTCTTTAAGCTGTTCATCCAAATCTGTAGCATAAGTGCTCACAGCTGCTACAAAATTCAGTCTTGCATTCCTACTTAATGCATCAGCAACTTTATTTTCTTTACCTTTTATGTGCTGAATTTCAAAATCATATTCACTTAAGAAAGCTAACCACCTAGCTTGTATGGCATTTAAATTAGGCTAATCTAACAGATACTTCAATCCTTTATTATCAGTCATTAAAACAAATTTTCTGCCAATTAGGTGATGTCGCCACATCTTTAAGGCGTGTATAACAGCCGCTAATTCCAGATCATATGTTGCATAATTCTTTTCATTAACTTTTAACTTTCTAGACTCATAGGCAATAACATGCCCTTCTTGAGTCAGAACACTGCCTAAGCCATCATTGTAGGCATCAGTGCACACAACAAATTCTTTGTTATGATCAACTATTCTTAAAATAGGTGCACTGGTTAATAAAGTTTTTAACTTTTTAAAGCTTTCCTCACATTTCTGATTCCATTCAAACTTCTTTCCCTTCTTTTGCAAGGAAGTTATCAGATTTGCAATTCTCAAAAAACCTTCAATGAACCTCTAGTAGTAACCGGTAATGCCCATGAAGGATCGAACATCCGTCACCTCCTTAGGAACTGGCCAATCTTCGATTTCTCTTATCTTTTCAGGATCTACTAAAATCCCTTCCTTGGTCACCACATGACCTAAGTACTAAATCTTATCCTTAAATAAATCACATTTACTAAACTTTACGAAGAGTTGATGATCTCGTAACTCTTGCAAAACAATTTTTAGATGTTCTTTGTGTTCTTCTTTAGTTTTTTAATAGATTAGAATTTCATCGATAAACACGACCACAAACTTATCTAAATACTTATGCATAATGTCGTTCATTAAACACATGAAAACAGCTGGAGCATTAGTAAGCCCGAATGGCATTATGACAAATTCATAATGACCATATCTAGTTCTGAAAGATGTCTTAAAGATGTCTTCATCTTTAATCCTTACTTGATGATATCTAGACCTTAAATCTATTTTCGAAAACATTGTGGCTCCATGTAGTTGATCAAATATATCATCTATGCGAAGCAACGAATATCGATTTTTGATGGTCATCTTATTTAACTAACGGTAATCTATGCAAAGTCGCATGGTTCCATCTTTTTTCTTAACGAAGATGACAGGTGCCCCCCAGGGAGACACACTTGGTCAAATATAATTTTTATCAATTAATTCTTTTAATTGAGATTTTAATTCATTAAGTTCGAGTATGTTCATTCGATAAGGGGCCTTTGAGATAGGTACCAGCTCAATGGTGAAATCCAATTCCCTTTTTGGAGGTAATGCCGAAATTTCTTCAGGGAATACATCAACATATTCTCTTAAGACCGTTATGTCTTCCACTTTTAACTTATATGTCTTAATTAGGCTCTCTTCATCAGTTATTGTTACTGCATAAGCTTTACATCCCTTCCTAATATCTCTCTTAAGCTATAGGGCAGAAATCTGCCTTATGGTGGTTTTTCTAGGGATTCCTTTAACACTTACTGGTTTTCCATCACTGTTTAAACATGTGAAAGTTTTATCATAACAATTTAGAATTGCTCTATGTTGTTCTAACCAGTCCATACCAATAAGCAAATCATAAGAACCAAGAGGCAAAACATTAAGCTTGACAACAGTTTCAAAATGATCCATAACTACTGCAAATTCTTTTACAAAAAAAGTTACCTTTCTTTTAGCACCAGTGGCTAACTGAACCAACCAAGAATTCTCAATTTTTTCAACAGATAACTTACATTTTTCTACTATATTAGGTGCAATATAACTAAGACTAACTCCTGGATCAATCAAAATAGTTACTGAGGTCTGATTTATCATACCTTCTACTTCCACCATGGAAGTATGATATTATGCTTGCCGATTCTCCAAGGATTCATTGATTCTGGGCATGGTCCTCGCCAGTTCCCCAATGGTCATCTCCTCCTGTATGGTATGAATATTTCTAATAGTCTTCTTCCGATTAAAACAGACTAAAGCATAGTGTGGTCCATTACACTCCTAACACTTGATAGGCTATTTGCGCTCAA
The DNA here is from genome assembly GCA_001517045.1 of Pseudotsuga menziesii. Classification (NCBI taxonomy): domain Eukaryota; kingdom Viridiplantae; phylum Streptophyta; class Pinopsida; order Pinales; family Pinaceae; genus Pseudotsuga; species Pseudotsuga menziesii. The sequence continues at coordinate 19,250 of LPNX010500609.1, read as the reverse complement.
AGTTCTTGGTAAAATTTCCATGATTATTAGCAAATTCCTTACCCTTAGAATTATTCTGATTGCTGGGTGTATTGTTCTTATTTCCTTGGAAGTTCTTATTATTAGAATAATTTATGGCCTTACTCCTCTTAGAATTTCTGTTGGGCACAAAATATTTCTTCTTTTGTTCATACTGGTTATTATTTTTCTTAGCTTTCTAGTTGGTCAAGCTTTCCTTCTTTCAATTCTGCTCAAAACAGAAGTTAGCTTTCCTCATAGCTTCTTCCAAAGTCTTTGGATTTTCATATTCAATCCTATCCTTAATATGGTAAGGTAGATAGCTAAGGAATCAATGTACCTTTGGTTTCTCATCCACAAGGTATGGTACATACCTAAGTAGACTTAAGAACTTGCTGTTCAGGTCTTTCATTGTCATTGATCCTAACTTCAGCTCATAAAATTCTTTTGCTCTTTCCTCATAATATTGCTCAGATAGAAATTTCTTTTTAAAATACCTCTTAAAGGTACTCCATTTTACATTTTTCTCTTTTATTCCCTTAACTCTTTTCAAGTCTTGCCACCAAATGGCAGCCTTTCCTGAGAGGTTATAAATAACAATTCTAGCCTTTAACTGGTTAGAATAGTTATATATTTGGAAGTATTTCTTCATCCCAGATAACCAGGATTCAGCTTCCTCCCCCTTCTCAGTCTCTCCATTTAAGGTTGGTGGTTTTATCTTTTTGAATTCTTCGAAAATATCCTCATAAGGTTTGTATTTCCTCTTTTTAGTGTACTGATTATCATCACTACTGTCACTAGTAGAATGGTAATTTTGTTGTTCACCAAACACCTCAAAAGATGAACTACTTTCAGTTTTAGTATGTTTCATCTTTTTAGATTTACGTTGATGAATTGTATCTTCTGATTCTGTTCTTCTACCCCTACCGTCAGTTTGAAACTTTTCAGTTAGGATCTGATTCAGCTCTTCTTGAGCCCTCAGAATCCTTTCATTTTCTCGCTTTACAGACTCCATTTCAGATTTTAGGTTTTTTACAGTTTGTAACAATTCTGAGGAATTGGTAGTTAAATCCTCTGGTATAGGATCTCTTGGTAAATTTCCTGGTTCAGTAACTGGAGATTCCTCCTCTACATATTCTTCCATCCTTTCCATACCTGTATGTTAAACTTCAAAAACAATTCTCTGTTGAATAACATTTAAAAGAAAATACGTCAGTATAATAATTCAGTTTACTATTTCCTAAAAGCTATTTGGGATTCATCAAGGCCTAGTGTTTGAACCTTGTGCTCTGATACAACATGTCAAAACCCCAAATTTTCACATAAATTTAAAATTTTGAAATAACATAAAATGTTGGAACTGCGGTTTACTAACTACTAAAGGTTAGCAATATAAGAAACAGTTAATAGATTAGTTTTACATAATCTCAATTATGTTATTTCAACAGTTTCCTTTTTGAAGCAAGATTATGTTTAACTTGCGCATTATTTCTACTTTCAGTTTACTGATGAATTTTATTTATGACAAGTAGGTAGAATCTGATTTGAAATCCTGGGCTTACTTAGCATTTATGCTAACACAAAAAGATTACTTGTTCTTACAGGTTTTACAGGTATGATTCAATGCATCACGCTTTAAATTTCATAAAGTAACCAACAGTATTTCTTTTTGCAATTACGAGCTTAGTAAAATAAGCTGTTATATTTCAAGCTTCTTCCATGAGGTATAATAGTTTTGTATCCTTAAGTTGTTCTTGTAAATGAAATACAAGTGATTGAGTTTCTTCCTTTAACGTAAGTAGCGACAGTAAAATACTTTCTTTGATTCTCAACTTGTGATCTTAGTTGCAAGTAACTTCTACTTTAGTGTGCATAACCTGTAATTCTATAATGATTGTTCTATCAGTATTTATACATTATCAACTTATAATATTAGTATAACCAATTGCTCGACATTTATCTTCGGCAAGGAAGCTTATTTCCTGTAAAGTTCTTAACATTGCGTCGAAACATGTGGTTCTAAAGTCCTTAGACTCTAGTAGGATTATTCTAATTCAGTTTCTTATTTTTCTATAATACTTCTCTTGTAATTAGGTTACTGTCTATAAACTGTTTATTGTGGTTGATGCTTTTGAGGAAGATCGACTTACCACTGCATGCTAAGAATCAGATATTTTGTATAATCTTAAAACTATTTTACTACGTATAAAGACATGGTAGTTACCAACAAAATACCAACTTGAGAAATAACCAAAGACTTATTTAAAGTCTAAACTCAATTAGACTATGTAAAAGTATTATGTAACTAATATTTTACCATATTGTCATCTTTATCGTTTATTTCAATGTTTTTACATATATATATATTAATATGTTCATAGACATACAATCCTGTCATTAATTGAATTTCCCAAACAAGTCTAAAACACCTTGATCTTGTAATGAATTTTATGAATTCTAAACTTTTAATTTACTAAACAATTTAACATAAACTCGACTAGGGTTATGGGTTTAGAGGAGTGTAGCCTCGCGTTGATCATAACACATATGGAAACATAGTATTAGATCTTTGTTCTATGATTTCTCACATTTCAACTCAGGCTTAAGAAAAACAACTAGTTATTATACTTTAACGTGGATAAACATGGTAATCATAACATTCACGTTATAATATTGACATTTGTAAAAGATTGAGGCATTATTTCCACTCCATTTATTGGTTTATGGGTAAGGTTTTTGTGTTATTTCCACTGCATGGTTAAAAAAAATTAAGTGACCACATGGTCTCCTCCTCGCCAAGTGTTGAAAATATATAAACCGATGTAACCCTACACTTTGTTATTTCCCTCCGTAGTTCTCGGGCCTTTGGGCCGCTCTGCAACCATTGTCATGAAAAATAATCCTAACCTGTGTTTTTCCACATCTAGAGTGGACCAAACCGTACTCCAGCACAGGCAGTGTATTTAAATAGATTATAGATATGTTAGAAACCCGAAATGAACTGATGTATTATGCAGTAATCTATTTCTATATGTAGTAGTTATCAAAGAAGAACAATATCATGTTAGTTAAGTTTATTGTTTAACTAGATTGTTGTTGTAAGAATGCTAGAAAAGAAATAGCCAAAGACTTTACAGAAAGCATGTTTTTATATTAACAAATTATTCAAGTAAATAAGTTATTACTTTTACGCAGTACTTTATTTTGTAAATTATACTATTAACCTGTAACAGAGGCATAATAAATACTTTAGATAAAGCACTTGTTTTATTCTACGAACGAGAGAATAAAGTCTGATATACATAGTTTATTTACTATTCATAATAACTAACTATATTTACAAATGTTCATACTTCAAGTAGGTTATTACTAGCTTAATTAACTTCTATAGATAAATTAAATACAGAGATAAAGAACATCTGAACAAAGAACTTTAATAAACATATCTATATTTTATTTAATACAAACAACTAGAATACAATGGTAAATAACATTTAATAAATGTTATTTATAAAAGAACTAATTCATTTAAATTTTATAAACAAAAAGTTACTTATAAAAGAAAGTACAGGGTCGAAACCCTAATAACAATAACTAATAACAATAATATTGTAAATAATAATCATTTAAACAATAATCCAAGTGCATGGAATAATTGTTATTGAACAACAAAAGTATTGTAGATTATTACATTCCTTTAAAGTGAAAAGATAACTATGGAAATATAATACACTATATACCAGAGCATTAATTAAATCAATTAATTATTAAAATAAAACTTAAGAATAAATTAAAGAAATTATTTTACACACAGGTCACGTACAAGAAACCTAGCTCGAATATCTGAGCTTGAAATCAAATAATTATAATATGATGGAATAACAGGTCAAGCTATTAACAGAATCATGAATACAAACTAATTAATATACAGCAAAATTTTCTTTTTTACAGGCGAATAAGGGTTAAAACCCTAGTTTACAAAATCTCCTTAAGAGCTTAAAATTAAACTGAGTTCAAGCTCAAAAGAGAAAATCTCTATGCCTTAAACTAAACTGTGCATGGCTTGATAGGCCGCAAAAGCTATAAACATAATATTGTACAAAAACAAGAAATCAACTATTTACAAGTCACGGCTTGAGCCAGAGTACCCTGCTAGAAGCAAGGGTTTAACAAAAACCAAACTAATAATCTGAAGAATAGTAACCCATGAAGGGTAAAAACCAGGCCGTAACTTTCCAATTGGAAACTGTCCCTTAAGGACTGCATAAGCAGGGAATGCCATTTGATAACCAAGGCTTACCCGTAGCCGTGGTGCCTTCTTTTTCTTGAAAGATTTCTATCAAAGGATGAGCGAACTGTCACTTGCAAAGAAGAAAACCTACGTTAATTAAAAAAAATGATTTTAGAACTGTAAACCGAAATAAAGTCTAGTTTAAGAGATTCTTACTAAGTTTACAGTACCTGGAAGTGAAGGTTATGGAGCCATGAAGAAACAGTAGCACCGCCACCAGTGAAACAAAAATCCAAAATCCTCATTCTCGCAGTAACAGTTTAGCTAGAGACTCATGTACAAGCCACTAATAGTAGCAAGCCAATCTTAAAAACTATCCCTGCATCGGCAGGCCACGGAGGAACAAGCAAGGAGCCACTACAGGCCGTAAGTCTTATGCCATGACTCTTTACAAACCTTGCAGAGATAAGACACATAGTTCACATAAAGAGTTTGAGAACAACTAGTGTAGACTGAATACAATTTAAACCGAGACTCGGAGCACAATTACCAATAGTAAGGTAGCATGGCTGCCATGAATTTCAAAATCATTTTTTTAATAAACTAAAAGATTACTAACACTATCAATTCACAATTAAACATTTAACATTCAATAACCATTCAGGCTCACATTTAAACATTTAACACAGTGAAATTAAAAGACTGTAGAACCTGATTAAGCTGGATAATAACAACATTGGGAGGCCGTTCCTCCCTACGAACTCCTGAAGAGAACTCAAATAGCATCTCCTTAGGACCCCCGAGCCTGTTCCTGGTCTCCTCGGCTGAGAACTGGTGGAGCAGCAAACAAGATACTAGTTCAATGACTTAGTAATCACTCTACACTCAAAAGTAAGATCCTTCAGCTAAAAAGCTACACTAGATCAATTTTTGCAGTTAACCCCTCAAACACCTTCTACAAATTCCCTTGCCATTGAAATCCTTTGAAGTACATTCACCTGAATGATCCTCTTCCTAGAATGAGCAGCCTCAGCTCTCTTCAATGGGCATTTTTATCAAGATTGCCTAGGTCTTTTGGGTCATTTGTCATTAATTGAGCCACCTGCTCTAATCCCACTTTCTTGGGGGATCATGATCTCAAATGTAGAGAGGTTGCCACCTGCAACAGTTGGAAGTGTTTGAGGATGCTGCCACTTGTCTATTTGCTCTCCACCTAGTCTCCTCCACCAACTTGACCAGTAAACACTCTTTTAATAGCTCTCCCAAGCTGTTGTCTCCACTTTTATTTATTTATAATTAAAATATTCAGAATTACATTCAACATCCTTGACTCTGCTAAGTCATCAATTACAACTTAGCATAAAATTTAACATATTGTCTTGAAATAAAATCAAATATGATAATATTGTTTTTGCAAAATTGGGGCATGTGATACTTGGCATGTATATGTTTTAATTAATCTATTATTTATTATTTTCTAAATATTTTTTTCATTTTTCATAAGCTTTATATTTTGATTTAATTTACTAAGGTTCTATCAAGGGATCCATGGTCATACACATTCCCTTCAAATAGAATTCACCAATGTTCTTTCAAGGGTTCCATGGTTGTACATACATCATTCACATACACCTTATCAAGGCTCTATCAATGGTGTGATGACATGCCCTTCAAATAGACATTTTTCTGCAATGGCGACATGATATGACGATTGAGACTAGATTAAATCAATCCACCCATATCCTCTTGCGAGACTAATTCTCCCTAAGTAACAAGGTCGACACTTTATTGAACTTCTCTTAGTCAAAATGTTGTGAGTGATCGAATATGTATCCTACCCTCATGGAAACATGCATCTAATGAGTAAATTTCTCACTCACTTTGTAGTTGCGGCATGGAAACCAACATTATTTATTGCATGAATTCCCCCATACAACCCCATTACCCATGTGTGGTCTGATTAGCAATCACGATTTTGTGCCTAAACACATGCAATTCACAAGCATCAAATAGCTCATGTAAAATAATCAAATATAAATTCATCACATTATATTACCTAATACCATATCTGAGCTCAATATGGAGCCTATGCAACATTTTATGCCATCTTGTCTAAACTCGCACCTTTTCCTCCACACTTCGAAGAACTTGTCAAAGTATCTAATGTTTATCTATCTATCTATCTATCTATCTATCTCTCTCTCTATATATATATAGGCAATGGTTAGTCATCATATATGAATCCATTGAGATCATTTATTTCTAACATAAGCATTTATTTGTGAGCAAATGTCCCCTAGGAATAATCATCACGCATTTCTGGCTAGAATAGGGCATTACACTACATCAATGTTGAACACATTTCCTTAAGCACCAACCTCTAATGTGGTCATTATTAGGTTGTCATTTCCTAATTAAGAGATGATTAACTCAGTCCTTCATATTATTGATTATATCTAATTATTGCATATGCTATTTTTCCAACGTCATCTCAATTCGCCCTTCTTCACAATCTATAACGATCTTAAGTTGTAAGAAAAAGAGAAAAAATTACTATAAAGACAAATTACTTAATCTATATCCCTCTTCCTCTACCTTTAATACAATTAGGTATACATAGTTTTGGGTTCTTTATTCATCTTCTCCATATACATATTATCAATATTCTCAATCATATTAAATCCTCTTAAATTCCACAACAAATACTCAATGTTGTATATTAAACCCTCATAGTTTGCATTATGAAAGTTAAACCCTCACTAACATAACATATGCTTGTAATAGTTTCAATATGCTCTTTTACAATATTTATTTGTAACACGCTATTTGGTATTCAATCAGGGTATGGGATGCAAATTATCATTTATTTTTTTCATTTCATTTCCTAATAAGTTGTGGCAAATCATTTGTGAGAGACCTAAAGCATTAGACTCATTAACCATTAAAGTGTAAACTTTATATTATAACATAATCATTTAATAAACTATAGAGATCTAAAGCATTAGACTCATTAACCATTAAAGTGTAAACTCTATATTATAACATAATCATTTAATAAACTATACAGAGATTTGCATTAAGATCAAAAGTGTCCACAGGCATAAAACGGACTTGCTTTCATAATCCATCATTCTTTAATATTTTGTATATATTTAAATACAATTAACTAACTATTTCCCTATAAAGATTATAATAATAAAATTGAGAGTTGTGACATTTTTTAAGATAAACATATCAAGTATAAGAAAATTAATTATAATGTTTGTATATTGTTATTTCATTATATTTAATCAAGATCGTAATTTCAATTTATTTGAAATCATTATCTCTTGATTATAAACATCAAACATATATTTGTGGAACTATTTACATTAAAACCTTTCCAAAATAATTAAACATGAAATAATTTCCATTTACTTGTATGCATTAAAGGTGATGGTAAAGTGGAATCCTTGTCTTCCATTCTTGGGCATATAAATCTTACAAGTACTGATGTTCATTAAGATTGAGGATTTTCTAATGAATTTAGATAAATCATAGTATTTATAGTATTATACTTTATCATTTATATGAAAAAGGTTGTTAATAATAAAAAATCCTCAAATTTCCGTTGAGAGGCCTCACTACTTTGGGATGTGTAATTAACTATTTAAAAATCTATTTATCTAATTTTATGTGCAATAATATATATGTTTAAGAATCTATGTAACATTTTTCATTAACTAAAAATATGACACTATCGTATGTGTCAAGTACATTTGGTCATGGGTTTTGAACCTGGATGTGGACAACTATAGCATACTTCTCCAACCACCCAACCTACAGGAGTAACCCCTCTATGCAACGTATATATGTACAATGATCATTCATTTTGTAAGTTGAAAACACATTAACTATCGTAGATGCATTCTCGGTATTTTTCCTTTTCTTAATTTATTGTTTGCAATAAAACATAAAAGATAACTAATCAACCAAAATTATCACCAAGAACACACTAAGTAATAAATTCCTCCACACCCTTTGGTATTTTGCTCATCTACTTATAGTTTATAATTTGTTTTATGTTATCATTCAAACTAGTAAGGTATTGACGGAGATGCTTTGCAGAGATGCATAAATCATGTTATTTGTCTATTTTTAATAACACTTCTAACAAATGTTCATAATCATTGACTAATTATGAATGAACATTACTAACATAATAAATCGAAAAAATTATGTTTTCTCATTATCATTACATAACAATAACTTAACGTAAAAATAAACTTATATTTGAATTGAAATATTCTAGCGACTGAATGTACAATTGTTACTTTCGACTAAATGATAGGCACTCTATCCATCCTATAATCTTTCAACTAAGAGGCCACCCATGATATAGGAAACATATACACTAGAGCGCTAAAAAAAATAAGAATATCGCACATGTATTCCTCGCATAAAAAAATAGAACTTCAACCCTCAACTAATAAGGTTAGATTCCAACAAATAAAACTCACCTTTAAGTAACAAAAGAAATAGGGATTTTGGTTTTCATTGTAAATCTAAACGCCAATAAGGATTAAGATGGATCTTATTGGAAAACTCAATTTAGGAAAAATATAGAACTATTGGATCCACTTCAACACATATTGATAATAAAGAAATAAAGATGGAGCCCTTGGATCTGCTACAAATTCAATATATATAATTAAAATGTAAATACAAAGAAATATCTCCTCCTCACTTCATAAATATACAACAATAATATTAAAATATCAAAGGGTTGATCTTCTATCAAGAATTCACCCTGTCTCTTCCGCAACAAAATATAATTTACAACAAAATGCAGTGCAACTTCTTAGCACAATCATAATGGAATACCCCAATGGAATGGATGGATCCATAGTGGAAATATTGATTAGATAAAGGATCGATATTCCATCAATAAGTATCCCTCTCTAGTCATAGCTATACAATACCTATAGAAAATAAATAGGAAGATATTCACCCCTTGGTTTGTAGTGACACCAATACATAAAGACAATATATGGAAGGGGAGTCATCCCTCTGCTCACAACAACAAAGTGTATATATGTATAAATTGTTTATGATAAGTTATCCCTTTCTTGTTTTATGGTATTAAAAACATATAAAGGAAACAAAATATTGGATTATTGACTCTTGTTGGTGTTTCTCCCTTCAATCCAGGTTCAAACCTTCTTTGTACAACAACAAATCCCAAGATATTGGCTCGAGAGAGCAAGGCTTAGTTGGCAACACTTGCGACACAAATTTAGTCTCACCCATTATATCTCTTATGGGTAGCTGCCAAAATGAGGTTTCTGCAATTGGGTGTGGATTTTTCCTCTCACAACACCTTACCAACTAGATCAATTGAAACCAGTGGGTGTCTTACTTATATTTATTACGCGCATTCAATATATTACCTATACTTATCTGTCAACGTCGATTACAATTGTCAATATAATTACTTATTAGTGATTCCAATTAGAAATAGTGCAACATATGAATACAAGAAATATTTATAAGAAAATACATAAACACTTACTCACATGATACATTCATGCGACACAAATACATTCATCAAATACACATTGACACAGTAATTGACGTGGAAACCCATCCAGGAAAAACCACAAAGGAGCTCTACAAACATGAGAAATATATGCACCTTCGGTCTATGCACTCAACTTATAGACTCTGTTCTAGATATTCTTCTACAATCTATACAGACTTCTCTCTCCTCTCATGCTCTTTGGTCATAGATCTCTAATTCTTTCTCTCCTTCACTGTATTGTTCATCCACACAAAGCTTGTATCGACTAGCTCTTCTCTATGACTCTAATGTCGACCCGCACACACCCTGGATTGACTCACTCTTCTCTTTTACTCTTTGAATATTCTAATAAACATAGACCAACTAGGAAGTAAACAACAAACTGACTGACTAGGAAGTAATAGAAGCCACTGACTAACTAGGAACCAACTCATACACATATTGGGTTCTTCCTTTATAGACTCTTTACATGTTGTTATCATCCAAATTCATTTTGTTAGCCGACAGGATGTCATTCCTATTCTCATACATTCTCGTTAAAACTATTCAATAGGCACTATCGTCCCAAAATACAAATATTCTTTATTCCCTAAAGCACGTGTGACTTTAGTTGACTTCTTACCCATGATATATTTAGCTTTTCTTTTTATCCGCTGCACACCATCTATATTTGTTCCTTTCATCATAGCTGATCTCACCACATATTCCCCTTCTGCCGTGGACTTATTCCTTCGAGGAAGCTTCTGAACTAGATTTCCTTCTCCTGCTACTTCTTATGTTTATCTCTTCCTCTACCGCAACTTCCTCTGTCGTGTGACCAGACTCTTCACATTGTGAGCATAATTCTATTTAAATTCTGCCTATCATTTCCTATAGCCAATATACCCCCAACACTCACATGTGGCTAGTCCTAAGCCACACTTCCCTACTCCAAAACTTCTGCAGTTGTGATGACTTTGTTTTGGAAATATTAAAATATTTTTACTATTTCCTCTATCTCTCGTCGCACATCCTCTTCTTCCTTCTGCAATTTTTCCATGAGGTCGGAGTTGATGTGTTTCAATGTTACAAGTCCTACAAATTATGCTGCTTGTCACACCTTCTGATGTACATGATGAATGATGCCCGTAATTCTTTCTTCTTCAGCCTGCAACTATGCAACTTTGTTAGTCCTCTACTTCTATTGAGTTCGCAGTGCTATGACGTGTTGTTGTAACTTTCTCATATCCATGACATTATCCATTTTCTCGGCTAAGGGAAAATTCTTCATTTCATTCTTCAGTTTATTTTTTCTATCTCAACAATGTACAACTGCTTGGCGACTCATTCTAGCTCTGCATCGTCGATCCATGCTTCCCAAGTCTAATGAACTTGTTCAATGGACTTGGAACATAGTGCCTCTTCCTCTTCTATCTTATTCATAGATTCTATTGGTGTTATTCTTCTTTCTTGGTTTGAAAAGTTACTGCTTTGGAGCGTTAGGACCGACGAGAGATAAAATATCATCGACATCACCAGTTATATCCTAAACTTCTTGCAAAGTTGAAGACAAAATCCCAGGTGCTTTCCTGGACATTATTTTCTTTGACTTCTTCCTCCCCAAAGGAAGAAACATTTCATCAACCACTTCTTCGTCATCAATGAAATATTCCATCTAATCTTCTTCCCTCAAGTAATCATTGCCAAATATATATTATACTTTTTGTACATTTGTTGGTGATGTTGTAGGCTCTCGTCGTTATTCACTATTATCCGGACTCTGGTTCGGAACGACGGATTTTACTAATGGCTAGTTTGCATTCTGTTGGCTCTACCCCTAAGTGTGTCCAATAATTTAGGTGGAATATCATCTGGTAGCCAAATTTCAACCATTTCTTCTTTTTCTTCCATCATTAGTGCTGAGACGACTTTCTTCTTGCGGGTACCGGAACGTTTCTTCATTGACGAACTAGGAGGGTCAGGTCATAACCTTACATTAGGGATGACTAGAATTTGTTCAGTTTCCTATGCATCCCTTTCCTATAGTGGAACATATCCAGTAGTGTATTCCATAATGAGCATCGGTGATGCAATATCAACAGTGGATTCTACAACTTAGCTTGTACTGTAAATCGAAATAACCATGCTATGGAAAAAACTCACTTCGTCTCTTGCAATTGCAAATAATAATTTCTCTTCTCGAGCGCAACATAATGAAATGAAACTTGGGCCTCATAAGAGATATAATAAAATATTATGATTTAGCCATTTTGTGGGGAATGTTAATTTACAACTCACCTGTCGCACTACAATCTATGTAACTATGGTTAAGTTAAATTGAAGATATGTCGACAAATAAAATTAATAAAAAAACTGCTTATGACATGACTAGAAGTAGGAGTACTTTTAACACATAAATGTACTCAAGTAAAGTACTTTCTAATTAAATAAAGTAAAATCCATGTCATGAATATGAGAATTGGTCGTCTCAATGATGGACCATTTCTTCCTCTCAACAACCCCATTTTGTTGTGGGTTGTAAGGTATAGTAAAATCCCTTTTTATACGTATTTCCATATCAAAAGAATCAAACTTTGTAGAGGTATAATATCATCCATTATCTCAGTGAATTACTCTGATCTTTCTTCCTATCTAATTTTAAACAAAGGCCTTTGATTTTGTGAACTTATTGAACACTTCATCCTTAGTCTTCAAAAATAGGTCAAGGTCTTGTGAGAGAAATCATTAATAAAATTGACAAAATAATGATTACCTATCAAGGAGGTTGAAGACACTGGGTCCACATACATATAAATGGATTAGATTAAGAATTTGTGTTGGTTATTGCTTGCTATTGGAAAACAAATCCTTTAGGTGCTCGCAAAGAGAACATCCTATGTAGACACCCTCCTTCTCTATTTTGAAGTCTAGTAATCATGATATTTTGTTTTTCAAGATATGGAATGATCCATAATTCAAGTGACCAAGACATATGTTCCATAACTCACACAACTTCGTACTAGCATGAATAATGAATCATGCTTCACTAGATCTACCTACAACTTGGAAGGACCTTCAACAAGAACCCATTTTTCCACAACATGGGTTCATCTCCTAAATATGACCTCTTTATCATCAAACTTGGCCATACACTAAATATCTACCATACAAGATATCGAAATATTATTTTTCTTTAACCCAAGAACAAACAAAACATTAATCAATTCAAAAACATCACTTTTGGGTGTCAATGAGGAGATATAGGTAACTTCTCTCATAAGATAAGTGGCATCATCACCAAAATCTATGCTCATATCTCCCTCTTGATAGTAAATATTTATTAATAGAGACCTATCATATGCCATATGTATGTAATTAAGCTCCACTGTCCTACCAACCAACACTACACATAGTGTTAGAAGATAAACAAGAGATCAAAGACATACCAATCCTAGAAAATCCTAATATCTACAATTGCAATATCCAACCTATCAGTATACGGGAAGATATTCAACCTCCATCATCATCATGAATCACCATCAAAGAGAACCACATCATGAAATCTCTAAGACATCCTCCAAAGAAAATGACAAATCCATACAAGATTAAGTTGATCCTCTAAGGCAAAGCTTATGGTATATTCAGTGAACTATGCAAGGTTATCATCAACCTATCATGATGAGAATCCATCTCATGCACCACAAATCCTTTGGTGATTTAACTATTCTAAATTGGACCAACTCCCATATATCAAGAGAATCCTAAACTAGAACAAATCCCTCATATCAAGAGAAATAATCTTGAAGTAGGAGTATCATCAAGGGAAACTCCCTCTGTCTAAGAGAATGCATAATCCTTATCTCTACACTATATAACTGTAGCAATTGTGAGTCTTCCTTCATGGAGTGGATGAGGATTTTCCCAATGGGCTTGAGGCACTCTATAAATTTTGAAAGCACCATCACATCGGAAAAATAAGTGCACATAATCGCTTAAAATAATAGAAATGACTAATCATCACCATAAACATTTGATTTTATTCCTTTACTAACCTACATATGGACTTCTACTCAATTTTTGTACAGTGTTGCAACCTATAAGCTTCTATTTGGAGATCATAACAATTTTTTCTACCCAATAGTAAAGAATCTATCATGAGATAAAATCCCAGAGAAATGATATAAAGAGACAAAACAAGAAATCCAGAATATAAGAATCGGTCATCTGGAGATCAAATCCCAGAGAAACCCTCTCTCTATCTTTAACTTTTGGTCCCCAATCATGTCCTTTCTTGTGACTCAATACCTATGATATCAAAGAAGAATTCAATTAATCTATTTATGTGTGATCGAACTTGAAAACATATGTTTACCAGGTGGAGTTTTGGGAATAGCAATTGTACCCACTTCCTGAATTCATGTTTAGGATCTTGGACATATTATCGCTTGAATTTATGCAATCGGTGAGGATGGACCAGTACTACAATTTGTCAAGGATTTGGATTCTTGGGTTACTTTAAAATTTTAAATCCCTTGTGATGTGGAGGGCCTGGTACTACAGTTTTCCTTGGATTTGGATTCTTGGGTTCCTTTAAAATTTTAAATCCCTCATGATGTGGCTATTGGAAAATTCTACATGGTTCCAATCGTCATCGTAATTGACAACGAACAAACTTCACATATTTGTGTAACACTGTCCTTTTCTGAGATGTAAAGTAGACCGTATAATCTTTGGGCTTCTAGATACACAACAAGGAGATAGATTTGGGTTCACACCAGTAAATTCCTCCTTTGGTGTCACATCCTTCAAGATCCTCTAAGGACACTTGGTCAAAACATACATGACTATGATTCAATTCCTTATCCCAATATCTCATTAGAAAATCCATGTCATGAATAATATAATTGGTCGTCTCAATGATGGACCATTTCTTCCTCTCAACAACCCCATTTTGTTGTGGGTTGTAAGGTATAGGCATCCATATGCTCCTGTAATGAGAAATATGAACAAACAAGAGATGAGGTAATACCTCTCCTTGTCTCTTTCTCTTTGGGTGAATATTCTTTGGAAGTTTCTTCTATGATGCTGGAGGCATGAAATCTTCCTTCGTTTCTTTTCCTTGCACGATAATCCCATATAAAGTGCCCTAGTTTTCGACAATAAAAGAATAGAAGCTTTGATTTGTCAAAACCTTTATTCATCTCTTTCTTCTTTGCATGAAAGGACTTCTTGGGAGAAAATGGATTCCTCCCTTTCTTGCTTCTAGCCACAAGAGTAAGATTTTGCTCCTTAGTGTTCACAACTTTGTTCTCTATGCACCCTTCTTCTTGAATGCAATCATGCTAAATTATTTCGAAGTTGGGATTCTCGTTGCTTCCATTTACCACAAAAATAAAGGTATCTCGTGAGGAGGGGATTCCATTGATGGAGATTTGAATAAGGTCATCCTCATTAATCTCCACAGCGATGCTTGCACGTGTATCATTCACCTATGAAATATTTGTGAAGAAGGAGGCTACAGTCTCATATCTTTCCATGTTCATGTTGCACAACTTGTTATTAAAATCCCTCTTTTGAGTAGGGTCCTTCTTCTCATAAAGATTTGTGAGTGTGTCAAAACACTCATTTTCCATCTTCGATGGTGTGATCATCGACATGAGGTTTTCCTTCATGGAGTCATATATGATCCTCTTTGTCTTTGCTTGATTATTCTTGTAATTTGTTCCTTCTACATTTGTAGTAGGCTCTTCGATCAAGGTAGCCACAAAGGAATCAAGATCATTCTCTTCAAGAATGTTAATTACCCTCGCCTTCCATGTGTTCAAGTTTGATGTTCCTTCAATCAGTCTTCTATTCGGATGGATATTAATGTCATTGCATCAATCTCTTTACTTAGTGCTTCAATATATGCGTATTTTTAGAATGTTTGAACAACACTAAGCTCTTGCATGCCCTTCCATCACTATAATGTGATGATGATGTTATCATCACGTTTTTTCAGGTATTTCTTGTTTTTCATCATCATGTTTTTTTAGGTATTTTTTTGTGGTAGAGGGGTACTTCAAAAGTATGTAGTGTGGGTACTCGGTGGATGTGGAATTTAATTCTGCATACAACGAACCCTCTTGCTCGAAATTTGAGTAAAAACACAAGGATCTATGTTGAAAATACGAACAAAAAAGTAGTTTTTTTTATGACAAATATGTCAAGTCAACCATTATGATTGACTCATTTTATTGAAAATCTATTGGTTCTTGAATTCCAACTCACAAGAATTTATTGTTGGCTCGTTTTCTTATAAGGCCCATTTTAGACCCCAAATTTCCTCTAATGATGTCTTTTTTATTTCACTATATAAAAAAACACAAAAAATTAAATAATTCAAAAACAAAATAGAGTCGAGATTGTTACCTGTGTCACCGTATGTGGATCCCTATGGAATAGGCATGTCAAGATCACCATAAAATTCTATCCCCTCATAGGGGTAGTCATCTATAGCTATGATCTGCCTACAACACCAGTGGAAAAATTCGGGTGGGTATGGCGTGGCCACTCATCACATTTTCCCAGCGCAACTATGATGGATCTCTAGCACCGTGAGGAGTGATATCCACTCTTGGGATTAGCCCCGGTACACGCTCAAAGAAGAATGTACTCAAGATGCTTGCAAAACCAAAGTTTCGTGTTCTACCCATCTTGCAATGTGACGATTGTTGTTTCATGTTTCCCAACACTGAGGTACTCCAGTCATAGATGGTGGGCTCCTGCACTCCACCGCATAGAACATCATAGGATAGAATCCTGATGGAGAGATGACAAGCCTACAATCCTGCCTAGTTCTTATAGTATGGCCTTGAGGCCAAGGTTCTGGATTGATTTTGTTGGGACCTAACTCCCAACCTTTTCTGTGTCCAGGAGGCAGTAAATAGCAATATAATATTCAATTGTGAGGCCACCTCCAACCCCATAAGATCATAGATTGAATACCTCCCCTCTATGGGATAGTCCGATAATAAATTAAATATCCTCAACCTCAAGGATGAGTGGCATTCCGTCGATCTGGAAGGTTTATGTGTCTGGATCCCAATAGTCCACCAAGAGTTGAAGTAGCCTTGGTTTAGCCCTCAAACTACCAAGACACCAAAATTTATACAAGATGCATGCCCTCAAATCTTGTTGGGCCATTATATTACCTTGTACAACCCTTTCCACATATTCATGCTCGCGTTCACACCATTCCAAAACCATCCTGCACAAAAACTTGAGAGTTTCATGCATTTTCACCACATAAATTGTTAAATGCAGCCTTGTACGTGACTGTTCCTCAAACAGTTGCGTATGTATGCAGAAATCGAAGGATTTCCCATGTACATTAGGCCCTATATGCGGAAATTGAGCAATTTCCCACATGGGTCGAAAATGCCAATTTTAGGGTGTCCCAAAAATAAATTCAACCACTGAAAATTAAAATAAAAGCATTAAAATGGAAGAGGATGGGATGAAGAATTACCTGATCTAGACGGTTCTGGATTTCATTGCCCGTAGTTCCCAAAATCAATGTTTCATGTTTGTGGTTCAAAATCACTATGTGGTAAAAATTCCAAGTGGTATGGTAAAAATGAATTTTTTACTATTTTATAGAAAAAAATTTGAAATTTTTAACCACTTCTCTATAGTTTGGACCTTTTTTTACTATTTTGGACTGTTTTGTCCTAGTGCTGTGGTGTAGGGACCGTATTTGAGCATATTTTGACTAAGAGTTTGACCCGTTCGTATCTACTAGAGGTATAATTTCGAACTGGCATATAGGTTAGGACTCCACATCCACATGCATTATGTATTGGCTTATGACCATTTCACATTGACTCTAGGTACAAACCGACTTCGTAATGTCATAGAACCTTCATACTGCTATTAGAAGTGGCATTATGTAAGTAGTAGAGCTTTCCTATACATGGGTACCCTAGTTAGAACGCGTTTTCCATTTGGTAACCATGCTGAGATTCCTCCTCTAGGTTTGGGAGTCCCTTGTAGTCTCGCCATGTACTTGACCAAGAGCTTCAAATCCCTCTTGAAATTTATGCTGGCCATCTCCCATAAGGACTCCCTCGTATATCAAGTTGTAATTGCATTTCATGCATTTTGCTTTCCTTATTTGAGCTTTATGTCAGACCCCCGCTTCAGAGTTATAAGCCATGTATCCCGAGCTTGTCTCAATCCTAGCCAAGCAGAACCTTTTACATATCCTTTGCAGCTTGATTATCCCTTATCGGGAGGAGACCTTCCCTTGAGTGTTCTCATCCTACACATGCTTCCTTGCATTGGGCATAGGTATGCTCCACTGCTTGGAACCAGTTTGATTTCCCGTGACACTCGTCTCCTCCTAGCTGTATATTATAAGCACTTTTATTATTTTTCAATCTTTTCAAATATGAAAAAGTCCAAAAAAATTAAAAAGAACATAAAAATCCAGATAGGAAATGATATTATCTTTGGAATTTGTCGAGTCATGTCACCTTCGAACAGACCACTGTATATCACATCCATTGGTTGGTTCGTTAGTATGAATTTAGGAGTTGTACTTGTTTCTCTGAGTTCTCTCCACCTACTGGTTATGCTTCCAGTCCCTATGGAGCTTTTGTCAATGCCTCCTATGTCACAAAGATGTCCCAGTTTTCATATTGAGTCTATGATTCCTATCTACAGTCACCATTTTCCTTATGCTCTTGGTTGAAGGAAGTTTATCCTGATTCAATCATTCCTCAGTTATCTTGACTTTGCATGTCGGCCATTCCTAGTACAGTTGTTGGTTCATGCTCATCTTGTTCGTTTGAGTTCTTCCAAATTATCCAGCGTTGCTGAGTACCTCATGTTGGTTGATGGGGGATGCCCTAATTCCCTCGTTCCAACGGATTCCATTCCATCGACTTCATATCATTTATTCCAGAATAGGATTCTATAGTCCATTTGAGTTCCTTGAGACTTACAATCATTAGTGGTAGTTTCTCTCGCCATCGACAGTTTTGGGAATACATCAATGTCCCCTTATCGATGGATTCTTTCAAGTGTTCGACCTCAACACATCTATTTACACTTGTTATATTGCACTCTATACCTTGATTCCCATTATCATTATCGGTGGTATATCTCGCGTCTGTTAATTAGATTATGGACCATCATTTTCAACCTCGATGCCTTTATTCACGTGATGGTACATGTACTCGTAGCGGTTTGTGTAGAAGACGTATGCGCTTGGTGGCATTCCACATATGCTACCTCTTTGATCGTGTCAGTATTCATGACATGCCACCTCTGATGATCATATTCCAGTATAGTATCAGATATCTTCATTAGAGGAAATTTGGGGTCTAAAATGGGGCTTATAAGAAAACGTGCCAAAATAAGTTTTTGTGAGTTGGAATTCAAGACCCAATAGAATTTCAATAAAATAAGTCAACCATAATGGTTGAATTGACATATTTG
>LPNX010500596.1:101150-112308 GCA_001517045.1 Pseudotsuga menziesii | reverse complement strand
TTGTAGGTTGAAGTGAGATTTGAAAATATATCGTAGGTTAAAGCGAGATTTGAAGATATACCATTTGCACATGTATATAGAGAGTCCAATATCCTGGCAGATCAGTTATGAAGCTAAGCTCTTTGGCTGGAGGAAGGGACTCTTAATGAACAAGAGTTCAGAGAAAAGGTTTCTAGTATCAAATCCAGCCTTGCTTTGGTTTAAAACATAGGGCAAATTTTAAGCCAGTCGATATTGTTGTATCATATGGCAAATATTCTTGATGCATGTAGTAACTGGACTTTTTGGAAGTAGAACAACAGTATCGTAGGCCCCTTTTTAAATAGGTTTTGACGTTCCCAAATAGGATGTTTTAAATGCGCCGCTTGCACATCGCGATGTAGATTTAAATTCTGATGTTACCAAATAGCTTTTTGTGAATGCTCTCACACACATTGTGGTGTATGTTTGAATTGGACTGCTTGAAATAGTGAATATATAATTTTTTTCCAACGGGGACAGGGAGTGGTGTATTGTTTAAATTGGACTGCTTGAAATAGTGAATATATAATTTTTTTCCAACAGGGACAGGGAGTTTTAGGGCAATAAGACATGCAAAGAAAAAACATTTGCCTTGCTGTCAGACTTGCTAACGCAACTGCAAACACCAGGGAGTTTTAGGACAAGCAGACGATACACAGGAAAAAGCATTTTCCTGGCTGTAAGAGATTTTGGACAAAGAATATACACAAGGAAAAACGTTTTTGACTCTCTTTGACGCTCGGAGTTTTAGGCCAAGAAGACAATGCAAAGAAAAGAACCATTTCCTTGCTGTAATTGTTTTAGGACCAGAACAATTTCCTTGGTCTTTCGACACTGGGAGTCATAGAACAAGAAGACACACAGAGAAACACAATAGTTTTTTTTGACACCTGGCAGCTGTTATAGAACCACAAGACACACAGAGACACCTGGGAGCTATTATAGAACCAGAAGACACACAAAGAAGAACTAGACTGCAACGGAGCAGACAGTCTAGTCTATTATCAGAAGTAATTTATAAAGAAGGCTGAGATGTGTCGGAAATAAATCCACAAGGAAGGCTGGGATATATTGACAGGCGTTGTCAATTGTATGCACCAACAAGTAAACTGAAAAAGCGTGGGATTACAATGCTGTAACCTTTCGCCTTCATTTTTGTTTTGTTTGGGGGGTGCTCTGTTTTCCAAATTCCCACCCTGTTAATGATATGTTTATATAAGACAGAAGAGAGGAGAATAATAAATATATCAATGTGGATGACTTCAGTGAGCGAACACTCTGTCACACAGAGCAAACAAAGAATAAGAAGAAGAGTACTCTCGGGTGATAGCCATAGCCGAGCATCCTAACCAACCAGCCTGGAGCGGAACATAACATACTGTAGTAGTGAGCAAGTCCTGGCATTGGCCCTGTCTGTCACGCGGAGCAGAGCAGAGCCAACAAAGAATAACAAGAAGAGCAACATGGAATCCCTTCATCGCAGCAGCAGCAGCAGCCAACAGTAGTTATTTTAGTGGACTCGCTGTCTAATTTGATTTAGTTTTGGTGTGGAGGCCGATTCACTCACAGTGGATGTTGTTGTCGATTTCACATTCACATACGAGGGGTGACTGGGAACTGTTGTGTTGTCGCAGTGGGAAGATAATAGCACCCTTGGTCTTGGTCTGCGAGAGAGAGATAAAACCACGAATTTTAACAAACCCACCCCCCCACAGAGGAAGATCTAACAATATATGCTTTTGGGAGTTCAATGTAATCCTAATTACGGTGACTACAACGCAGCGGACAGCTAAGAACAAACACCGTTTTGAAAACTAAAAGCTAAATTCGAGTAGTATTATTGTAGAATCGATCAATCAGCCCACAGCTGAGCTGGGTGCGCCCTCTCTCGCACAGCAAACAAAGAATAAGAATGGCTGGCTCTCTCTCACGCAGAGCGAAAAGAGAATATACCACACAATTCCGAACGAATGCATGCAGCAAATTGAATGGCATCTTCTTAATCGTTTCTTGGCAGCTGCTCTCAACTACTGGCACCTCAACTCGTTGGACTGGGGAACCGTACTAAAGGGCGTCATGTGACCATGAACCAACTCCACTCGCTGCTGTAGTTTTTTCGCTCTGGAAGCTCGCTGAGTCACTCGACTCGCTGCTGTAGTTCTTTTTATTGTTGTTATTGTGGAGGCCGCGCGAACACGAGCCTCCGCTGCCACAAATTATGACGTGCACTCTCCTCAGTGGGAGATGCTAGGTAGACCCCCCTCCCAAGTGCAATGGAGGTGGCCTTCCTAGGCCATCGACCTTGCTGATCATCGATCGACCCCGCCCAGGTAAGTATGTTTTCCAAGCTTTCCTTTTCCCTACTTATGCCCCTCCTTTTCATTACTTCCATCCCCACTACCCATGTGGGATATAACTCTGCAATTCTATAACTAAAATACACCCATGCTCTCTCTACACTTCCATCCTTCCTCGTTATCATTGTCAATATATCATGTAAGTTCGAAGACGCTTTCTCGGTCGGCGAAGGTCGGCAGTTACTATAAACCTCGAAAGTCTTGCCAGTGGCTTGTACTCGCCCTTGTCGATGTAGCCCAAAACACACAACAATCGTACTAGGCCCGAGGAAAGCATATGGGTTAATTTGGCTTACTAGATACCCCTCACTCACGGCTTCTTGTCCAAAGAGCGGGGGACCGACCGAATTGAATTGTGTCAATCATGTTTTGTACAATGTTAAATCTGGGTGCATTAGCATCCATCCTCATAAGATGAAGCTTGTTAAGAAAATGTATCCTATTTGGGCCATTCTTCAAACATGCGTTTGGTAGTTAGACCATTGATCCATCGCCAAATCCTCTCCAACTCCAATAGTGTCGATCGTTAAGCAAGCACATGGGAGTAGTCGCCTCCGTATATGCGTCTAGATGGGACCCACGAAACTAGCCAATTTTCCAACGACGTTGGTAACAACCGCTTGAGCTAACCCCTTGGGTTACAACAACTGTAGAATGCATATCAATACTTGCAAGAAATTTTAGGGAAGTGTAGATGTCACGCCAACTTGTGCCAGAACCGATCGGTTTTGGGCCCCCCTTGTCCATCGTGCAACATTGCCTTGATTTTGTCGTTGGGGTTTGACCTGGCCGTGACTACTCACAAGCAGACTACGCCTCCTCGTTTGGAGTATGCCCATAGCTCCGTTTCCAGACCGCAAACGTTAGATCTACAACAAGCATCCAACAATCGTGTCAATACTTAGTATGCGTTCACATCAACAATCGTGTCAATACAATATGCTATTCTTTACGGCTTCAATGCGTATTATGAATATTGTGTGGCTTACTGCCTTCCTATTGGCCTAATGTGCATCCTATGAATTTGCAGTGCTTTAATCAACTAGATGAAAAGGTTCTAGGATGGAACCATGGCATGGAGGGAGAAAAAGAAATCACAAACAAATCAGAATTACAAATTGCACTAAATCCCTTTGTCGCCAATTAAATGGGCCGTTGCATACTTGTTTTGACCTTTGTAATGTGTCATGTGACATCTTCGAGGAGGCCCGACTCCTCCAACCTCCTACTAAACTCATGCATCTTGTAGTTGGGAATCTAGCTAATATACAGTTGTCCATCAACAGTTTCTTGGTATTGTCATCTCAATTTTTAAACTTGAGTCATTGTATGAAGTTTAATTCGTCTTTCAGCGTCTTTCGAATTGGAATTAGTTGATACAAGTAAGCCACGTTGGGGTTCATGTCTTCATACAATGGACGAAACCACGTGGTGGATATGGCAATTATGTGTTCCATTCCTTCATGCAAGAGATGCTTTAAAGGCCTGTAACAAAACTTCTGAACAAAGCCTTATTGCATACGAAGAAACTCAACAAAATGACATCCTGGTCCTCCGCAGAAAATCCAAAGCGTAAGGTGGGTTTCATTCGGCATCTATGAGCCTCAATATGGCTACAACATCCACGATGCAGTCACCCACATGGCAAGAGTGGTTGTTCTTCTGAAAAAACGAAGTAATATCAAAGTTGCCATTCTCAAAAGCCTTCAACATTCACGGGTATGTATGCATGATATCTCAATCTCAATCTTATTCTTTATATTTCACTTCTCGTATATCTTGATTTGTGTGTTTAGCCCACAAGTTTTGTAGTGTGGAATGGGAAATCAGATGGCAATCATGCGTCAACATTAAATCTACCCGAGGTATGTGTTAGACATTGGTATTCCATTACTGTGTGTAATAACGTGATCACAAAAGCAGATCGGTCGCAACTAATAATTAATTGGCCTGCCCATCGATTTCGTTGTGTGATCAGGAAGCGACGTTCACAAAGGGTATGGACTGCGTGGTGAGAATAGTGGAATCTGTTTTGTTCCGTTAGAGTTCACAGGAGATCAGTAGAGGCTCTCCCTTTGCACAGTTATCGTTGAGCGACATCGTGAGTGTGCACAGAATGTACATATCGAGTTGGAAGAAACAAGATGTGCTTTCATATTGTTGTCTCCCCGTTCTCAAGTCATACTCCATTGGGCTAAAGGGCATATTATCGTACTCCTTCTATGACTCCCTAGACGAGGCGTAGATACAGGGGTTGGGTGTTTGGGACAACATATAAACCTTGCTCTGATACCAGATAGCCAAAACCAAGCCGACTAAACTTGAGTTTAGGGCTCAGTCGATATCAAATTTTAATTTTCACTTTTCATGCCGACCACTTTTCCTTTTTCACCTGTCGGGTGAAACTTGTCTATGTCCGACTAGACAAGTTTATAAATTTTAGTCAGTCTTTTACTCGACTAAAATTACTTCGACTTACTTGTCCGACCGATTTTTACCTCGACCACTTGTTTCTTCGACCTAGTCTACTCTCTTCTTGTCTTCGACCAAGTTGGTTCACTTCATGTCTTCGACTAAGTCGGCTCTCTTCTTGTCTTCGACCAAGTCGGTTCACTTCATGTCTTCAACTAAGTTGGTTCACTTCATGTCTTCGACAACTAAGTCAGCTGACTCAACCGACCACTCAAGTCGGTTCACTTTGGCCGAAATTTACAGAGTATGTTTCTTAGTCTAAAAACTTAAGAAATTACAAATTCTTTTCACCTGTGAGTAAGATAGAGTAAAAATGGACACATTTACAAATCCAAATAACTTATAAAACATATGCCCAAATATGTAGGAAGACTTGAGTCGACCAATGTGTCGTAAAACCTGGAACTTTCACGAGGTGAGATTTTTATGGGTTCTTGTTCTTTCACTTAACAGTAATTGTAAAAGACATTTACAGAAGTAAATCTGGAAATATGCGTGGCCAAATAATCATGCATTCAACCATAGACTATTTCATATATTTAACTATGCGAAAATAACAAAGTATTACAAACTGGTCGGTCCAGACTTGTCGATCTACAGAGCTTCAGCTCTTCAACTAAATCACATCCATAGAAGCTTGAGCTTCGACTTCTCTTTCTCACCCTGAGTTCCTCTACTGTCTAATGTCTGTGTGTCTGTAAACTAATTTACAATATGCTTCTTCTATTTATAGGCAACCTGAAGATTGCTTATGCATGGGCCAACTGACTCACTATTAAAGACTGTAATAACTATCTACCTAACAACTTAGCTTTAGAAATAAATTCGACATGGTATACATTGCCGAATCGCGGACTCTTCCCTCTTGTCAGACTGATAGACAAGATCTTGAGTTGTACAAACTCTGACAGAGTCGGCTGGAACTCAAGTACAGATCTGCGAGTAATTACATTTTTCTAACACTCCCCCTTAATTATAAGTAGATGGGGATTTTTAAAACAAAATTTACAAAATGTTTCAGAGCTTAGACATGCTCTGTTTATGACAGAGTTCACTATGGAGAATTTGTCATTCCAAGATAACTACGCAGATACTGGAATGTGTCCTTTGCCAATGGCTTTGTGAAGATGCCGGCAAGTTGGTCTTCAGACCTGCAAAATTCCAAACAAATTTCCTTGTCATTTACCAACTCTCTTATAAAATGAAACCTTGTGTTGATTTTCTTGGTTCTCTTGTGAAACACATGATTCTTTGATAATGCTATGGTTGAATTGTTGTTGCAGAAGATGGTTGTCAGTTCTTGATGGTTCTGTGACAAGTCTTTTGAGACTCTCCTCATCCAGACAGCTTGACATGCAACACTTGTCGCTGCAACATACTCTGCTTCAGCTGAAGATAGAGTTACTATGGGCTGTTTCTTTGAAGCCCATGAAACAACACCTGTACCAAAATGAAATGTGTACCCAGATGTGCTTTTCCTGTCATCTATGCTGCCTCCATTGTCACTTTCAGTGTAACCAATGAGTTTAAAATTTTCTGAGGTTGAATACATAATACCAAGGTCTTTTGTGCCACTTACATACCTCAGAATTCTTTTACCTGCTTGCCAATGTGAGTCTTTTGGTGACTCCATGAACCTTGAAATCAGACTTTCTCCATACATAATGTCTGGTCTTGTTGCTGTCAAATACATAAGGCTGCCAACAAGCCTTTTGAACAGCGTAGGATCTACAGTGGATCCTTCATCATCCTTGTTCAATTTTAAACCTGTTATTACTGGTGTTGGGGCTGTCTTGCAGTTAGACATGTTAAATCTTTTTAAAACTTCACTTGCATACTTAGACTGTGATATAAAAATACCACTTTCAGAATGCTGAACTTCAATGCCTAAAAAAAACTTCATAAGCCCCAGATCAGTCATTTCAAATTCACTTTCCATGACTGTTTTAAAATCTGCTATGCCATAATTACCAGTAAATATTAAATCATCTACATACATGCATACAATTAACATCTTACCTTGCTCATCGACTTTGGTGTACAAAGTCGGTTCACTTTCACTTCTGTGAAATCCATTTTCAATGAGATAGGAATCAATACGACTGTACCAAGCTCTAGGAGCTTGCTTCAAACCATATAATGCCTTTTTCAGCCTATACACTTTATGCTCTTGACCTGGAACTTCATACCCTTGTGGCTGTTCCACATATACTTCCTCTTCTAGATAGCCATTTAAGAATGCCGACTTGACATCCATTTGATGAACTTGCCATTTGTTTTATGCAGCAATGGCCAAAACTGTTATGACTGTATCCATGCATGCAACAGGTGCAAACGTTTCACTGAAGTTGATGCCAGGTTGCTGTGTGAACCCTCTTGCTACCATTCTTGCCTTGTGCTTTTGCACATTCCCATCAGCATCTTGCTTTGTCTTGTAAATCCATTTGACACTGATTACATCCTTGTCTTTTGGTACATCAACCAGTTCCCATGTCTGGTTTTTCTCAATGCATTCTATTTCTTCATCCATGGCTTGTGCCCATACTTCTTCTTCAACAGCTTCTTCAAATGTTAGTGGATCATATATAGGGGAAAATAATGCAAAGAGAGAGAATGAATTAGGTGTACCAACTTCATATATCTCCCGTAGACTTCTTTTCTTCACCGGTTTTGTCGATGTCGACCTTGACGAAATGCTTGATGGAGTTTGCTATCCTCTTGGTGTGCTTGTTGGTGTAGCTTGATCTGCTACTTGTGTCGATGGTCCTTGTGTTGAACCATGTCTTGGTGTCATGGGAGTCGACGGTGCTCTGACCGGTTGAATTACATGTGGTATTTGAACCACTTCCTCTTCCATATCATCATTGTTGACGTTCGACACAATCTTGACATTTATGTCGACGGTTCCATCCCATGATTCATTTTCGACGAATTGAACATCCCGACTAATTATCACTTTCCTTGTGACGGGATCATACAGCTTGTATGCTTTTGTGTCTTCTGAATAGCCGACAAAAATACATTTCTATCCCTTCTTGTCTAGCTTCCTTCTTAGCTCATCTGGAACATGAGCATATGCAACACAACCAAAAACTTTTAAATGAGAAACACTATGATTCAGACCTGTCCATGCTTCTTGGGGAACTTTGTTCTTCACACTTTTTGTCGGACACTGGTTCATAATGTATACGGCAGTTGCGACTGCTTCACCCCAATACTCATTTGGCAAATGCTTAGCTGCCAACATGCTGTGTTCCATCTCCATGATGGTTCTGTTCTTTATTTCGGCAATACCGTTCCGCTGAGGTGTATACCGTGCAGTGAAATGTTTCTGTATGCCATGGGTCCTGCAAAAATTTAGAAATTCGTTTGGAACATATTCACCTCCTCTGTCGGTCCTTAAAATCTTGATGCAATGTCCACTTTGGTTCTCCACGAGTGCCTTGAACTGCTGAAAATAACCAAATGCATTAGATTTATGTTTCAGGAAATATACCCATGTCTTTCTTGAGTAGTCATTAATAAAAGTTAGAAAATAGTTGCAGCCACCAATGGATGACATCTGCATTAGACCACAGATGTCAGAGTGCACAATTTCAAGTGGTGTGCGTGCTCTATAGGACTTTTTGACTGGAAATGTCTCTTTGTGCTGCTTGCCAAAAATGTAGCCTTCACAAACCCTCTCTGGTCTGTCAATCATTGGCAATCCCTTCACCATATTCTTTATGTGCAGTAGCTTCAGCCCACCAAAATTCAGATGTCCAAATCTGAAATGCCACAACCAGGATTCATCCTGAACTTCTGTCTGAAATGCAGCTTGCAAATTAGTGCTGCAATTTTCTTTTTTGTCGAGGATCTTGATTGTTTATCCACTTTCTACCTTGAATGCAGCTCCTGTCTTTGTCTTCCCTTTTATGTCAGGAACTATCATCAATGGAAACAAGCGGTTGCTTGTCATTGGCACTTTTGCTATCAGCTGGTTGCTTGGACGCTTGTCTTTGATCACACAGTGTTCATCTTCCATGTAGACTCTGTAGCCTTTTTGTAACAACTGTCCAATGCTTAACAAATTATGTTTTAGACCTTCGACATGATAGATATCAGGGATATACTTACTCTCCCCCTATTTGGTTAGAATATCAACAATGCCTTTTCCTAAGATAGTAACTTGGACATTGTTTCCAAGTGTAACATCAGTTTTAACTGAAGTGTCTAGACTAGAAAACAGATTTAAATTACCAGTCATGTGGTTGCTGCAGCCTGAATCTAAGTACCATATGTCATGTGGAATTTCTTGAACAACATTGCATTCAAGTGGAGATGTCGATGCCATTAACATTGCACCTGTCGAAGTGCTGGTGCTGGTCGGCTGACTTGGGCTTTGCCTTCCTTGGTCATATTTCTTCTTCCTGCATTCATATGCATAATGACCAAACTTCTTACAGTAATGACATTGAATTTTTGATTTATCAAACCTATGGCCACTTGGCTGACTTGGGTTTTGGTTATCTCCTCTGCCACCGACATTTGCATGACTTCTGCCTCGTCCTCCTCTTGAATAACTTCTTCCTCTGCCTCTGAAGTTGTTTCTCCCCTTGCCTCTACCACGGCTTATGGATGACTGTGCTGCAAATGCACCTTCCAATGATGTCTGTGATCTGGTGAGTCTGTGTTCATGATTGATGAGTGAAGCTTGCAGCTCATCAATGGTAAATGTCGACATGTTTGTGTGTTCCTCTAAGGTCACAACCAAGTTTTCAAATCTTGGGGGAAGACTTCTGAGAATTTTTTCAACAACCCTTTGGTCTGCTATGGGTTCTCCATGAGATTTCAGTTGGTTTATCAACCCAACAACTTTGATGTAGAATGTGTCTACATTCTCTGAATCTTTCATGGACAGAGATTCAAAATCTCTTCTCAGAATCTACAGTTTGGATGTCTTTACCTTATCCAAACCTTGATAGGCAGTCTCCAATATATCCCATGCTTCCTTAGCATTAGTTTTTGCTGCTATTCTTGGGAGTATGCTTTCATGCATAGCTTGATGTATGAAAAACAGAGCTTTTCCATCTTTCTTCCTCTGTTCTCTCAAGACATCTTTCTCAGCCTGTGTGAGATTGTTATATGCTGTCATGTCTACTGGTTCTGCATAACCATACTGGACTGTCTCCCAGACATCTTGACCTATAAATAAAGCCTTTATTGTTAAAGAACAATATTCATAATTCTTTCCTATAAAAATTGGAGTTTGCATTGAACCAGAAGTGGAAGCCATTTTCATTTTTAATTAACTTTCCTTAGAAAATTAATTTCCACCTTTTAAGACAAGATTTGTTTCCTAAATCTTGGGCTGATATAAACCTTGCTCTGATATAACCTTGCTCTAATACCAGATAGCCAAAACCAAGACGACTAACCTTGAGTTTAGGGCTCAGTCGATATCAAATTTTAATTTTCACTTTTCACGCCGACCACTTTTCCTTTTTCACCTATCGGGTGAAACTTGTCTATGTCCGACTAGACAATTTTATAAATTTTAGTCGTGTTGATGTATATGTAACTTCGGAATGTATTCTTCTATGTATCTTATGTATTGAAACCCAATGTTTATTCCAGGATGTTTCTATTATGTATTTAAGTCATGTTGTCATGCCCCAATGTTCCGATCGAGAGGATTAATAATGTAAACAAGTCTTGTCAAGTCATTAGGTAAGTCCCCACAGTTTCGGGGCACTTGAGTTATTATACACTAATTAAGGTGTAGGCTCGAGTAAGTAATTGTAAGTTGAGCCTACGTGATTAAGTGCACTTCAAGTGAACGGAAGAATATAAATAGAGAGTGAGACTCTCTATTTATCATACACGTCATTCACTCACTCAAGTGTGGCGCACTAGTAAAGAAGGAAATACTGGGACTAGACAGAAGAAGAAGACTACTGCTATTGGGAGTGCATCTTACTGTTTTGGGGTCTTACATCTTGTGGTGATTCTATCTTTGAGGAAGTTGCGGGGTTTTCTCCATTTATGGTTTCCCCGATCAAAACTCTTTGTGTTTCTTATCTCTTGTGGTGTGCTTATGTTATTGCTGTGCTTGTTATTCTCTCAGTGAAAAGATCCTAACATAATGCTAGCTTAAATGTTGAAAAACTAACATGGTATCAGAGCTAACCTGAGAAGAAGACACTGTGCAGCTGCGGGAACTAGGGCTTCCTAGTTTGTGAATCTTCCTCCACAGATTTTCAGCAAAAGTAAGGTGGAATTACTCTCCTCCATAGGGCGCATCTTTCTGTCGAAACAGAATTCAATTT
>LPNX010500596.1:81187-97879 GCA_001517045.1 Pseudotsuga menziesii | reverse complement strand
TTACCAGGAACACTCAGTCAGGGACTGAGAGAGCCATTCTGACGAGTAGGTCAGATATAAGGGCTGAACCATTCTGTTCATGGCTAAAGGATTAGGTTCCTCCTGTGTTAGATGTGAGTGTTGGCCATTCTGTCGAGTAGGACAGATGTAAGGGCAACTGTCACTCTCAGGGAGAGTGGAGGCGCCTGGTCCGTTACCAAGTAGCTCAGTCAGGGACTGGGGGCCATTCTGACGAGGGTGTAGGATTTAGTTCCTACCAGGTCAGATGTGAGTGCAAAAATCTCTCAACACTGTGGTAGGAGGGGCTCCGGCCTGGATGAGAGTCTTTCATCATTGTGAGCAGATGTGGTTCTAGCCTGGGTGAAAAGAACAGAGTTCTTTCATCATTGTGAGCGGATGTGGTTCCAGCCTGGATGAAAGTGAGGAAATCTTCCATCATTGTGAGCGAATGTGGTTCCAGCCTGGGTGAAAAGAACAGAGTTCTTTCATCATTGTGAGCGGATGTGGTTCCAGCCTGGATGGAAGTGCAGAACTCCTCCATTATTGTGAGCAGGATGTGTTCCAGCCTGGATGGATGTGAGTACTGTGCCCTTCTGACGAGTAGGTCAGATGTAAGTGCAGAGCCATTTCACAGATGGTAGTTGATGTGCCTACCATGCTGGTGAATGTGAGTGCTGGGCCTTTTTGATGTGATTGTAGTTTACTACATGATCAGATGTGAGTGCTGGGCGTGCCTTTCTGACGAGCAGGTCAGATGTAAGTGCTGGGCGAAGACCTACCTGGTGGCTAGGCCTATAACCAGCATGAAAAAGGGCTGGCTCTGTAGAACTTCCTATGACGAGATAATACACACATGATGATGACCAGATCGAGCTATGATCCAGATCCAGTTATGATGACTCCGAGAGATCCAGATCGAGTGATGATCCAGATCCAGCAGTGATGACCAGATCCAGATCCAGATCGAGTGATGATCTAGATCGAGTGATGATCCAGATCCAGTGATGATGTTCTATGATGATCCAGATCCAGTTCTATGACGATCTAGATCGAGAGATGAGCCAGATCCATATGACTTGAAGATGAAGATGACTTGAAGATGAAGATGACTTGAAGACGAAGATGATCCAGTTGATACAGAGAAGAAGACCAGTGCTGAAAATCATGTCGAAAGAATACCTTCCTAGTTAAGAGGGAGGGTTGATGTATATGTAACTTCGGAATGTATTGTTCTATGTATCTTATGTATTGAAACCCGATGTTTATTCCGGGATGTTTCTATTATGTATTTAAGTCATGTTGTCATGCCCTGATGTTCCGATCGGGAGGATTAATAATGTAAACAAGTCTTGTCAAGTCATTAGGTAAGTCCCCACAGTTTCGGGGCACTTGAGTTATTATACACTAATTAAGGTGTAGGCTCGAGTAAGTAATTGTAAGTTGAGCCTACATGATTAAGTGCACTTCAAGTGAACGGAAGAATATAAATAGAGAGTGAGACTCTCTATTTATCATACAGATCATTCACTCACTCAAGTGTGGCGCACTAGTGAAGAAGGAAATACTGGGACTAGATAGAAGAAGAAGACTACTACTGTTGGGAGTGCATCTTACTATTTTGGGGTCTTACATCTTGTGGTGATTCTATCTTTGAGGAAGTTGCAGGGTTTTCTCCATTTATGGTTTCCCCAATCAAAACTCTTTGTGTTTCTTGTCTCTTGTGGTGTGCTTATGTTATTGCTGTGCTTGTTATTCTCTCAGTGAAACGATCCTAACATAATGCTAGCTTAAATGTTGAAAAACTAACAAGTCGGTCTTTTACTCGACTAAAATTACTTCGACTTACTTGTCCGACCGGTTTTTACCTCGACCACTTGTCACTTCGACCAAGTCGGTTTATTTCTTGTCTTCGACCAAGTCAGCTTACTTCATGTCATCGACCAAGTCGGTTCACTTCATGTCTTCGACCTAGTTGGCTCTCTTCTTGTCTTCGACCAAGTCGATTCACTTTGGTCGAAATTTACAGAGTATGTTTCTTAGTCTAAAGACTTAAGAAATTACAAATGCTTTTCACCTGTGAGTGAGATAGAGTAAAAATGGACACATTTACAAATCCAAATAACTTATAAAACATATGCCCAAATATGTAGGAATACTTGAGTCGACCAATGTGTCGTAAAACCTGGAACTTTCACGCGGTGAGATTTTTATGGGTTCTTGTTCTTTCACTTAACAGCAATTGTAAAAGACATTTACAGAAGTAAATATGGAAATATGTGTGGCCAAATAATCATGCATTCAACCATAGACTATTTCATATATTTAACTATGCGGGAATAACAAAGTATTACAAACTGGTCGGTCCAGACTTGTCGGTCTACAGAGCTTCAGCTCTTCAACTAAATCACATGCATAGAAGCTTGAGCTTCGACTTCTCCTTCTCACCCTGAGTTCTTCTGTTGTCTAATGTTTGTGTGTCTGTAAACTGATTTACAATTTGCTTCTTCTATTTATAGGCAACCTAAAGATTGCTTATGCATGGGCCGACTGACTCACTATTAAAAACTGTAATAACTATCTACCTAACAACTTAGCTTCAGAAATAAATTCGACATGGTATACATTGCCGAATCGTGGACTCTTCCCTCTTGTCAGACTGACAGACAAGATCTTGAGTTGTACAGACTCTGACAGAGTTGGCTAGAAGTCAAGTACAGATCTGCGAGTAATTACATTTTTCCAACAGGAATCGACTGCTTTTCTAGAAAATAATCCCAACTTCAACCCCGCGTTTCCATTTTGGAAAGACCTGGGGGCCAAGAAACTAAAATACCACATCTTCCAGGTCATTTAAGTCACCTACCCGACACCCTCCCTCCAGAATTCCAGGCCTGGATTTCAAATATGATAACTTAATTCCGTTAACTAGGATATTCGGTACTGGTATACGCTTATTGATCTCACACACAAACAAACACCTTTGTAGGAAGTTTAAACCTGAGTCATTGTATGAAGTTCAAATCGTTTCCCTCTCGAATAGTAAAGCTTAAAAATATGAGGTTGTTCGATTTTAGCGAGATGTGAGGTATTTCGATTTTAACGTGTGTGATAACCTTAAGGTTGATTCCGAAAGAGATTACCATCCTTCCAAACTGTGAAATAATCGTGCAATAGGGATTTCAATAAAACATTCACAACATTTAATGTGAAGTTTGGTTTGTTTATTTTGGAATTTGTAATTTATTGATATCAGAAAAATTGTAAAATGGTTGTTTATTATTTTTAATAAGAATCCTTTTGGTATTGGGCAGGGTTTTGTAATTAAATATTTTATTTGGTATAAAATGAGTCCAATGTCACTGTCACTTAAAATGGATTTGCTATGTAATTTTAGGTTTTATAAACTAGCAACAACTATATTAATAAGATTAATATGTTATGAATACATCGCGTATATTTGACACATTTTTTACGAAAAAAAACCATTATCAATCAATCTAATATATAGCTGTCAACGTATTCCAAAAATATTAATCTTATTAATATGGTTGTTTCTAGTCTTACATTGAGTATTGTTGTATGCATATATCTTATAGAAATGCATGATTAGATCCTAAAGTGGCAATATATGTTGACAATAAAATGTTGGTTAGACCGGTCTATATATTATATTTATATATATGTTGGTTATAAATCCAAAGGTGTAGCCTTGGATTATTGTGACTTTGTTCACGAGTGTATATGCAACCATGGAGGGAGCAACTCTCAACTTTTAGATATCACTTTATTCAAACAAATTATTGACAAGTCCAAATTGAATTATGGCGATGTGAGTGTAGTTTGGAAGGGTCCCCACGATGCAATGTTTTCTAAACTTGTGCATGTTCGGATGAATTTAGTAAAAATGCAGTTTGGTTGTCCAAGTTTGAAGTTAACATTACTATTGTATGTTTATGATAGAGAGCATAACATAGTCGTTTACGCTACTTCAATTTTGTTACTCCATTTGTCAATGTGAAAGGTGATTTCCTTGATACCTTTGCATATAGTTTTCTACTACAATTAGGTTAAATTTATGTTTAGAACATAACATTCTACCATCTTCTAAAATGTATCCTATTTAACAAAAAGTGAAAAGATTCCTGAAATCTTTGGTATTTTGGGCATAACTTTTTTTCTCGTAACTCAGAATTGGTAATAGGTTGGACCATTAGAAAGGCATTGAAATTATCTACAACTTTTCTGTTTTGATTTTTTCCTAATTCCTTACTGTTTGTCTGGGGAGGGCGTTTTAGTAACAAAGCCTTTTTAAAAATATTCTTTAAAAAAAAACATATTTTAAAAGATGCTTTGTTAG
Organism: Pseudotsuga menziesii; assembly: GCA_001517045.1. NCBI lineage: Eukaryota > Viridiplantae > Streptophyta > Pinopsida > Pinales > Pinaceae > Pseudotsuga > Pseudotsuga menziesii. The sequence continues at coordinate 93,522 of LPNX010500596.1, read as the reverse complement.
TAAAATGCCCGCCCCGGAAAAATGGTACGAAATTAGGAAAAACTGAAAACAACGAAGTTGGATATAATTTCAATACCTTTCCAATGGTATAAAGTGTGCTGAATTCCAAGTTACGAACAAAACGTTATGCCCAAAATATGAAATATTCCTAGAATATTTTAATCTTTTTTCAAATACGATACATTTTGGGCAAAATGAAACCTTATGAAGCAACCCGAAAAGGATACAAACCTGAGCTAACATTTCCATTGTACCACGAGTTGGGGAGCAAGCTTGCGAGGGAGTAAGCTCTAAGTTCAATATTTCTAGGTAAATCTTACAAGTTGGCCATGAAGTTTGTTTATTTGTGTTCGCAATTTCTCCATAATAACTAGTGTGACTCTATAAGTTAGCAATGATATTATTAGAGTGTGATACTAAATATTTGATTACATACATATTGTACATGTATAAACTGTGAAGATGTCAAGAGCAATTATAAAATATATATTTTATTATGGAAGTTATAATACAAAAATACATGACCTTTAGATGGCATTTCAATGTACATGTACCAAAAATATCAATGATATACATGCAAACAAAATTACATCTGTCCTAGACCATGCATCAAAACTCTAACTTTCTCTTGTACACAAAGTACAAATCTGTTCTAGACTAGCACATCAAAACTCTAACTTCCTATTATTTTTTTCTTGAGTGTGATGCTTGTATCCTTTGTTCATGATCACTGTGCATCTTTGGTGACTTCATGTCAAAAATTGCATTTATTGATTAAGTAACTGAACTAATATTGTAGCATTGAATACGACTCAATTAAATAAATCAAGCACCCAGTGAATCCATTAGGGGTATAGATTCTTGTGGTTTCCTCCTCCTTACTGAGAGCCTTTCTACAATGGTGCTCTACGAATAAAATAAACTATGTCAATTATCTCAACAATTATCAACATGTAGGCATGAGAAAGTACTAACCAATTTTGTAATTAATGAACATCTCACCGAAAAAATCTATTGTGGGACAGGAGACTCGGTTTCTTCAGTAGAAACTTGAGTCGTAAGTTGAACATCAACCTTGGTCACGTGCACCAATGGAAAAAGTAAGGATACATTCACCAAATGCTAAAATAGTTAGACATCATGCATGTGCATACACAATACAAATGAATTGTACATGTACAAATATTCAAGTAGATACCTCTATGTGACTTATCCCCATTGTAGATGCAACATTAACTACAACATCAATAACCCCAGTAAGGTTTGGCATGGAGGTCTCTCCATCCTGATGTTGTAAACATGCGAACAAAGCATTAAGAAAAACAAGTTGTGGAGTGAAGGAAAGCTAACCAACAACTATCATTGAAGTATATGTGTACATTACCATGGATTTACTAGGTCCATGGCCATGGACACCCTCTCTTTTTATGGAATAGGGTCGTCTGGTTTAGAAAAAACCCTTCTTGACGTTTGGACTACAGGGAGAGCTAAACCAAAGTAGTGGTGCAATGATTTGTGTTGATACCTATAGTCATAGAGTGTTGACATAGTTAGACATGGATGTGAATGGAAAAAAAAATGCATCGAAAAATGAACATGTTGTAATATACTTACCTCTTCCTGGGACATATCTCCGGAAGGGATCGCTGCTAGCAATTTCTTCCCCCCTGTAGAGCCAAATAACACCTGCAAGTTTAAAAATTATAAATATTAGCAATCTATAAAGGATTATAGTAAGAAAAAAATAATTTGAACAAGATTCAGTCATTAGCCATGTACTTACATTTTTGAGGTAATCATAGAAGCCACCTGGGGGGGATTCATTAAAATCAATGTCTTCGACATCATGTCCATAATGTTGTTCCTGCAACTTCAAAAATTGTAAATATTAGGCCATTTAACAAATTAAAAAACTAACATGTATTGACAAAATGACACGTATTAACAAAATGACATGTTGAAATATGAACGTAGTGTTGGTTGTTCGCCGGTAAGGAAGATTTTACTGGCCATCGTCTTTAATGTGAATTATTGAATATATCTATGTATTCCAGTAAAGAAGATATTCAAGAATTGAAGGAACTGATAAAACATAGATTTATTCCTCATTTACCTACTGAAGAAGAGGATAAGAAAGAAAAAGGGGAATTATTCCCATCACGTATTCCAGAATTTGAAAAATAGTTGGAGAACAAGAAGTTTGAGACCCAAAAATTCAATGATTCACTACATCATCATGGTTCAAATCAGGTCCAAGGAACTAGTCTACTCCCAAAATTGACATGAGAAATTTTGATGGAAATGATCCAATAACTTGGATATTCCATATGGATCAATTCTTCGATCTACACCAGGTGCCAACTTTGCAAAAGGTAACTATTGCATCCTTGTAGTTATAGCCTGATCAATTTGTATGCTATCAATGGCTTTGTGATCATAAAATTGACTCTATTATATATTCACAGAAGAATTGATTGCACATTATGGGGATATAAATAAGAATGCCTTCTTTATCTAGTTGGTAAATCTCAAGCAAAAAGGCCCAGTTACAGAGTACATCAAGCACTTCCAGAAGCTAAGTATCAAAGTAAAGAATATTTTTGAAGGTAATTTGTTGGATCTCTTTATTGGAACCTTGAAGGATAACATTCAACATGAGGCGCATCTATTCGAACCACCATCCTTGGAAAGGGATTTCATGATGGAAAGGAAGTTTTAAGGTAAAAATATGGTAGTGGACACTAGAATTACCACTTCTAACACATACAGAGAGAATGATGTTCCTTCTTTTCACCCACCTCATAGGTTGAAACCTCAAGAACTAGAGGAAAGAAGAGTGAAAGGTCTATACTTTAATTGTGACAGCAAGTACAATAAGGGACATAAGTGTGGGGAAAAGAAATTATTCCACATAGAGTGTGAAGAGGAAGAACAAAAATCTTAGAACCACTGCAAGGGGATGAACTAGAAATTATTACTCCCATCATATATTGTCATGCTTTGTATGGAATTAGCTCTCCTCAAGCTCTCAAGATTGAAGGATATCTCAAAAATAAAAAGGTAACAATGTTGATTGATTATGGTAGTACTCATAATTTCATTCACTATAAAGTAGCCAAAGATCTCAATTGCTTTGTATATCCAACGCCAGAATTTCAAGCATTGATTGTAGATGTAGGAACCATCAAATGTTCAAGGAAATGCCATAATATCAATATTTCTATGGGGGAATATGTATTGAATAGTTCCATTATTCCTATCCCAATGGGTTGTGTTGATGTTGTATTAGGGGTTCAATGGTTACAATAATTGGAAACATTGGATTTTAACTTTCATAAGTGTTTCATGAAATTTTCTTGGGAAGGAAAATAATTGGTGTTAAATGGTATGGGTAAGTGCAAGAAGATGAGGGACCTTTTAGATGCAATCCTATTTTTTGAAAACATGATCACGTTACATAAAAATATAATGTGTTTCTGCTACATAGCACTTGCTATGGTTAAACCCGATCCTGACATGTCATGAGACATGCAGGATAGGAAAATATATCGCGTACGCGTTATATAACTACAAAACACGTACGCAATATGTAGTTATAAAATGTGTACGTGATTTGTAAAAATAAAATTAATTTATATACACAGTCCCAAAACCCACGATGCATTCTACCACTAGGAATGCGAATATCAGGAGAGAATTGGAGCGAATTGGGTGCTGTGGAGTATTGGAGGAGCTTGATTTAGTTGGAGGGGAGGGAAATCCACTGGTGAATTTTCATCTAATCAGGTAATTCATTCACCCATAGCATTTTTTTTGTCAATTCTAAACATAAATTACGGTTTTTTAATAGTTTAAAACAACCAGATTTTGTATTATTTAGCAAATTGGAAATAACCCAGTCACTAATTAAATTCACATCTCCCTCAACCAAGATGAGTGAATAATTACAATGAATTCCTTTTCAATAACTCAAAAATTCCTTATGCAACCAAAAATAAAAAAATATAGAACTCCCTTTATACAATGTGCATCCATCCACACGAAACCCAAATTTCCAACCCTCAAAGGCCATTTCCGCATGATACTATTGAATAATTTTCCTCAGAAATGGCCATAACAAGATGAAATGCATGCACAAGCGTGAATAGAAAAAATGCATAAAAAATTAGTAACTTGGTTTCTCAAAATTTCATCACAAGTGTATGTAGTTATACATTGCCACTTAGTTAAGAACCCTTAACTAAATTCCAAAACACATTAACAAAGTGCCTCTTGGGCCTGCCCTTTTAAACATAAAACAATGTATTATATATAAATCAACAATATATATATAAACACAGAGTTAAAACTAGTAACTATGACTAGTTTTATTCCTTTCTCCAGTTTTAGCAGCCACCACCATTTTTCCACTAAAATATTTGCACTTCTTGGTTATAGCACCCACCTCATTTGTGTTTTAATTACATCTTCCTCGACACTTTGCTCTTGTTCTGTGCATATGATTTACCCTTCGTGCCCCTGGACTTATTGTAATGACAAAAAAAGTTGAAATATACGAACCTTCTCACAGTGATATCGAATTACAAATCAACACGTCCTGACACCACCATGCAACCCCGATATTCATCGCACCATCGAAGAGTTCATAATCGTCATGCAGTTCCTGACCCTAGCTCTATTGAGATACCAAAAAGATAATTAATTAAAGGTCATCACCTAAACTAAATACAACTTGAACTCTTCTTCTTTGATCCTATAGGCTATAGCATGTGAGACTCACTTGACAAATCACTAACTAGATGCTACAATTCTGGAAATGATCAACTAACCCTATCAATTACATTGGGAAAAGGATCTAGTATCCTTATCCTCTTTATTGAACCTCTCAACAAAATAAAGCAAATTAGAAACATGTGAGACCCTAGGTCTCCCTAAGTTCCCTTGACCTAGCAAAGTCATAAATGACTTTACTCAAACAGTCTATGCCCCTGCATCACCAGGTTTATCAACCATTTTTTAAAATAGTAAAAACAATTGGTAATATATTTCTACATGTCGAGTCTCTAATCTCATCTACAACCAATTGTATTCCAGTCCACAAATTCTCCATTTTCCCATGTCACTTTTGGTTGATTTCCATGTTTATACAACAATGGAAATGGTGAACACCCATGAACTACCTAGAGTGTGTCGTGAGAGTGTTCCCAACCATGATCAAGTCAATTATATTTAGAGGATTGGTGGTAGCCTTGTATCACCCCTTTTCTTGCCTCACAGATCCTAATAGTCCCTTGCCCCTGTCTTTTACATATCCAAGGGAAGTAAAGGCCAAAACATGTCAAAATAGCACTCCTAAATTCAAAGAAGTTCCAACCCAAGTGTGCATGGAAAAGTCACCAATGAGGGTTAAGAAGTGCCTTAACTTCTAGAAAGAAGTTGAACGAAACTTACTTTTTAATTGTTAAATGTTTAATTCTAAGTTTTACATGTATGTAAGTGAATGCCATTAAATTTCTTACTTGAGTTTGATTTAATTTACATTTTCAATTTTGAAGAGATGTCATTATATACCATGTATATGTTTCTAATGATTTTCTTATTGATGTTTTCGTTGCAGTTACGGCTATGGACAAAAACGTCGAGATACAGATTGAGCTTGCCCACTTGAGGGGACTTAGTACGGCTTTTAGTGGTGGTGACAGAATTTGTCGATCACTTGCATCCACTTTAGATGCAATTGTTGAGACTATTTCATTGTCAAGCAACATACTATATGATATTACATCATATAGAGAAAGAAAAAGACAAGACTACGTTGATGGGATAGACTACAATGCAATCAAAACGTTGAAAATAACCAAAGAGCATGTATTTTCATTGTTTAGGGACCCTCGGATGGGGGAAATCCCAAATGCAGATAGGCCTCATATCTCTATTGAGTGGTGAAACTTTTAGCCATTCATTGATAACTAGATGGACAGATGGTATATGGTTTTTTGATATGCCACCACGTAACAACAGGGAAATCCCCCTGTATTTCCTTCGAAAGATGTATGTAGAGTTCGTTCAGGTTAAACACGTAAACTATTTTGATATCTTGCAGTTTCAGGGGATCGGTGGGGTGATGCCCCAAAACCGACCCAATGTAGGCTTTGAGACCTTGATTTCCCTATCCCTGCACCTCATAGGCAGTTTCCTAGGCCAAATGTCCCACCTGTACATCGTGTTATTCCACAGACACATGATGCATATTTGAGTTTGGAATGGGCAGTTGTTCTTCATAGCACTATGGTTCAACATATGGGTGAATAAGGGACATATGTCCTTGGTGTGGTACATACACCAAGTTGTCACAGTGTGGGACCATCTTCTAGTGCAGTAGTGACCTACTAGTGAAGGACCATCTACTAGTGCAACACCATCAACACATCCTCAACCTAGTTTTGAGCCTCATGAGCGTAGATCGTGTGGTCGTCCCTACCATGGTCTTTCCTAAGATGTTTCATTCAGTGGGTTTTTGAGTGATTTATATAGATCATTAATTGCAATAAATTCTTCATTTATTTTCCTCTTTGTACACATATGTATAGTTTGAGCTAATATATTAATTTTGTGAACTTGCAGTTGATGCTTTATGCCGACATCGACGCCCAAGAGTTTGATGTTCCACACTCTATAGGGGGGCATGACATTCCATCCACTGATCCCTTCGTTGGTGGAGAGATTCATATAGCACCCATTTCCATATCTCACACCGAGGTAAACATTTTAAAATTTTAGTTTTTAAATACTTGTTATTTTGTTAATTTCCACATACTGTACATGTTAGTTCACTAATGCTATCTACGGTCTAATATTTACAATTATTAAAATTGAAGATGCCAGATCCTTCACTGGCGAAATATAATATGGAGGTAGCATCCATGGTCGTATCGATCGAGGAAAAATACGGGTTCCAGGTAAACAATTAAAAATGTCATTTGTTAAATACAGGTCTGTTCATTGAATCATGCATGTCTAACTACATGAACACTTGCTGACTATAGGCACCAACCGAAACATCTAGACCATTGCCTGGATTTGTCTCTCCTGCTAAGCCATACGTGAACAAGGGTCATGTGTATATGAGGCGGCCTACTCCTAGCAAGAATCCAACTGTCCATGACCATGGACCTATTGATACCATGGTAATGTATATCGTTCGATGATATTTGTTGGTTAACTTGAAATCCAGTGCATAAATTGTTTTTGTTAATGTTTGATTTGCATGTTTACTGCATTAGGAGACATAGTTTACTATTGAAAACCTCGCAGGGATGGTTGATGCAGCAGTCAGTGTTGCGTCTCCAATGGCAACAAGTCACACAGAGGTACAACTATTTTAACATGATCATTACATAGTTTATTATTGTTGTCTATTGTTTATTCATGCATGTCTAACTATTTCAACATTTGGTGATTGTAGCCACCAACAACAGGAGTTATTGGTGCAGCATTGAATGTGGCATCTGCAATAACAACAAGCCAAACATAGGTACAACTATTTGAACATGATATAGACATAGTCTGTTATTGTTGTCTATTGTTTATTCATGCACATGCCTAACTATTTCAACATTTGGTGATTGTAGCCACCACCACCACCACCAGTTCCTCCCCCCTTTGGTTTGACCATGGATGCGACCATCCTTGATGTTCAACCAACAACTCCATCTGCTACACAAAGAACACAATCCCCTTTGTTACAGTCTCTCGTTGAGGTGAGATGTCCATTAATGACCAATTGTTTCATGCAATGTCCATGAACATGTTGATAATTGTTAAGTTAATTTAGATATGGTATTTTATTGAGCTAATGTATTAATACATAGTTAGTTGAATTTAACAATTGATATTTAATTTGCAGGATCCAGAGATGCACACTGGTCCTAGAGTTGTGCCTAGAGGATCAACATCGGGAAAGAACAAGAGGAAGCTTGAGTTTTGATGTGTCTTATGGGATATATGTACATTTTGATACATGTACATGTGGCATGGATAGTTTTGTATATTTTTGGATACATGTACTTTTGGAGACATGTACATTGAAATTTCACTTACATGTACATGTGTCTTGGATATTTTTGGATACATGTACTTTTGTATACTTTTGGATATATATGTACTTTTGGATACATGTACTTTTGGAGACATGTACATTGACGTTTCACTTATAAATGCATGATACATTTCACTTTGTATTTGTTCTTTGGTTTCCATATGTTCTTGTGTCAATCTATTGTGTTGATTTGTGTGGATTATCTATTACTTATGAATGCACTATTTCAAAAGAACAAACTATTATATTTAAAGGTTTCAATGAACTCACTACATGCACACTAATTGGATATATAATTAGAAACTGTGATTTTGGATGATCATTACAAGTAAATTCAAAGTTCTTGCTCATGTAATTTAATAAAACTAAGTGCAATACAATGTATTTCAAGGTTTCAATAAACTCACTACATCCACACCAATTGGATATATCTAATTAAAAATTGTGAGTTTGGATGATTAAATTACAAGTTAACTTAATGTTCAAGTGTAATTTAATAAAACTAAGTGCAATACATGCTTCACATTTCATCAACGACCAACAGCACTATTCAACAAACCTCATGCACCCAATGACTAATCACTCAGCATTAAAGGAACTACAATAGAATCCAAAGGCCGAGAACCAACTTCGTGAATCAACATGATTTGAAGCATAAAGCCACCAGATTTGAAAAAGTTGAGTTGGACATTAGACTGATTCTGAACTGAGTTATGATAGTAAGATAAGATTAGGGTTTCCTTGGTAGGGTTATGGTTTTCCCATTGATGAACATACAGTTGAACAATCTATGCATGCTAAACCATAGGTTATGAATTCTAAACCTTGGGCCATGCATGTTAAACAGTAAACCCTAGTTAGGGTTACAATTTCCAAGTTTGGCCCTCGTTGGCATGAAATGCATTGTCCCCTCCTGAGAGAAACCCTAGTTTCAGAAACCGCCATATACAGAGGTCACTGAGGAATGGATAGGAGGGAGAGAGCCCTCCCTAGATAAAATCCCACGTCATGAATCCAATGTAATGGAAGGTTCGTTGATCGAAGGCCCGAGAATTGATCTATGGTGAGTTGCAGGTCACCTCCAAATACCGTTCAGGGACACTTGGTGGACTTGCTCTCGATGCACAAAAAATGTCACGGAGCCACAATTTTGAATTTCGTCAACTCCTGCTAGCGTGTTTGGGAATGGGAAATATGGCAATGTCAATTGCAGCCCCACTATTCATGGTCTTCCAATTTTGTCCCTCGTTGGCATGAAATGAATTGTCCCCTACTAAGCGAAACCCTAGTTTCATAAACCATCGTATACGGAGGTCACAGGGAAATGGATAGGTGGGAGAGGCCCCCCCTAGCTAAAATACCATGTCACGAATCCAACGGAATATATGGTTCATCGATCAAAGGCCCGAGCATCTATATATGAAGAGTTGTAGGTCACCTCTAGATACCATTCAGGGACACTTGGTGGACTTGTGCCCGGTGTGCAAAAAATGTCACGGAGCCACAATTTTGAATTTCATCAACTAATGCTAGTGTGTTTGGGCATGGGAAATATGGAAACGCAAACCGCAACCCCACCATCTGTGGTTTTCCAAGTTTGGACCTCATTGGCATGAAATGCATTGTTCCCTATTGAGTAAAACCCTAGTTTTAGAAACCACCATATACGGAGGTCACAAGGAAATGGATAGTCAGGAGAGAGGCCCCCTAGCTAAAATCCCATGTCACAAATCCAATGGAATCGACAGTTTGTCAATCGGAGGCCCGAGCATCGTAAATGGCGAGTTGCAGGTCACCTCTAGATACCGTTCAAGGGCACTTGGTGGACTTGTGCCTGGTGCGCAAAAAACGTCATGGAGCCGCAATTTTGAATTTCGTCAACTCCTGCTAGAGTGTTTGGGCATGGGCAATATGGAAACATCACCTCCAGCCCCACCATCCATGGTTTTCCAAGTTTGGCCCTCGTTGGCGTGAAATGCATTGTCCCCTACTGAGCGAAACCCTAGTTTCAGAAACCACCATATATGGAGGTCACCGAGCAATGGACAGGTGGGAGAGGCCCCCCCCCAGCTAAAATACCACTTCACAAATCCAACAAAATTGACCGTTCATTTATCGGAGGCCCGAACATCGATTTATGGCGAGTTGCAGGGTACCTCCAAATACCGTTTAAGGACACTTGATGGACTTGTGCCCGAAATGTCACGGAGTCACAATTTTGAATTCCATCAACTCTTGTTAGCATGTTTGGGCAGGGGAAATATGGAAACGCCAACCGCAACCCCACCGTCCATGGTTTTTCAAGTTTGGCCCTCGTTGGCGTGAAATTCTTGGTTTCTAATGTAAATGTAAAATTAAGTTATGTGGTCTGACATGTTAGTGAAGCCCCACTTGTAAAGTTAGAGTCATGTAAAAATAAGAGTCATGTTCTTCATTTGTAAGACACTTCATGTCTTGTATTTGTCCTCTTGGAGTTGCACATGAAGGAGAAGGAAACTCTTATTTTAGGGTTTCCTCATGAGCTTGTGTGTTAGGGTTTGTTCAGGGTTTCATTGTACTTGTTTTCTAAACATAATCCTTCTAAGAAAGGTTGCTAGGTTTTCTTCCCCATGAGGGTTTCCTGGGATAAAATGTTGTGTCTCTTGTGCATTGTTATTCTTAACTAGACCCTACATGTTAAAGTATTTATGTAGATGTTTTATGGTTAAATTTATGCATTGAACTAATGGTTATAATAAAAAATTTAACATGGTATAAGAGGTGGGATGTCAAGAAGGAAATTATACAAGCCTTAAAACATAAAATGATTGTTGTGAAATCTTGTTTGCATCATCCTAGTTTTATATATCAGCTGAAAACATTGACAATATGACCTACTTGAAAAATTAGGGTTTTAGTCTTGTAAGAGAGCCTACAAAGAACTTTGACAAGTATGACCTACAGAGGTACATGTATGTATTCTAATGTTATGTTTAACATGTGAATGAGATATTGACATGTTCATATGATTGATACTATCATGATCATGTTACTGATATTGGCATGATCATGTTACTGATATTTACATGATCATTCATAATCTTAGGGTTTATTGATCATATATAAAATTTGGCATATTCATAAACTTGACATATAAGAGAACTTTTGGCATATTTATAAACAACATAAACAAAAATTTGGCATATCAAGAACACAAAATTGACATATTCAGAAGAAACATACATGGGAAAATTAAAAGTATGTAGCATACCTCATCATGTTAGATCCCACCTATTATCATACAACCAAGCCCTCCAGATAATCTCTTATAATGATGGTCTCCATTAGTCTCTCATGCTCTATTTTACATTCAAATTAACTAGTTTGGATGTAGGTTTGAGAAAACAAAGGACCCTGGTGTTCTTATTTACAATTGCTTGTGACAACACATGATGAGCCGCATTGTGGTCCTTTGAACATGTGTTCTTACCAATTTTACCGAAGGCATCTAATAAGATTTTAACTATATGAGAACTTGGTCCATAATTCTTTATCATATTTATCCCTAACATTTTCCTAAAAATATTCATGCCCCTATATTTTAACAATGATAAAAATAATCTACATTTATCTCCATCACATTTAGAAACAAAATATTTATTTAGTATATGTTGAGTTTGATAAGCAATACTACGTTTAGATAGCGCACCTTCAATGGAATTGAGGAGTCTTTCATCAACTTGTATACGCTTCGAAGTTCTTCGATGTGTTCTTGTTGACACAAACCTCACCAAAAAAATGTAGTCGACAGGGGTTCCCGTTCTTTTGACACCCAGTTTTCTGCGATCTCCCTGAGCATTGGCCTAGATAGGTTTTACCCCGTCTAGCAACACCCGCGGAGTGGATGAAGTCTCACCCGAGATGTTCAAAGGAGGGCTGATGGAACCAAGTTTCTGCAGTATAGAGGAGGAGTATGGCATAGAGAGTTCATCATCTTAATGACCAGAACAGATCATTGCACATCATACATTCATAACTGTAACAGATCTACCAGTGAAAAACATATCAAAAAATACAACAACATTCATAAACAATAAAACATCGCTTCATAGATCCACATTTCAGATTAACTTAACGTTCATCATTAGATTTGCATAATAGAAATATGGAAAAAGATAAAAGAAGATAACAATGATTCAGATCAACATCCGTCTTGTCATATTACTTCTGCGCAACCACAACTCAAAAATAGATAACA
>LPNX010500596.1:48342-80936 GCA_001517045.1 Pseudotsuga menziesii | reverse complement strand
GCTCACTATCATTGTCTGGTTGGATCCCTGCTTACATGGAAACTGTCGAGCCACCTTGGAATCCATTCTAGCTTCCCCCCTCCTTGTCATTCCTTGCATCTAGGCTCAAACCGTGCTGCCTGAAGTTGATCCCGTTCCCTGGTCCTATAGAATTAGTCAAGTGGGGCAAGAACTCTGGCCCCTTTCGGATTCCTCGTGAGTTTCTTGGTCTGTGCCTTAGATCGACTGGGAGAAATATAGCTAAGGAAGACCTTGCTAGGCACTTCCATCTTGGATGAGCTAGCCCGCATACTTGCAACTTCTTCTTCAATTTCCACTGGTGAAGCATTCTCACTCAAAACCTCCCCTATATCTAGGGTGCGCTGCATATTAGCTCCAGTTCCCACTGCCTTACACAGCAGATATTCCTACCTCTACAACTTTGGACAGTGTAACTTCACCCCATGGTGTCCTCTTAGCAACTTGCAATCTGCTTATAACAATGGTCTCACTTTGGATATCATCTTTGTCATATTGGGTTCATCATTAGGATTAAATCCTACATTAATGAACTAATTATGTCGCCGATTCTGCCAACATGCCACTTGGATCTACTATCATTAGACGTTACATCAAAAAGTGTCGTCATTCATCTGTATTAATGGTCTTCATTGAGTACTGATGTGACACTCGATCACCGTCTTCCAATTGGCAGGATCTGTCATCTAAGTGGCACTACTAATTATTCCTCTTGTTCAACCATTCCTTTTTGCATAGTCACTTCCTCTGGCGCAACCACTTTCTCATGCACAACCGCTCTCTTCCATGCAACTATTGTTCTCTCAGCGCAGCCCCTCTCTCTTGGTACAATCATGTTTACACAGCATCCCAAGCAGTGCACGGTGCTGTCTGGTTAATTAGATCTCTCTCTCTCTTTTTGGCACAGTGCCTCAGGCATTGCACGGTTCCTCCCCTGTTCGATAGGGCTTCAAGCAGCTGCCATTCAGAATCTTGGGCAGCATCGCCCCGTCTAATTGTTGGAATTGTACTGTACCCCCAGAGGTAATAAAATTAACAAGATAAGGACCTAACCAATGCATGTGTAACTTACCTTGATGCTTTAAGAACTTGTTGTCATATAACAACGCCAAGTCTCCATGCTGAAACTGTTTGTTTTTTATATGGTGATCATGCCACGCTTTCTATCGATCCTTCTCAACGCGCTGATGGAACCTTGCGATGAAACGATCTTCTTCAATATTTAGCAACTGTGCTGTGTGCTCTTCTAGCGTGGCTTCATCATCCATTCTTGTTGCTGCTGCAATACACAAACTGAGAGTGATGTACTCCATAGGCATGACTGCATCTTTCCCATTACCAATTTAAACGGTGTTTGCCGCGTCAATCTTTTACAAGTGGTGTGATATGCCGCGCCAATCTTTTTCAAATCCCACTCATTTGGGTTAGCGTTACATACCTTTGTAAGTGCATGATCCAAGATCTTGTTGAATGCTTCTATAGTCCCATTTTCCTACGGATGATAGGGTGTACTTTTGTTATGCTGTATCTACAGCTCCTTTGTAAGCGCTCTTACTATGCGATTGATAAAATGAATGCCTTGGTCACTCATTCATATCCTTGGGCATCCAAACCGCATCATAATATTATGAAATAGAAATCTTGTTGCTGTTGCAGCAGTATAATCTACGACTGGTGCAACCTCGACCCATCTTGTCAAGTAGTCTATTGCTGTGATTATGTATCACGCACTAGTTAGTTTCCCCGGTGGGTTGACTAGACCCATAAAATCCATATCCCATTTATCAAAAGGTTGCAAAGTTACCTATGGAACCAGCGGCATCTCATCTCACCGCAATGGCTTCCCAATGCATTGATAGACATCGTAGGTCCGCACATAGTCTGTTGCATCATTATGTAACATAGGCCACCAGAGACCGAAGCGAAGCACCTTCCTTGCTATTGCGCGCCATCTATAGTGTCCCCCAACAACTCTCGCATGTGCTTCTGCTAAGATATCCCCTTTCTAATGTGGTAAGACACATCACCGCAAGATTTCATCCAGTCCAAGCTTGTATAACTTCCCAACAATCAAATGGAAGTCCGAGGCCTTGACTATTAACTGCTTCTTTTGAATTGTTGAAAGCTCTATGAGAGCGACTCCCATTTCCAAAATCTGAATGATTTGGTCCGAGTAATCATCTGCAACATCAACTCTGAACAACTGTGCATCCGACAGTCCCTCCTCAATGTTTGTTGGCTCTTCGCCTATCTCGATCCTGGATAAATGATCCGGGCCAACATTTAAGCGACCTGGCTTCACAATTATTTCAAAATCAAAGTCATGAAAGAGAATTAGCCAACAACATATCTTTCCCCCCAACACAGGCTTATTGACCAGATACTTCAACGCAAGAATGGTAAGTGAACATCTTAAAGTGACCGCCTAAAAGGTAGTGTCTGAACTTTTGCAGCACATAGACCATTTCCAAACCTTCTCTCTCTGTGGTCGTACAATTCTTATCAACAAATGACAACTTCTGACTAGCGAAAGCGATTAGGTGATCCAGATCTCCCTCTCCTGGTTGTGTGAGCACTACTACGAGCACGACGGAAGATGAATCAACATGAACATGAAACTCCTTGTTCCAGTCTAGGAACACAAGTATCGGCGCCGAAGCCATCTTGGCCTTCAACGTGTCAAAGATACTTTTACATTCTAGAATCCATATGAAGACAAAATATTTCTTCAGTAGTTTCTCCATAGGGGCAGCAATTGCAGCATATCCCCTAATGAATTTGTGATAGTACTTGGTGTGCCCCAGTGTCTCCCGAAGCATATTCACATTGGTTGGTGGTAGCAAGCTCAAGATGAGTGCTATATTTGTAGGATCAACCAATAATCCTTTCTTGCACATAATATGCCCCAACAACATCCTGAATGGTGTGCAAAAAATGCACTTCCTAGAGTTCAGCGCGATCGGATGCTATCGACACCTTTCCAGCATCAGTCGCAGATTTTCCAAATGATCCTTGATTAGACCATACATGGTCCAATCATCCATATACAGATGTAGGAACTTCTGAAATAAATCCTTAAATACTACGACAACAACTCTGGAAAAAATTGCAGGCGCATTCTTCAGTCCAAACAACATCACTGTGTATTGGAAGCAGCCCCACTTAGTTACAAATGTGGTTTTGTGTCGATCCTCCTTAGTGATTCTAATCTGATGATAACTAGAGAATCCATCTGTGAAAGAGTGCATTTATTGACCACCTACTCCTTCAAGTACTTCATCAGTGAACAGGGTCGAAAAGGGGTCATGCATACAGGCATCATTCAATTTTCTTAAGTTGACACAGATCCAAACTTCACTCATTTTATTGTCTTGGACCACCATGGGACTGATCCATTCTGATTCTTCTACTGGCTCAATGATTCCAGCATCTAGAATTCAGTCAATTTCAGCCTTGACTCTTTCTTTGTATTGCGAATTCAGGCGATATGGCCTCTGTCGTACTAGTTTCAACATAATCTTCATCTCTCCTAGATCACCCAGTATGCCCTTCATTTCTAAGAAATTTGTTGGAAAGAGATCTTGAAATTTATGTAGCAGGTCTATGATTTTTCCATGGTCTCCTCATCCCAATAGTCCCCAACACTTACGAACTTTGGGTTTTCTTTTGTCCCAATGTTAACCTTTCTGATCTTCAATGGATGACTCTTGGGATTAGTTGGTACATCTGGTGCTGCAACGTCCCTACTTCCTTCTGTCTCAAGGATATTGATATTCCATAGCTCATCATAATCTTCAGGTTCACTAGACATGTTATAGCATTCCATTATCGACTGCATGTGGCACTGCGCATGTGGATCCACAGGGTATTCGACTGGTACAAATTTTAGAACCACGTCCCGAATAATCTGGAGTGCATTGTTAACATTGAGGTTAGCATCTGCAGATCGAAAGGTCTATGCAAAGCAAACCGTTAGCTCCTCCCAAGTGGTGATGTCCCTTCGTAGCTCCACTAATACATACCATGATCTTGGCATTTCATCTAAGGTGTAAATAAAGGCATGGACCCATTCATCCTTTGGTTGCGATTCCCACAATGTTTGGCATTTTATCAAATGCTCACTAGGGTCATTCCATCCATCATACCGCCCAGTGTGGTATGCTTCTGCATTGCCAAAGTGAATTGTCATCAAACGTTGACACTGGGCCCATCCAGTAATTGTCTTTTTGTGAGTTACCCACCAATGTGCTGGAGTAGCCTTCAATTCTTCTTCCAGTGCCAACAATCGCTATGGTTTCGAGACCTTTTCTTCAAATTCCATTAAGAACGAATAAAGTTCAGATAACCCTTCATAAACTAGTAGTTCTACAATCTCAGTCGCAACATGATGCACTGACTGCGTGATTAATCCGCATTTCCTAAAGGACACCTCATGCATGCGATTTTGCCAATTTTCCAGTGCATCCTTCGAATCCGAAGACGCAGAAATAACACTACGCCAACTGAATTCTTCGTCAGCGGTGGGGTGAATATAATATTCATAGATATTGTAGGCATGATCCCACCCCCTGACAACTTCATCTTTTACTGGTTCAATGTATCGTCTGCCTTCATTAGGATCCATAGTCACGATGACCCTAATATCTTGGTTCTCAAAAGTCATCATCCATCTTTTGAAGTTAATGATTGCCATGTTGTCATTGGCCCATCCAACCCCCAATAATGCAGTGTAGGATCTGTCCCCATTAATAACTTCAATTATGTTGAAATTAGCATGAGTCCTCATACCTTCAACATCTACAACTAGGTTAGATACCCGTCCAATTGGTTGCACCTTCGCTTGATTGGCTAATTGCAGCTGCACAGGGGACCATCCCAATGTTTGCTACCCCATATTTACCCATGTCTAATTTGTTAGGATATTTACATCCGACCCTAGGTCGAGAATGACCGAGTTGACTTCATAGTCTCTGATTTGAATATTCATACGCACCTCCTTGCCTGTATTTTTCTTATGTAAAGACTTCACTGCGGACTCCTTACCTGGGCGATGTAACAAATTTTCAATCTCAGCCAAAGCATCTGGGTCTCTTGCCAGTGACAAGAAACTCTCAAAAAATTGCTGCAAGGTACCATGCTATCACGATGGTCCTACCTTTAGTGTGGAATCAAATGCGGGAGGCATTTCATAGATAGGCAACTTACCTATATTTCTTCTGATTGCATCCCATGCTCCAAAAAATGTTTCCTTCTCAGTTGCGATATCAAATGATGCCTTCTTTTGTCCAGCTATTCGAATCTGTGGGTGGGGCCCATCTTCTCCTATTGTGCCTCCTGCGTGGGTGACCACAACAACATCAACAGCCTCTGCCCTGGGTTCTGCTGAGATTGTCGCAACCGTGGGCCCTTGATTCTGGTTCATCGGTGGATTCTAAGTCATCCATAGATTCTTGTTCAACGTTGGGTTCATAGGTTGGTTCATGACCTGATTCTGGATTGGAACTTGATTATGTGCCTGGTTCTGGTTTTGCATATGATTTTGGGTCTGTACTTGGTTCTGGTTTGGAAACTTCTTGAGGTCTCTTCTTCCTTGTGGCGGCCCTTAATAGGATGAACCATGGTATCATCTATAATTGGATTTAGATTAGTTTCCAAAGAAAGCCTCTGATTCATCATGTCTATTATTTTCTTTTCTTTCTCTTCTTCAATGACTTCTTGAGGTCTCTTCTTCCATGCGATTAGTTGTGGGAAATTTTCAATAGTATGGTCAATCGATGTGCAATATGTGCATGAGCATTGTAAGTGTGGGTAGTCTCTCTGATAGTTCCCAAATATCTCACAATTTTAACACTGGACTGATCCACGACCTTGTCCTCCTCCTCGGCTAAAGCCTCTTCCTCTTCCTTGGAATCCTCCGTGAAATCCTCCATGTTGTTGGTATTGTAGCTGATCCATCTATTGCGGTGGGGGATTTGGATGATGTTGAAAATACTGAGCAGCTTGAACATATAGCAGCTGCTGTGTTGCCATTTGGTTATACTGTGGCTGCGGTGCAAACTATGGCTATGGTGCAAACTGTGGCTGTGGCTCAAACTGTGGCTGTAGATGCAATGGTATGAATTGCATCGATGATGGTGGTGTATACCATTGTTGTGGTCGAGAGTTCACCACCGGAGGATGTACCCCCTATGGTTGTTTCACTACACGATGATCTTCACCCTTCACAAGATATGAATCATATGTCATGTTGAAGTAGATCATATGCATGACAATCCCTATCTTCATGCCCCACTTATTTACAAAAGGAACAATATAAGTTGGTTGGCTTTGAAACTATCTTCTGCATGTAGCTACACTTGTCGTGTTGGTGGCCATAGACTTGACATATGTGACACCAAGGTACGTTGCCACAACTTAAAGGGTTTGACGCTCCTGAAACTAGATAATTTCAAAAACTGGGGCAGTGATCTTTGGTGTGTCCATCTACATGACACCAAGTGCACCAAATATCATCGCGATCTTCTTTTGTCTTCTTGATGTCTTGTAACTGAAGCGTTATATTTTCCAGCTTTTCCTGGATTTGATTCATGCCAACTGCATTTTCTCCAACCGGTGAAGCTTCTAACTTCATCGTGATCTACAGAGCCTCACTCTATGTCATGATCTTCTGTTGCATTAGTGGGTGCCGGATATGAGGTATCAAAGTTGCGATGAACCCCTCTTTGTGATGAACTTTGCTCATATCAAAGCTGACCCACACCATCAATGTCTTGAATCTCTGGTCAAAATCCCACACAGTCTCATTCAGGAATTGCTTGATCTATTTCAACTCAGTGATGTACTATTCCTCTAACCTTGGCTTCCGAAACCCTTTGATCAGTCCTTGTCGAACATCATCCAATGTTTTTACAGGGGTCCCCGTAGGAACCTGTATGAATTTCATATATCAATCTAGTGCGTGACCTCTCAGAGTGGTCGATAGTTGGCCCTTCTTTATATCATCATCTGTGGTCTGCCTAACTGTCCATACTGCCTCGCAAAAGAACCAGTACTGCTCGGGATCATCCATCCTGTTCCCATGGGACAAAGGTCACTTAGCGTTATCTCCCGCCATCCTTGGCCTTCTTCCTATAGACACTGATCTATTACTAGAATGTTGTTGACACATTGGCCAAGCCGATGTAGAATTCATGTTTCTCCCTGAGTTTGAATTGGTGTGCATAGGCA
Organism: Pseudotsuga menziesii; assembly: GCA_001517045.1. Classification (NCBI taxonomy): domain Eukaryota; kingdom Viridiplantae; phylum Streptophyta; class Pinopsida; order Pinales; family Pinaceae; genus Pseudotsuga; species Pseudotsuga menziesii. The sequence goes on along the minus strand of LPNX010500596.1, from coordinate 73,691 downwards.
TGGGCACGTTGCTGCTAGGGTTTGATCTTATCGCTGTCCTAGGCGTATCCTGGGTCTGGTTGTCCTCTCTGTCACTGTAGGTTTGCTTCATCCCATGTGGTTTTCCTTCAGGGTTTTGCATTTCAACCATAATAGGACCTTCCCCTATCCTTTGCATCTTCTCTTGTTGAAACCCTTCTCCTCCCCTTGTACAACCACTTGCTTCCTCAGCTTCCCTCATAGTCTCGTCGAAACTTGCACCCATCTACCCCTTATCTTCCCATTTGTCTCCCCCTTTAGTTGTGGTATCCACTGTCTCCACACACCAGAGTTCTACTACTCTAGGTACATCTTCAGTATCCCCTTCTCACAGACAAGCATTTTAATTGACAACTACAGAGATAATAAGAACCTACGTCTGGGTCCGTTGAAAAATTTCCTTTCTTCCTCGCTGTAGGAATTTGTGGTGTCAATGACAAATTCAGTAATATATTCTTCTAGGATACTATCCAGCCAGACCTTGACCGCGCACAATGCTCTGTTGTCAGTTTGTTGCAGTTCTTAGATCAATTCAGGGGTCCAAGATGTTGGCTCTCCTCCTTGGAAATTTGTCTTCTTGTATGTAAACTGCGCCAACCACTCATACAATATAATGGGAAAATCACAAAAGAAATACTCATGAGGACCATCGTGTATGTAATTTTCCAACTACTTGTCTTTTGTCAATCTAAGGTTTTGATTTTCTGCTTTAGGAAATTCTCACAGCTTCTGCTCAAACCAATATTGGATTTTTGGTCGCGTGGGATGCCACATCCAATCTTGATCTTCTGATCGCTCCGAATGATGCATACCCTCCTCTCAGTCGCATCAAGGTCTCGACAACGGAACCATTTGTTGGCGCAAACTTCACCAACAAAACCCAGTCGATAGGGGTTCCCATTCTGTCGACACCCAACTCGCCTTGATCTCCCTGAGCATCGACCCAGATAGGTTTTACCTTGTCTAGCAACACCCACAGAGCGGATGAAGTCTCACCCAAGATGTTCAAGGGAGGGCTGACAGAACCAAGTTTCTGCAGTATAGAGGAGGAGTATGGAATAGATGGTTTATAAGCTTAATGACCAAAATAGATCATTGGACATCATACATTCATAATTGTAACAGATCTACCAGTGCAAAACATATTGGAAAATATGGCAACATTTATAAGCAATAAAACATCGCTTCATAGATCCACATTTCATATTCACTTATCATTCATCATCAGATTTGCAGAACAGAAAGATGGAAAAGACAAAAGAAGATAACAATGATTTAGATCAACATCTGTCTTGTCATATTACTTATGCACAACCACAACTCAAAACCAGATAATAATTAATCTCTAGACAACCAACAATTTGTTCTCTCTGATTCTCTCCCAAAATGTATGTGTGTGTATTCATGCATACATTGATTGATCTATGTATAGGCTTGTGCCTTTACATTCATGGTCCACTTCTAACTAACTTCTAACTAATTTAACCGACTAATGACCAATCTCCACAAAAAATGGTCAACAAGTACCAAAAGTGACAGAAAATAGTCAAAAGTAGTCTATCTTATGTCTGTCACGCTATCTTCATCTTGTGCGGTGTCTTCTAGGCTTGTGCAACATCCGTGATGTTGCGCAACTTACCCGAACCCCTTGCCAATAGTTATTTCTAATGGAGGTAAGGGGGTTGGAATTCTATCATCTAGCGCATCAACAATACGTTCTTGGCATTTCAGTAGTAGCTTGTTGTCCTTCATTCTCTTCTTGGCAGTTGAATGGTGGAAGTCCAACATCCTCATCGATGGTCCGGATAATTTTTTCTTCTTCAACAGTAGGCTCCATGTCCAATGCCTCTTCAATAGTAGGATCCATGTTCAATGCATCTTCATGAGCTTCATCTTGAGATGGTAACTTATCACTTTGGCTTGAAATGGGAATTGAAACATTGCCTAATGAGCACCTACATTTTGCTTCTTGAATAATTCCATGTGGTGCTTGTTCAACAACTATTGTGGAAATTGAAGGTCCCTCTAGTTAATGCTTCCTTTTTTCTTGTGGTGGCCTTTAATTGGATGAACCATGGTATCCTCTATAATTGAATTTGGATTAGTTTCCAAATAAAGCCTCCGATTCATCATGTCTATTCTTTTCTTTTCTTTCTCTTCTTCAATGACTTCTTGAGGTCTCTTCTTCCTTGCTGATTTTCTTCCTAGGTTACGTACATTCCCCATCATCGCAATGATCAATTCAATATAGTTTGTTTTTGCTACTCCTCAATTACAAGCTTTCAAACCTTTAGTTCTTTAGAACTATAGATCCTTCAAGGTGCTTCAATCGTCCTTCTCAATTATTCGTTGACTAAATTGTCATTGATGCCAACAGGTGTGTGTTAGTGTGTCTTGGTGCCCCTTGAGGAGCCTCTGAGGGTTAAGTGTCAGTTTCAAAGGAGACCTTTTGAATTTTTCCAAGCCCAAGTCTGAATCCCTTGGAGCCCTTGGGACAATGGAAAAATCCTTGAACACCCTGTAGAGGGGTTAAGTACCCCCAAGTTGGTTCGATGGTTCCCCAGTTGTGTCATTGGTTCCCCAGCACCACAACCATGCCCTATTACCCTAGAATGTGTTCTTGGTGGGTTGAAGAAGTTGGAAGAGTCTGAATGACCCTTTCAGTGGTCATTTGCGTGTTATAGAGGTCCTGGTACCCTAGGAGAATCCTAGGCACCCCCACCCTTGATGGTTATGTGTCTTCACTTAGCAGAAGTCCCTAAAATCTTACATTTGGTCCCTAAGTCTACAGACTACCCTATGTTGTAATCCTTTCCTCTAGAAACACTATTGACCACACTAAGTTGTAATAATTTAATAACCTTATGTTACCAAGAAGTGGTATTATGGGCACTCACACACATCATTAATTACTAAAACTTAATTTAAATAATAATTAAATTAACATAATAAAACAAATAAATCAAATATCAAAGTTTTCTATTGACCACACTAAGTTGAAGTGCTAAAAACATCTTAATAACCCTATGTTAACAAGAAATGGTTAAACTATAGGCACCCACACACACGCTTGGTCAAGATTATAATTAAAATAATAATTAAGTTTTTAATAAAACATAAATAAAAGAGAAGACACTTAAACAATTAAAATATTAATATTGTTTGAATGATTTATTAATAAAATAAAGTTTTACTTCTCCTTTATAGAAAATGACCCCTGCATCTAATAAAATAATAGAACTTGTTTTAATTCATTAAAGCATAAGGCTGTCACAAAGTCGGCCCTCTTTAAGAGATTTATTTTAAAATTAATTTACCTACACTACCCTAGAAGTCGGCCTTATTAACCTTCCTCTCACGCTGGAACAAGTGTATATATACACTAACACACTGTTGCATTAAACCATTATAAAAATCAATGATCTCTGAGATTTTTCGGGGTTTAAAGCAGCAGACCTTGGTTTATTTGTGGGTTTCTTAATAGCAACAAAAATGCATACTTTTCTCCACAGAATTTTTGTCACCAACCTTGTCTTTAACGCAGCAGGCCTTTTTCTTCCTTAATCGAGTTTTCCATAGAAGTTTTTGGTCTATCTTTTTATCACCTGCTCCCGAGTTTGAAGGACTACTGCTAGTGTCTTTTATGAAATAATTGAGGTTGAAGTCCCTTTGCAGACCCGAGTTCTTCATGAAGGAACAACACTATCTTTTTGGGTCTACGTTTCTGAGTTTGTGTGACAGCCCTCCCTAGAACAAGTACAAGTTTATTTTACAGTCAAGAGTTCAGAGGTATGTTTTCTTTTGAAGTCATATGCATAAGGTTTTGTGAATGAATACGGTATGTGATCAGTAGTATAAATGTACAGTGCATGTACAAGTTGAAGTGTACATTAGTGTGTGAGTAGTGTGTATGAGTGTGTACAGTGTACAATACAGTATTATGCACTGGTACAATGATATACAGGATTGTGTAAAGTATATATAGTATTGTGTACTTATGTACAACATGTACAGTAAAGTGTAGAGGTGTGTATGAAGAGTTGTGTACAAATAGTAATGCAGCAGTATGTACAAGTGTATGTGTGAGCTTGAACAATATTTACAATGTATGCACAGTAGTATAAGTGTGAACACTATGTAATACATACAATGATATATTAACGATGATGACGTTCTCCAATTCTACATGATGATGCACACTCTATGATGATGTTGTACTTTTATACACACTATGATATGATGATGAACAAGCATGCTTTGATGTGATGACATACTTCTATATGTGTAATTATTACATACACATTACATGTTGATGATGGTGGTGGCTACTTGATGATGATGATGGTACATACTTTATGACTTTGATGTATAACCTATGATGATGTTCAGAAATAGCAGAGCAGAGATTCTTCAGTAATTGTGGATGACAATGAGCAGTGTGTGGTAGTGATATTTACAGGGATAATTTGATAATGACTAGAGTGCAGAGGTTATCAGCGGCATATTTTGGTATGTGACAGGTCCACAGGTTCGACAATCTTCCTCTTATCAGGGTGGCAAGACAGGGCAAGGAAAGGAGGTAGTAGCCTTCTTCCAGTTGAAGCCACAAAACTAGGGAGTGGCAGCTTCCTTCAGGTCATAGCCTGTAAATAAGGGGGTCGTAGCCTCCTCCCAGTTGAAGCTGGAAAATTGAAGTCTATATAATAAGGGAGTTGTTTCCTCCTTCTAGTTATTTCTGGAAAACTATTTTTAAAAGGCTTCCGTGGTTTTACCCCCAGAACTTGGGTTTCCACGTCAAAAACTATTGTGTACTGTGCATCTTGTTATTTTTATACTCATTGAGGATGTGCTGTGATTGGTGATTAGCAACCTGCTTTTGATTAAAATTTTAAACAGTACAAATACTGATTCACCCCCCTCTCAGTATTTCAACAATATTTCCCATCAAAACAATGATGAATGAGAAAATTTACCTTTGGCTCTGTTCAATAATAAGCAAATGAAAGTTAAATCATAAATTGTTCCTCAAGAGGATTCTCTTATACAATTGTGTATATCCACCATCACCATGAAATGGTATTGAAGCTTGATATCTTATCCTATGTGCTCCTCTACCATGAAATATGTCCTCAGTGATGCACTTGCATAACAAAAGGAATGATGGAGAATGTGTATTGTGAATATTTTCAAAGGCGAGCTCATGCTCTGTTGAAAAAAAACATGCGATAATTGATTTTTGGTAAAGACAGTCCTAAAACGCGCATGCGTTATATAAATTGAAAACACGTACGCGATATGTAGAAGTAAAACGTGCACACGATAATGTTAAGCACAATAAATAGGTTAGGTGCACGGCTAAGGAAATGAATAAACTCATTGTCAAAACCCAAATTTTCACAAAAATTTAAAATTTTGAGATAACATAAAACGTTTACAGTTGCAGTTAGATAACTGTTAGCAGCTAATATAAGATATGAAACTGACAAATAAAAGTAAACATTTAACTTTAACACTTATAGATTAATGCTGTTTTAATTTTGATATGTAATGTAAGTAATCTGCATTCGATTATTTAGCTCTACTGATGGTTTGAATGTCAAGTAGGTGAGGAGTCATTTTCTAGTTGGGGCTTACTTAGCGATTACTAACGTATCTGGATTTTTGGATCTTTACAGGCTTGACAGGTAATTTTTGACCCAGTAAAAGTTTATTAAGGTGATAAACAAGATATATTTATTTTAGCATAAAATATACTGCTAGAGTAAAAGTTTTGCTTAGAAGACTCAAGATCCTGCAAGGTAAAGTAATGTTTCTTTTACTTGATTCATAAATATGATATTACTTAATCTTTGTGTCGTAAGGGTTGTTATCGTCGCCCTAATGTTTTGTCTTTTAACATATATATCTTTACGATAGATAAAACCTTCTTCTATCTTTACTTTAAAAGATTTCCAGTTCTTAATAGAGCTTAGGACTTTGTATCATAACTCTTTTTCCGACATAAGAGTTTATTGCTATTATTATTTTAATATTTAAAACGCTACTTATCATTATAAAAATAGACCTAAGTCTTTCAGAACATAAGCCTATTGTATTCTTTTCAACTCTGTTTCAATTAGGACTCAACATGGTGAATTTATGAGCTTAACAACACTTGCAATTTATAAGATATCCTCGACATAAAAATCGTCAAGATTGTGATTGGAAATCCCATTTTCTTCATGATCAACATAATGTGACAATTTCACATTACCCTAGTATTTACTTATATGCGAATAAGTTGCAATAAAATCCTAGAGAGTTTACGATTCTAACTCTAAATTTTAAGTTCATCTTGATTCGATTCATCTTAGAACTTGGTAAATATTATGGAGTTCAAAGATCATGTACTTGTAGGTTTTATATCCTACACCTAGTACTGTAGATCCCTTTTTAAGTGTAGGAGCTATTCTTGTGTATAAGTGTTATTATATCTATATACACCTTATTAGTTTAATTCTAATTCTTATAACTTAAACAATCATAGTTCATGATTATAAGACCAAGTTACTAAGGGCATTATTAAACCTGTTCAAGCTTCTACTATCCTCTTGATATTTTCTTAGAAGTTTGATCATGAAAGGTTATAAGATCTTTACTAACATAGCAACGAATTCATAAACAAAAAGGTACTTACCAAAGATGATTTTGTGGTTTAACATTAGGTTAAATGATGATATACTACTTATTCATCATCGAGGCTTGACTTCGTTTGGAAATGATATGATATTGACTTATGTGATATTACAATATCGTTGCATGCATAATGTAATTGATTTATCAATTATTTTGTTTGAATGATTGCAGTGGAGACTATATAAATAACCCATCGTGAGGTGAAAAGATTTGTGTATACATGGAACTCTTCTCGCCATGCAATTCATGATTTATAAACCTGAGCTTGCAACCTTATCCTTCATTGTTCAGTGAGGGTTTCGGTCTCCGCAAGGTTTGGTTCACTGCGGCCGTGAGGGCTCACAGTTGCTCACCTCCATCTCCATTGTTTGTGCATTTTTATTTTGAAAAACCACTGTTTAGGGTGAGAGTTGTAAGCCATAGCTCGTGAATGAGTTGATTCTACAACCAATATTGCTGTGCATGAAGATTGTATTCACAGTTGATAATTTCAGTGTTGAAATTTGTGGTTTAGCCACTGCCTTGGCTTGCTCTTGCTCCAGTTGTTGATGAAGTTGATATCTCGAACTCCACTACCTCCTTAGGTGAATACGAGGGTTGTTGTACTCATGGTATCGGTCTACCTTCTTTGTGACCTCGGCCTTGGTTTTCATCATTACAGGTAACCCATCATTGTTGAGAAAGTGAAAGTTAAAAGAATTTATAGTTTCGATTCTACACTCCAGTTTTTAATTAAATTTAGGTTTTCAAAAATTGCAGGTGATAGTTCGCATAATATTTGGAAGGAGCCACTTCTCGTTTGGACTGGCGTTCAGTCTACCGGTCAGCCCCAGTTATAGAATGGCCCTCCTTGCTTGTTCAGACTTAGGGGATTTTTTTACAGTTGGAAGAAGTTCGGCATAGTCCTTCCCAATATTGGGTTAATGTTCTTGGGTTTATGAGTTTGTTTTCATTTTAAAACCCTTTCTTACAGCAGGGTGACTCCGGCTCATTGTCGTGACTTGTAATGCTCTCTTCTTGTGATAAAAAAAAGAATTTTACAATGTTGTAAGTGTTATTATAAAGTCTGTTACTTTTTGTTTATTAAACCCCATATCACGATATGGGTGCACCGGCTCAAGCTAGCTTTTTTACTCTGTTTAAGTTTTAAGCCCTTCAGCCTGCCAAGCAATACACATGGTTTTTAAAGCAAAAGGGGTTTTCCTTCGTGCTTGGACTCAGTTTATCTAAATGCTATTATCGTAACTCTGTGCACTTAGGGTTTTTACCTTATTCGACTGTGTAATATTAATCTACTATTTATTATTTGCTTTAGATTATTGATAATGATTTTAGGACTGTCATTCAGTCATGGTATAAGTTGTTTTCCTCCTTGGCTCATGAATTACGAGCTACGGTTTCCTGAATGAACCCCTGTTACAGTCTTAAAAATAATTCTTTTAATTTATTTAAGTAGGTTCTGTTACTTGTAAACAAATATTGTTTAAGTTAATATGATTATCTGTATATAAAGAAATTTCTTAAATTTGCCTATGTATATATGTATTTGTTATGAAGACTATAACCAATCTACAATAGTTCATAATGTTCCAAATAATAGAATTATAGCTTACTGTTTTTCTTTTATTAAAACAAATAATTTAATAAAGGGTTTCGACCCTGTAGTTACTCTTGCAGGTTTAAACCTGTTAGTAATTACAAAACAGTTCTTAAATAGATAAATATTTCATTTATGAACTTGTTATTATCACATTCTTATTGTTTAATTTACTGAAGTAGACTTGGTTGAAAAATACTCAGAATTCAGTTTCTGTAACTTAGTTTAGTTTGCTCTTTATATTTTAAATGCTTTTGTAATACACCACTTGCTTATTCATAAATGTTAGAATTAGTTTAATTAATATTATTAGCAAATAAGATATATGAATAGTAGTTATATCTTTAATGAATTTAATGTAAACAAAGTAGTTTAACTACATTTCTCTTACTGCATAAGCAACTGGTTACTAATTAAACATAAAGAAAATATGTATGAGACATAACACTGTTTACCCTCCTGCATATTTAAAATAATGATATAATATACTGTGTATAAACATAACATCTTAACTACTAGTGTATTCTCTTAACATAATAATTCTTCTACCTGTAATGGAATACTGCTATTTCATTACAGTGTATTTACATAAACAGAAACACAGATAACCAAGTTGGTCTTTTTGATATTAACCTACATACTGGAATAAATTACTTTTCTATGGAGCCATGCCTAACACATCTAATGATTTCAGTCTCTTATCATTTCCTTCATCTACTTTTAAATACTCTGTCTGTGCTAGAGTACGGTCTGGTCCTTCCAGATGTGGAAAAACATAGATTAGAATTATTTTCCATCTATTTCAGATTCATTGTTTCAATAAACTAAAAGATTACTAACTCTAACAATTCACAACTAAACATATAACATTTATTAATCAGTCAGATTCACATTTTACTATCTAACATAGTAACATAATAGAATGTAGAACCTGATTAAGATGGACAACAACACCGTTAGGAGGCCATTCCTCCCTACCAAACTCCTGGAGAGCGCTCAAACAACGCTTCCTCAGGACCCCCAAGCCTGTTCCTGGTCTTCTTGGCTGAGAACTAGTTGAGCATGCAAATAATAGAATAGTCTAATGACTAAGTAAACACTCTGCACTCAGTCATAAGATCCTTCAGCTAAAAAGCTGCACTAGATCACTTAGCAGTTAACCCCTCAAACTCTTTTTCACAAATTCCCTTGCCATTGAATTTCTCTGAAGTACATTCACCTGAGTGATCACATCTCTAGAATGAGCAGCCTCAGCTCTCTTCAATGGGTATTTTTATAAAGATTGCCTAGGTCTTTTGGGTCAGTTGTCATTAATTGAGCCACCTGCTCTAATCCCACTTGCTTGGGGGATCATGACCCCAAATGTAGGGAAGTTGCCACCTGCAATAGTTGGAAGTGGTTTGAGGATGCTGCCACATGTTTGTTTGCTCTCCACCAGTCTCATCCACCAATTTGACTAGTAACACTATTTTAATAGCTCTCCTAAGCTATTGTCTCCACCTTTATTTATTTATAATTAAAATATTCAGAATTACATTTAATATCCTTGAATCTGCTGAGTCATCTATTACAACTTAGCATAAAATTTAACATATTGTCTTTGAATAAAATCAAATCAAATAATATTGTTTTTTTCAAAATTGGGGCATGTGACATACACACCCCCTTAGAACATAACATCGTCCTTGATGTTATTTATTCTTCATCCTCAGAATTCCCTTGGAACAAAATTTGATATGCACTTCACATATTACTTTCCATTTCATAGGTGGCTTCCTCTGGACTAAGGTGCTTCTGTTGCACCTTCACCTGTCCAATGGTGCGGTTCTGAAGTGTGATCTCCCTCCGCCCGAGGATACAGTCTGGTTCCACCAGAAAATATCCTTCTGGTTCCACCTGTATATCATTCCAGTTAACAACATGAGTAGCATCATGAACATATTTCTTTAATACAGAAATGTGAAAAACATTATGTGCTCTTAAATTTGGTGGTAATGCTAATTGATAAGCTACTTGTCCAATCTTGGACAAAATTTCAAATGGACCATAGTAACGAGGTGCTAGTTTTGTACAACTACCCAATCTTAGAGAGATCTTTTTGGGCCTTACCTTGATGAACACATGTTCACCTACCTGAAACTCCTATGGAGTTCTTTTTAAGTCTGCTTGACTTTTCTGTTGATCCCGTGCAAATTTCAGATTACCTTGTACCTGCTTTACAATTTCTTCCATTTCCTTTAACAGTTCAGGAGATAATACTAATCTATCCACCGGATTACTCCAAGAGATAGGAGTATTACATTTCCTTCCATTCAAAATTTTGAAAGGACTTAATTTGGTTGATGTCTGATAATTATTATTATAAGCAAATTCTACCAGATGCAAATAATCCTCCCATTTACCTGGCTGGTCTTTCACATACATTATTAATAAATATTCTAGTACTTGGTTTACTCTTTCAGTTTGTCCATCTGTTTGAGGATGGAATGAAGTACTAAAATTTAATGTAGTGTTTAATCCTTTAAACAGAGACTTCCAAAAGTTTCCTGTAAATTTAGGATCTCTATCTGAGATTATGAATTTTTGTATTCCATGCAATCGAAAAATCTGTTTTAAAAAGATATCAGCCATGTTTGCAGCTTTATATGTAGTTTTAACAGGTATAAAGTGAGCTGCTTTACTTAACTTATCGACTACTACCATGATATAATCATTTAAATTCTGATTTCTAGGCAGTCCAGTAACAAAATCGAGACTGATTATCTCCCATTTCTAGCTAGGAATGGGTAATGGCTGAAGTAATCCAGCTGGGTGTTGATGTTCAGTTTTCACCTGTTGACATTCAAAACACCTAGCGATATATTCTGCTACTTCAGTCTTCATATTTGGCCAAAAATATTCTTTTCTTAACATAGTTATAGTCTTTTGATATCCTGGATGACCTGAGTATGGAGTTTTGTGGATTTCATCCAAAATTAATAGCTTGATTTTAGGTACGTTAGGTACATACATTCTGTCTTTATACAGTAAAAATTCTTTGGCATTCAAACTGTACCCTTTACTTAAGCTTTCTATTGGATTTTGTTTAGTTTTAGCTTGTAAACTTTGGTAAATTTCATCTTGTTCTATTCCTGCTTTAAGCTGTTCATCCAAATCTGTAGTATATGTGCTAATAACTGCTGCAAAATTCAGCCTTGCATTTCTACTTAATGCATTAACAACATTATTTTCTTTACCTTTAATGTGCTGAATTTGGAAATCATACTCACTTAGATAAGCTAGCCACCTAGCTTGTCTGGCATTTAGATTAGGCTGATCTAACAGATACTTTAATCCTTTATTATCACTCATTAAAATAAATTTTCTGCCAATTATGTGATGTTGCCACATCTTTAGAGAATGTATAACAACTGCTAAATCCAGATCATAAGTTGCATAATTATTTTCATGAATTTTTAATTTTTTAGACTCATAGGCAATAACATGCCCTTCTTGAGTCAGAACACTGCCTAAACCATCATTACAGGTGTCAGTGCACACTACAAATTCTTTATTTGGATCAACTATTCTTTTTTTTAACAGAAACTAAAAAAGAGTATATTATAAACGGGCTGTGCACAGCCATTCAGAACATAGCAAAACAAGGAGGAAGGATAGTCCTGCAGAACATAGGTGAAGGACTGAAGGCTAAACCGAGAGAGAGTCCAAAAACTACATACAGAGTTCGTCCATGATGACTAACAGTACGGGCAGTATATGCCCTTATATATTGCTTACATAATAAAAGACAAAAAAACATGTATCCATAAAATCAGATTATAGGTGGCCTTTGTAGTGAACCGGCTGCACAACAGACTCATCCTCCATAAGACGCTCTGCTTCAACTGTTGCTCCATTCCTGCTGCCCTGATTCATGGAGATGAGACGCGTAAGGTCCTCCTGGATCCTATCCACCTTCCCCAGCATCTCGCGCAAGGTGCTTTCATTATCGTTGATCCTGGAGTCATGATTGCTGATCTGAAGGGAAGTATAACTCACAGTGTCCTCCATCTTTTTTATGTCTCGGGCTATCTCCCTATTATCCATGATTCCTATGGAAACCAGCTCGTACAGATGCCTCAAATTCTTCTTGATGTCTTGGGTGCCTGCACTGTCCCCTGGTTGGGCCATCCTGTCAAAACCAGAGGAAATATCTAGACAGTCGAACTGTTTGAACAGAGAATCAGCAATTAGAGTGCTGTTCGAGCCCTCAAGCACTGGACAATTGAGAATGCAACTGAGCACCAATAGTTCTTGTTGAAACACCAAACCCCCTTGCCTGTCGGAGAAGGCCAATGTTCCTACTGCGCCCTCCTGCCACCCTGTACAAATGCAACCTAAAATACAGTGCGGGCTGCCAAAACCAGGGGTATCAATGCCTGAACTAGAGCCTCGAGGGCACAACACAGAGGTGAGCTTACAGCGGCAATTGGAGAGGGCTGCAAAAGCCAGCCTCTCCTTAACAAATGAACGAGTCAAGGGGAGAACCTGCCAGGGAATACCATACAACTGACCTCCTTCTATACTAGTCACCACCTCCTGGAGAATTCGAGACCTGTCATGAGAGCCGAACAGAGCTGAGACCGAGAGAGAATGCATGACTTCGCAATGAAGAGGCATATGGAGAGGCCCGAAACCAAGACAAACGTGCGGGGGAGGATAGCAATAATCCCACCGCCTCATCAATTTAATGCAGAGAAGGCTCGAGAAGAGGGAAGAGCAGGCCGTAGTCCACGCAGCCAGGAGATAGAAGGTGAAAGTACGGGCAAATAAATGAGGAGGGCCGACAGAAAGAAGGAAGCCAGCTGCAAAGAGGGGGGGCAAATTGGGGTAGGGGAAAAGGAAGGGAAGGAGTGTTAAAAGAAGGAGGGGGGAATGAAGGAGGGGGTAATGAAAGAGGGAGTGGAGAGAGGAGGGTAGAGGGGAAAAAAAGGGAGAGGATAAAGAGGGTGAAGAAGGAGGGAGGGATGGGGTAATTTCATTGAGTTGGGAGCGGGTCATTTGCATCAATAGGAAAATCCAAGAAGCGGGTAAGTGTGGAGGAAGCATCCAACGCCTCATTAAGGAATAGGTATGATGGAGGGCTGGGCTCCGTTCTGACTGTACAGTCCTTGTGGGAGGGAGGCTCCCACATTGGCCATGCTATCCGCAGTGGTGTTGTTTTTCCGAAGGATATGATAAATCTCATAGGAGTTGGACATGAGAATCTTGGCTTTCCCATGTAACCGACGACATTTGATAGCTCCTGAAGGATATCCATTGACCATCTTGTAGATAACGTGCCTTGAGTCCCCGAAGATCAGAACCCTGTGAATCTTCATATTATGCAAGAGGTGAAGACCCTGAATAAGGGCCAGCCATTCCGCTTCGTTATTGGTTCTTCTCCCGAGCCCCCAGGAAAAGGTCTGGTCAACATATCCTTCGGGATTCAGGAGAATCCCCCCCGTGCCTGCCACCCCTTGGATCAACTATTCTTAAAATAGGTGCGCTGGTTAATAAAGTTTTTAACTTTTAAAAGCTTTCCTCACATTTCTGATTCGAGTCGAACTTCTTTCCCTTCTTCTGCAAAGAAGTTATCGGGTTCGCAATCCTCGAAAAACCTTCAGTGAACCTCCAGTAGTAACCAATAATTCCCATGAAAGATTGAACATCAGTTACATCCTTAGGGACCGACCCATCTTCGATCACCTTTATTTTTTCGAGATCTACTGAAATCCCTTCCTTGGTCACCATGTGACCTAAGTACTGAATCTTATCCTTGAAGAAATCACATTTACTAAACTTTGCAAAGAGTTGATGATCTCGTAACTCTTGCAAAATAATTTTTAAATGTTCTTTATGTTCTTCTTCAGTTTTTGAATAGATTAAAATGTCGTTGATAAACACGACCACAAAATTATCTAGACACTTACGCATAATGTTGTTCATTAAACACATGAAAACAACTGGGGAATTAGTAAGCCCAAATGGCATAATGACAAACTCGTAATGACCATATTGAGTTCTAAAAGCCGTCTCAAAGATGTCTTCATCTTTAATCCTAACTTGATGATATCCAGACCTTAAATCTATTTTCGAAAACATCGTGGATCCACGTAGTTGATCAAACAGATCATCTATGCGAGGCAATGGGTATCGATTTTTAATGGTCATCTTATTCAGCTGATGGTAATCTATGTAAAGTCGCATGGTTCTGTCCTTTTTCTTAACGAAGATGACAGGTGCCCCTCAGGAAGACACACTAGGTCGAATATACTTTTTATCAATAAGTTCTTTTAGTTGAGACTTTAATTCATTAAGTTCAAGTATGTTCATTCGATAAGAGGCCTTTGAGCTAGGTACTGCACCGGGTACTAGCTCAGTGGTAAAATCCAGTTCCCTTTTTGGAGGTAGTCCCAGAATTTCTTCCGGAAATACATCAACATATTCTCTTAAGACCGGTATGTCTTCCAATTTTAATTTATCTATCTTAATTAGACTCTCCTCATTAGTTATTGTTACTGCATAAGCTTTGCAACCCTTCCTAACAGCTCTCTTAAGTTGTAGAGCAAAAATCTACCTTATGGTGGTTTTTCTAGGGATTCCTTTTACACTTATTGGTTTTCCATCACTATTTAAACATATGAAGGTTTTATCATAACAATTTAAAATTATCCTATGTTGTTCTAACCAATCCATACCAATTAGTAAATCATAAGAACCAAGAGGCAATACATTAAGATTTATAACAGTTTCAAAATGATCCATAACTACTGAACATTCTTTTACAAAACAAGTTACCTTCCTTTTAGCACCAGTGGCTAACTGAACCAACCAAGAATTTTTAAATTTTTCAATAGGTAACTTACATTTTTCTACAATTCTAGGTGCAATATAACTAAGACTAGCTCCAGGATCAATTAAAATAGTTACAGGGGTTTGATTTATCATAACTTCTACTTCCACCATGGAAGTTTGATATTTTTCTTGTCGATTCTCCGAGGATGCGTTGATTCTGGGCATAGTCCTTGCTAATTCTCCAACAGTCATCTCCTCCTGTATGGTATGAATATTACTGACAGTCTTTTTTCGATTAGGACAGACTGAAGCATAATGTGGACCATTACACTCCCAACACTTTATAGGTTCTTTGCACTCAAAGTTCTTGGTATAATTACCATGGTTATTAGCAATTTCTTTACCCTTAGAATTATTCTAATTGCTGGGTGAATTATTCTTATTTCTTGGAAAATTCTTGTTAGGAAAATTTCTGGCCTTGTTGTTCTTAGAATTTCTGTTGGGCACAAAATCTTTCTTCTTTTGATCATACTAGTTGTTATTTTTCTTAGCCTTCCAGTTGGCCATACTTTCCTTCTTCCGATTCTGTTCAAAACAGAAGTTAGCTTTCTGCATAGCTTCTTCCAAGCTCTTTGGATTGTCATATTCAATACTGTCCTTAATATGATAAAGTAGACAGCTGAGGAATCGTTGTACCTTTGGTTTCTCATCTACAAGGTATGACACACACCTAAGTAGACTTAAAAACTTGCTGTTTAGATCTTTCATTGTCATTGATCCTAATTTAAGCTCATAAAATTCTTTTGCTCTCTCTTCATAGTATTGCTCAGACATAAATTTCTTTTTAAAATACCTTTTGCAGGTACTCCAATTTACATTCTTCCTTTTTATTACCTTAACTCTCTTCAAGTCCTGCCACCAAATGTCAGCCTTTCCTGAGAGATTGTAGATAACCATTCTAGCCTTTAATTGGTCAGAATAGTTATATATCTGGAAATACTTGTTCATCCCAGATAACCAGGATTCCACTTCCTCCCCCTTCTCAGTCTCTCCATTGAATGTTGGTGGTTTTATCTTTTTGAATGCTCCAGAAATTTCCTCATAAGGTTTGTATTTCCTCTTTTTAGTGTAATGGTTATCATCACTACTATCACTAGTAGAATGGTAGTTTCGTCGTTCACCAAACACCCCTGAAGATGAACTGCTTTCACTTTTAGTATATTTCATCTTTTTAAATTTACGTTGATGACTTGTATCTTCTGATTCAGTTCTTCTACCCCTACCCTTAGTTTGAAACTTTTCTGTTAGGATCTGATTCAACTCCTCCTGAGCCCTCAGAATCCTTTCATTCTCTCGCTTTACAGATTCCATTTCAGATTTTAGGTCTTTTACAGTTTGTAACAGTTCTGAGGAATTGGCAGTCAAATGCTCTGGTATAGGATCTCTTGGTAAGTTTTTTGGTTCAGTAAATGGAGATTCCTCCTCTGCATATTCCTCTAGCCTTTCCATACCTGTTTGTTAAACTTCAGAAAACAATTTCTCTGTTGAATTACATTTAAAGGAAAATACATCAGCATAATAATTCAATTTACTGTTTCATAAAAGCTAGTTGGGCTTCATCAAGGCCTAGTGTTTGAACCTTGTGCTCTGATACCACATGTCAAAACCCCAAATTTTCACAAAAATTTAAAATTTTGAGATAACATAAAATGTTTACAGTTGCAGTTAGATTACTGCTAGCAGCTAATATAAGATATGAAACAGACAAATAAAAGTAACCATTTAACTTTAACACTTATAGATTAATGTTGTTTTAATTTTGATATGTGATGTAAGTAATCTGCATTCGATTATTTAGCTCTACTGATGGTTTGAATGTCAAGTAGGTGAGGAGTCATTTTCTAGTTGGGGATTACTTATCGATTGCTAACGTATCTAGATTTTTGGATCTTTATAGGCTTGACAGGTAATTTTTGACCCAGTAAAAGATTATTAAGGCGATAAACTAGATATATTTCTTTTAGCATAAAATATACTGCTAGAGTAAAAGTTTTGCTTAGAAGACTCAAGATCCTGCAAGGTAAAGTAATGTTTCTTTTACTTGATTCATAAATATGATATTACTTAATCTTTGTGTCGTAAGGGTTATTATCGTCGCCCTACTGTTTTGTCTTTTAACAGATAGATCTTTACGATAGATAAAACCTTCTTCTATATTTACTTTAAAAGATTTCCAATTCTTAATAGAGCTTAGGACTTTGTATCATAACTCTTTTTCTGACATAAGAGTTTATTGCTATTATTATTTTAATATTTAAAACACTGCTTATCATTATAAAAATAGACCTAAGTCTTTCAGAACATAATCTTATTGTATTCTTTTCAACTCTGTTTCAATTACGACTCAACATGGTAAATTTATCAGCTTAACGTCGCTTGCAATTTATAAGATATCCTCTACATAAAAATCATCAAGATTGTGATTGGAAATCCCATTTTCTTCATGATCAACATAATGTGACAATTTCACATTACCCTACTATTTACTTAGATGTGAATAAGTTGCAATAAAATCCTAGAGAGTTTACCATTGTAACTCTAAATTTTAACTTCATCTTGATTTGATTCATCTTAGAACTTGGTAAATATTATGGAGTTGAAAGATCATGTACTTGTAGGTTTTATATCCTACACCTAGTACTGTAGATTCGTTTTTAAGTGTAGAAGCTATTCCTGTGTATAAGTGTTATTATATCTATATACACCTTATTAGTTTATTTCTAATTCTTATAACTTAAACAATCACAGTTCATGATTATAAGACCAAGTTACTAAGGGCATTATCAAACCTGTTCAAGTTTCTACTATCCTCTTGATCTTTTCTTATAAGTTTGATCATGAAAGGTTATAAGATCTTTACTAACATAGCAATGAATTCATAAACAAAAAGGTACTTACCAAAGATGATTTCATGGTTTAATGTTAGGTTAAACGATGATATACTACTTATTCATCATTGAGGCTTAACTTCGTTTGGAAATGATATGATATTGACTTACGTGATATTACAATATCGTTGCATGCATAATGTAATTGATTTATCAATTATTTGGTTTGAATGATTGTAGTGGAGAATATACAAATAACCCATCGTGTGGTGAAAAGATTTGTGTATACATGGAACTCTTCTCGCCATGCAATTCATGATTTATAAACTTGACCTTGCAACCCTATCCTTCATTGTTCAGCGAGGGTTTCGGTCTCTGCAAGGTTGGGTTCACTGCGGCCATGAGGGCTCGCAGTTGCTCACCTCCAGCTCCACTATCTGTGCATTTTTATTTTTAAGAACCACTGTTTAGGGTGAGAGTTGTAAGCCATAGCTCGTTAATGAGTTGATTCTATAACCAATCTTGCTGTGCGTGAAGATTGTATTCACAGTTGATAATTTTAGTGTTGAAATTTGTGGTTTAGCCACTGCCTTGGCTTGCTCTTGCTCCAGTTGTTGATGAGGTTTATATATCGAACTCCACTACATGCTTCTCTGGTGAATACAAGGGTTTTTGTGCTCATGGTATTGGTCTACCTTCTTTGTGACCTCGGCCTTGGTTTTCAGCATTACAGGTAACCCATCGTTGTTGAGAAATTGAAAGTTAAAAGAATTTATAGTTTCGATTCTACGCTCCAGTTTTCAATTAAATTTAGGTTTTCAAAAATTGCAAAGAGGAAATTACATATCCCTCCTTCCAAATGTTTTCCTTACTTTATTTGGACCTTTATAAAACTGATTAAAGAAGTTCATCCCTTTATCTTCTAAAAAATTGTAGGCTTACTACATCAAATTTTGACATTCTCTTAATAACATTATATAGAAACATTATCTACCTTCAACTTTTTTATTAAATTATGTAATTATATTTATTATATTAAAATTTTAAATAATATTTATTTATTTAAAATCAATATATTGTGAACTTTATATATATTTTTTTATTATATTTTATTAATATATTTTTTTATTTCTTTTTAAAATGTTTTACTATTAAATTATTAAACATGAATAAAATAAAAAAAATTAAAATAAAAATTTCTTAACAATTTGAAATTAAAAAAAAATTATATTGTGTTTTGTTATTATAATAAAATATACTAAACTACCATCAATAATTTATTTTTAATTTTTTAAATTTAATTATTTAAATATTTTTTTAATACTCTATATTTTTCTAACTCAATGGATGTAGAATATGTTTTTTTTTCCACAGAAAAAAAACCATATATATATATATTTTGATATACCATATACAATCTACAAATAGACCAATAGCTAGTATTGTCCATTGTTAGTGTTTATGACCAACAGCCAAAATATCCAATACTGATTATATATCTATAATCTTAACAAAACTTTTAAAAAGAGGCATAAACAACACTCTATACACATATGTTCAATGCATTGAAGCATTTGCAAAATTGGGTATTTTCCAACCCTTAAAAACATCAAAATATCCAAAAACTTGTTATTTGAAACTGTTCATTTAACTTCAAAATTTGATCTAGGATCAAAGGAACATCCTTATCTTCAGCAGTCAACTCCACCTTTTGCACCACCTGTATAAATATTTTAATAAAGCATGACAATGTTGGAACATTCAGCTACCCGATGCTCAGATATCTGCCAAGATCCATTTGAAATGTTAGATCCATCTTTTGCCAATAAATCTGTACGTGAATTTCTTTCTCCATAAATATGCATAAAATGCACATTTTCTAACAAATCTGCCAATCTGTGAACTTCAAGCAAAATTTGTGCAAGCTGAATGTTTTGAATGCGATACTTACCAGTAGTCCCATTGATTACAAGTTGCGAGTCTCCAAAAATTTGCAAGTGCTTATAGTTATGTTCGAAAGACAAAGTAAGAAGAAGCTTTAACCCAATAAGTTCAACAAAATTATTAGTTCCAAATCCCAAACCAACTTTGAAAGTAAAATAGTGATCATCAGATATAAAGAGCACTCCCCCAGCACCACAAATTTTTGGATCCCCTGATGCCGAACCATCAAAATATCCCCAAGGATATGATTTATCAATTACTTCTTCCACAACATGTCTAATTCTGATAATCTTGTCTTGAGGGAAAGAACTCAAACAACCCAAACAGAAAGATGAAACCTAGAAAGGAGATAGAACATAATCCTCAAAACAACTTTGATTGCGTGCTTTCCAAATGAACCATAACACAATAATAGGCAGAGATCTGATGTGTTTCACTTCTCCCTTCATACACCAATTCTTCAGACAAAGACTTACTGAAGTGCCATTCCATAAATTGAATAACCCCAGCTTGGCCTCTAATTCAATCCACACTTGTCTGGTATAAGAGCAATCCACACCTAAATGTACATTAGACTCAGAATCACTTTTGCATAAATAGCATCTGCCAGGCCCTTTCTTACCTTTACAGCAAATAACATCCCAGGTTAATGCTTTATCCTTTAATATAAACCAGCAATTTTCTTTTGCTTTAAGTGGACATTTGAACTTCCAAAGAACCTTCCACCACCAGGAAAGTTCCTCCACTTGTCTATCCAACATTAATTGAAGATAACAAGATCTAGGAGTGTATTTACTTGATTTAGACTGATTCCAAATCAGGAGATCCTCCTCACATGACAATTTGACATGACTGGTTTTTAATAAAGCCAAATATTCATTCCAGCAAGTGATATCTTGTTTATCAACAAGACCAATCAAAGCGGCTAAAAACCAACCTTGATTATTCAACAAAGAGATATCTGGATAGCCAATATCATTAAGATAAAATAATCCAGCTGAATGAAGTTTATCCACCAGACTAAGTGGTAGAATGTGTCTCCACTTACAGCCAACCCAAGGATCCACTCTGATTCTAACATTGACTCCATTTCCAACCTTCCAAATAAGAAAGTTACCAATAAGGTCAAAAGACCAAAGCACTGCTTTCCAGCAGATGGAAATGCATCTCTTCTTTTTAATAGTCACACGAATCCAATCCAACAAGGATAAAGGATAAATATACTTTTGTATAGCAATCTACACCCAAAGGCCCGATCCATGAAGCTAATTCCAAACATTCTTGGTAGCAAGAGCTTTAGCAAACAGAACTAGTATCTTCAGGCCCCAGCCTCCTAGAAATTTTGGACATGCTAAATTTTTCCAATATGTCTAGGGCAATCCAGAAGAGTCCGAATTCCCTGCCCATAAGAATTTGAAACATAATCTTCTGATTTTTTCAATAATGCCCATAGGTATCCAGAAATGCATCCAGTAAACTGGTATAGCTTCTAATACAGATTTAAACAAAATGAGCTTACCTCCCTTAGACAGCCATCGGAAACTCCAATTCTTGATTATCTTTTCCATCTTAACCACCAGCCAATCCCAATCTTTGCTGTAATATCTGCAAGGTTTGAGATAAAACCCAAGGTATTTCAAACCAACTTCAAGTTTAGCAATTGTAAAAGAAAAAATATTCTAAACAGTAATCAACTCAACATCATCCAACCTGGAGTATAATAATGTTGATTTATCTACATTAATCAGCATCCCATAATCTTTACAAAAAGTTTGCATAATCTCATAAAGACTTGATAGAGATTGCTCAGAATCATCAGAAACCATGACAATATCATCAACAAATAAAACATGAGTTAATGTAATATCATTCCCAAAAGATATTCCATGAAAATCTCCAGATGCTTTTGTAGACAATAAGGCCCTACCCAATCCTTCAACAACTATAAGAAAAAGGAGCGGAGCCAGAGGACAGCCTTGCCTCAATCCTTTGCTTGATTTGAAAAAAGATGAAGTCGCTCCATTAATCAAAACAACAAATGAGATAGATGAAAGACTGCTCATAATCCATGAAATAAAAGGAACAGAGAAAACCATTTTAGAAAGGATTATCCTCAGATAAGTCCAATTGACTCTGTCATAAGCTTTAGATAGGTCAATTTTTAAAACTACAGACTTCAAATTTTTAACATAAATGGTATGTAATCCTTCCTGAATTACCCTAGCAGCATCATGAATCTGTCTTCCAGGTAAAAACCCAAATTGTTCACCAGAAATGTACCTGCCAAGTACCTTCCTAATATGAATCGATATAATCTTTCCAATGATTTTGTAACATAAATTACATAAAGGGATTGGTCTAAAATCTTCAAAAGATTTAGGCAAATCAATGTTAGGAATTAATGCAATAAAAGTTGAATTGAAAGTAGCAGGTACTTTACCATACTTCCGGGAATCATCAACAACTTTTAACAGATACAGACCCAAGACATCAAAAAACACACGATAAACCTCCACTGGGATCCCATCCAGACCCGGACTCTTATCATTTTTACTTACAGCTAAAACAGATTGAATCTCCAACAAAGAAACAGGAAGCATAAGTTCTTCATTCTCCAAATTAGAAATAGAGGTAGGAAAAAACTCTGCAATATTCATAATCTCCGGAAGATGTGGTATCTTGTCTTCCTAAAACAAATGCTCAAAATGCTGTACACCAGCCTTTGCAATTGAATCAAATCCTTCCACAAAAATTCCATCATCTCCCTCAATTTTCCAGATAGAGTTAATATTCTTTCTATGATTAGCAAACTTATGAAAGAAAGAGGTATTGTCATCCCCACATAAAATCCAGGTAGCGCTACTTTTCTGTCTAGCTTCCTGCTCATGAACTAATAGGATAATTCTTCTACGAGACTCCAAATCAACAAGAGAAATCCTATCAACCTTAGTCGAGAATCCAAAACCAGGTTTGTTAAAAGAATCCGCAATCAAGCCTTCAATCTCCACTAATTCCTTGGTCTCCTGAACCTTTTGCTTAACAGACTAAGAAATAGAAAGATCCTTGAAATTTTTTAGATTAGCCACAAAATGAGATGCAGCAGAAACCAAAGTGTTATCCACATACACAATCCAGGAAGCCCTAAGTAAGTCAACAAAATCCTCATTTAGTAACCAATGGGCATTAAATTTGAAAGGAGACTGCAGTTTAGGATTATGGGATAATATCTGAAGGAAAATTGGTTGATGATCAGAATCCCCCCCACATCCCACCCATTGACGAAGATGTAAATCTAAATCCAGAAAATCAGCTGATACCAAAAGTCTGTCAAATCATTTACATATATTTTCATTTCCAACTCTTCTATTAGACAAAGTAGGAGATAAAACATGTGGAAGAACATCCACAATACCAAATGCATCCAAATTCTCAGAGAAAAAATATGATAAACTATCCACACGAGCCTTTACACCCCAAATTTCTGAACAGCCCAAAGAGAAATTTAGATCTCCCCCAAATATCAATCTAGTAGTTTTAAGACATTCCAAAGAGAGGAGATTGTTCCAGAACCTAACCCTATCCAGATAGGGCCCATAAATATTCATAAAACAGAAGACCTGCTTCATTTCAATAGAATACAAGGATGCAAATAAACCAGAATCCACCACCCACACACTTAACAATTGAAAATGTCTAATCTTCCAGCCTAATAACAAACCTCCAGACTTCCCTTTAGCATCCAAGGAAATAAAGACCCAACTAGAAATCAATAATTCCAGCTCACCAGCCAAGCTGAGCCCATCCCCCATAATTTCTTATAAAAATAAGACATCGATAAACTGATCTTCCACCAGCCTACGAACAGCTAGTTTTTTAGGTAAACTAGCTAAACCCCGACAGTTAAGAGTTGTCACAATCATGGTGAAAACCTAGAAAGGGCAGCCACTGCTCTAAGTGCCCCTATTTGGTGTTCCAAAGAAACATTAGGGTCCTTCTCATGTAAAACAAAAACCCTAGGGTATGCTCCCATCAAAACTCCAGTATGTGCCTTATTCATAACCCCAGTCTCAACATTTTTTAAACAGGATCTAAGATAATACCCATTATCCTTAAACAAATAATCTTTCACAGGTGATACAAACCCTAAACCACCTATAGAAGAATCCGAACTCAAGGAAACTTCTGAATGAACCTCGATCAGAGGCTCAAAAGATTTTAATTCCTTTAAACCTAGGGAAAGTAAAATTTTCATTAATAAAAGGCTCATCCAAAACAATAGGTTTAAGAACATCCAAAGTTAAAACCTGTTCTTCAATATCCAAACCCGAAAAACCCTTAGATAAAAGATCATCCACAGGATAAAATTGATGATTAGTTATAACCTCATCTGAAACCAAATTATGTACTTTATCCTGTACATCAGGAACTAAACCAGGTTCACTATGAATTCTAGAGCCACCCTCCTGCGAATCAACCCCAAATTTATCCAAACCCTCCTCAGGAAGATGGCCATCCGATCCCATAGATTTCTTCACTTGCCAAACAGATTTTACGACCCCACCTGATTTATGATGAAAAGAAAGACTGTAATCAGAGGCTAAATGCCCATGTCTATGACACCTAAGACATTTAAAAGGAAACCCAACATAGTCCAGAGGTTGTTTAAAGCTTATATTACCCTTTGATATCATCAAATCAACCACCAACCCTTTATTGATATCAAGAAGAACTAAAATTTTACCCAGACAACAGACACCGGAATGAAGAAAGGACAGGTCAGCTTCAAGAAACGTTCCTAGGGAATTTCCAAAAAGTTTAAAGAAATCTAGGGACCAGAACTCAAAAGGGAGATTCGGCATTTTAACACAAATTGGAAGAGTATCATACCTTTTAGAGCACGGGTCAAATAAAGGGGTACATCGCTTCAAAAGGAGTCCAGTTCCCTCCCATCTCCAAGAACCAGAAAGGATTAAATCTGAATCCACAACTTCATGGAATTTGAAGGCAATCTACCCCTGCGGTAGTACAAACACCTCCGGACAAAACAGAATAATATTCAGCCAAGTATCATTTACCCATTTCTTTAAACTCGTCGAACTAAACTTTCACCCTCCAAAACGCCCAACAAGAGTATGTGCGTTTGTCAAAATGATTTTATTGATTTTAATATCTTCTCCCACCACTAACAAAACCGGATTCACAACTTTTTGCGCCGAGAGGCGCTCTACAGCCCAGTATGGGGGAGATCTTGTAACGTTATGTAACGTTGTAACGTTGTAACGTTACGTAACGTTGTAATGTTACGTAACGTTACATAGATGTCGGCTATAAAAAACAAAACTTTTAATTATCTTCCAAAATAAATGTCGGCCACAAAAAAATCTAATATGGGTGAGATGTTGTAATGTTCC